>JAFEMH010002223.1:297500-364229 GCA_022495995.1 Adenophora triphylla var. japonica
CTTAGCAGGTGCAATGACCAAGGCCCAAATCAAGGGCCGAGGAGACTCCCCTCCAAGGCCGAGATGCCCTCCCTTGGCGACGAGGAGGCCTCCTCGGCTATCCCATCATAGCTCCTCGGCTATACAATTACTAGGAATTGGGCGCCCCCCATTCCTTCACATTTCCTCCCCGGCTCATCATAAACTGACCAAGTGAAGATGACGAGGAGGGACCTCCCCGGCATACCGGCATGGCAGTCTATCAGTCCTATCCTAACAAGGATACTAAGTAGTTATAACCTTATCAGGATTGTAACCACCTCCTATATCAATTCAAGCCAAATAAGGACACCTCAACAGATATAATCCTCTTAGGATTATATCTTATCTCTTTACAGTCCAAGGTCAACATGGATTCTACATGTCCATCCCTATAAATACAAGCCATTATTTCCATATTTTTGGTACGTTATCTCTTTGACTTGAAGCTCTGTCAATTTGATTTCTCTATACACAAACCGTGAACTTACTCTCACGTCGGAGGGCCTTCGCCGGTGAAGCCCCGGCTTAGTTTACATTTTCTGTCTTATTTTCAGGCTATTCAATCGTCGGAGTTCAACCTATCGCTTGGATTTGGGCTGATTCGACTTTTTGGCAGCATCAGTTTGGTTCCATTGCCGGGAATCGATTCAAACTGAAATAACCCGGATTTTCGCGCGGACGCGGAAAGGCGGTTGTCTTTCGCGGAGGGTTGGTGTCTGAGACCTCGCTTCTTGGGAAGGAGATGAGGAGTCGCCACGCGGTTTTGTATTTTGAGCTCAAACGTTGAGAAACGGCTTTTGGTTGAAAATAGTGTTGTTTTTATTGGTAGCAAAAACTTAGGAAAAAGCTTTGAAAACAGGGGATCATTTTTATTGGTAGCAAAAACGAGTAAAAAGCTAATTGGTACCAGAGATTGTTAGGTTCGGAGGTCATGTTACGTTTCGGGAAGAGTATTACGAGATCACCCGAAATGCCTCGTATGACGAGTCTTTCTACCTTTCTCGAAATCGTGTGTGTGTGTGTGTGTTTTGAAATGGGGGCTTGAATGACAAGCTTAATCTTGGTTTGAATGTCAAACGTTGATTAGGTGACTTTGTTTGAAAGGGCGAGCGTTTGAATGACAAACGTCGGTTTTGGGACGAAAATGAGCATTTGCGTGGCAAACGTCGATTTTGAGTTTGAAATGAGCATTTGCGTGGCAAACGTCGATTTTGAGCTTTTTGAAAGAGAGTTCGAAGGACGAACTCCGGTTTTGAACCGGTCATTACATTGTTAACGATTTTTACGGGAAAAACGTATTTAATGTTTTTGAATGTCAAAAGTGTAGGTGTTAGTGCCCTAGGCCTATAGAGATAGACCTTTATGTAATGTCATTGTTCATTTATATATGAGATTGTTTCTTTGATTGTTATATATGTTTGCATGTTTTTAATTATAATAATCGTGTCCCTAGTACTTATGAAGCACTAGTATGAAGTCTAATTGGATAATCATGTGATGATTATATGCATGGAGATGCACATTAGATTCATGGGTACTTGTTAGAGAACAAGGTACTGGACTTGACCCATTATGAGATTTATGTCATGGTCAAATGTCATAATTAAATCTCATATAGTCATATCATTGATATCCTTTGACCTGAGATTATCATCTTCTTCCGCTCGATGAATATCATGTTTGATATAGTTTAACGTTGTCTTTAACCGGATGACAATAAGGGCTATCATTGGCATGGTATGATTCTTGTTGGGAAGAAAGATAAGTCAAGATGGAAATTGTTCCTCGTAAAGAGAGATGTTTTCTTGGCCACTCGTAAGTAAGATTGATGTAGTGCATGGCCATGCCCGAATGAATTAATGTGATTAATATCATTCGATTAATCAATTTACTTAGTAACGAGAAAGCATTGAACAATATGAGTTGACGTGGACCATGACTCATGTTCAATATAACATCGTGTGACAATGGGATTGTGATATGTTCTATGTAGGAAAACGAACTTGATATTATATTATTTGGGTAGGCATGATGGCTTGCTAGAGTCCGCTCATGTCTTATGAGGATCGATGTGATCGAACTCATTGCCAACATAATATAGTCCTATGGGGTCACACGCATCGAACGAATTGTCAAAAATGGAATTATGGATTCTGGTGTGATGGGCGACCGCCCAAGGTACCATGGGCGACCGCCCACAAGTCAATGGTTGACTTGGGCGACCGCTCAATGGTTCATGGGCGACCGCACATGTTATTCGAAAACTGGGCATTGGAGACTGTCTAGATGGGCGACCGCCCTTGTCCTTATGGGCGACCGCCCATGTGAGGTTTCGAATGATGGGATTAGGCTCTGGACTCATGGGCGACCGCCCATGTCTTGATGGGCGACCGCCCATGTCCGCTGAATGCTGAAACCGTTTTTTGCCAAGGGTTTTAATAGGGTATAATATTTATAAGGTATAAATAGTATCCCTCTTCAACCCTAGCAGCCAAGTGACGATTTTGGTTTAGGAGAAACACAAAATATTGATTTCTCAATTGTGAATTGAGAATCAAATCACACCAATTCCATAATACATCATAGATTGAAAGGGGTTTCAATCAAGGGTCTAGCAATCCTCCTAGAAGAGTTCTAGGGTTCATTCATCGCGTGGATACTCGTAGAGGATCTTCGCAATTCAAGATCTTCCGTTCGTGATTCAAGGATCGTTCATTGAAGGTTTGCTAATTCTCCAATCTGGAGTACGTTTATCAACGATAAAGGCACTCGAGGTTGGTAAATCTATTTTATGCTTCTTAATTATTCATCTAGAACGGATCCTAGGGCTTGGGGTTTTTCGAGTTATTGCATTATTCCGCTGCGCATGGACCCTCAAAACCCAACAGTGGTATCAGAGCCCCGTTCATGATGTTTAGTTAGATAATCATGATAATTGTGTAATGTGATTATATGAATTTTCATGATGAATATGATTTAGAATGTGAAATTGTATGAGTTTTGCTTGTGAAGTAATTGTATATAATGATATACCATGATTATGAAATTGAAATAGATGATTAATATGATTAATCTAGATTATGGGATGTCAATTTCATTAATATGATTAATGTGATTAAACTAGGATATTTGTGAGGTGTTACTCAGTATATTGGCTGGACACCAAAACCTTCCCCACAGGCACTTCGATGGAAGTGTGGGATAAACTTGGAGCACGTGGCCGCGTACTAGTAATTACTGATCAAATGTGTTATGTGTTGCATCATTCCATGTTCATAATTATGCTCATATAGTTTTCATGAATCAACCTTGGCATGTAATTGATAAGCATGAAAAATTGAACCTTCTTTGTAATTTGAGTTTGTTTTATGCCACCCATGTTTAAACACTTGTGAGTACACGGATAGTTTCATGTAGGCTACGCCACAGCGAGGTACATTGATTCTATCTTTGTATGATCAAGATGAGCAAACGGTGATTGCTATACGTTTAACATGGTTGAACTCACGTAGGCTATCAAAACAGTTTTGGGCCTAAGGCATAAGATGAGATTGAAACATGTGACATATGATGTCTATAATCTCATAATGATCTAAGAGTCATATATAGATATGATTGATAAATGTTATCTACCTTTTAGTTTAATTTTGAGCAATGTGCCATAGCCGACTTGAAATTAAATTAAAGTTGGGTCTTAGCCTATTAAATTATATTATGCATGTTTGTATAAGAAGGTTATATAATTTAGTGGGAGTATTTGTGAAATACGTTAATTAATCTCTTAAATGAATTGGTACTTATATGTGTTCATATCTTGTTGCATATCTTTGTAGATCAATGGCTGTAAACACTAATCAAAACATGTCACTGCGATCAGTCCTTGAGAAGGACAAGTTAGAGGAGAATGGCAACAAACCATGTGGATTGGATCCGCGGTTTGGGAATTGTTCTCAAACAGAAAGGAAGTTGTACATTCTCGATGGACCCATTCCGCCCGAGCTTGTTGCTAATGCAACTAAAGCCGAAAGGGACCAACATAAGAAGCATGTAGATGATTCTATTGATGTTGGTTGCACGATGCTTGCGACCATGTGTAAGGCTCTTCGAAGGACCTTGTACATGGAAGCCTATGATTTGGGAAATCATTTGAAGGAAATGTTCCGATTGCAAGCACGTACGGAAAGGTTTGACACTATGAAGGCTCTTCATTCATGCAAGATGATTGAAGGACAACCTGTTGGGCCTCATGTGTTAAAAATGAAGGGTCACCTCGAACACCTTGAGAGACTTGGGTATCCTATCCGATTAGAGTCGGCTACGGATATGATATTGCATTCACTCCCTGAAAGTTATAATCGGTTTGTTCAATTATAACATGAATGGGATGAATAAATCTCTGTCTGAATTGCATGGGATGCTAAAGAATGCGGCGAACAATATTACCAAGAAAACCAATCAAGTGTTGATGGTGAATAAAGGAAAGGGGTTCAAAAACAAGGGTAAAGCAAAAGTTGCTAAACCGGAGGCAAAGGTTGCCGTTCTTTGAGAAGCCTAAACCCAAATCCCAAAAGGATGCGGTGTGCTACCATTGCAAGGAAATTGGGCATTGGAGGCGTAAGCTGCAAGCTTTATCGGGAAGGATCTGAAGAAGAAGGGCAATGAGATTGCCATGACTTCGTGTATCTATGTGATAGATATTTTACTTTCTACCTCTAGTTCTTGGGTATTAGATACCAGATGTGGATCTCACATTTGCCTAAATGTGCAGGGACTAAAGAATAGAAGGTTGCTCAAAGAGGGTGAAGTAGATCTACGGGTTGGAAATGGAGCAAGAGTTGCTGCATTGGCCGTAGGGACTTACGAAGTCACTTTACCAAGCGGATTAATTTTCGTTTTAAATAACTGTTATTATGTTCCGGATTTGAGCAGAAACATTATTTCTATTTCATGTTTAGACAATGAGGGTTACAATTTTCTTATTGCGAATAAGAAATTTTCAATTTATTTGAATGACATGCTTTATTGTGTTGCTCATTCTTTTAATGGCCTTTATGTCTTGGATGTTGAGAATAATGTTGATAATGTCTATCATGTTAGTAAGAAATCCAAACCAAATAATGTGAATGACACATATAAATGGCATTGCCGTCTTGGGCACATAAATGAGAAACGCATCTCTAAACTCCATAAAGATGGATATTTAGACTCATATGATTATGAATCATATGATGTTTGCGAGTCTTGTTTATTGGGCAAGATGACTAAATCACCTTTTACTAAGAGTAGTGAAAGGGCTAGTGATTTGTTGGCTCTCGTACATAGTGATGTATGTGGACCAATGAATAGCATTGCTAGGGGAGGATTTCGGTACTTCATAACGTTCACTGACGACTTATCAAGATATGGCTACGTCTATCTGATGAAGTACAAAAGTGAAGCATTTGAGATATTTAGAATATTTCAAAGTGAAGTACAAAATCAACTTGGCAAAACTATTAAAACATTTCGATCCGATCGAGGTGGTGAATATTTGAGCCAAGAATTTGACGATCATCTGAAAAGTTGTGGAATTGTTTCAGAACTTACTCCACCCGGAACACCACAATGGAATGGTGTGTCCGAGAGGAGAAATCGAACTCTATTAGATATGGTTCGATCGATGATGAGTCAAGTTAACCTTCCTATTTCCTTTTGGGGACATGCACTTGAAACAGCTGCTTTCACACTTAACAAGGTCCCTACTAAATCGGCTCCTAAAACCCCCACATGAGATGTGGCATGGAAGAAAGCCTAGCTTATCTTTCATGAAGATTTGGGGATGTGAGGCTTATGTAAAGAAATTGGTTTCTGAACATAAACTTGCACCTAGATCTGAAAAATGTATTTTCGTTGGTTATCCCAAGGAAACGAAAGGATATCAATTTTACAACCAATCCGAGAACAAAGTGTTTGTTGCTCGACACGGTGTCTTTCTAGAGAAAGAGTTTCTCTCTAAAGAAACTAGTGGGAGTAAAATTGATCTTGAAGAAATTCAAGAACATGAAAATGACATAGAGCCAATAGTAGAGACGGAACCAAATTCACAAGCTGTTGTGGAATCGGTTCAAGATACACAAGTTCTTCGCAGATCGGATAGAATACGATCCGAACCTGAGAGATATGGATTTCTCATGACGGAAAGTAATGAAGTAGATATCATTGAGAATGATGAACCTACTTTCTATCAAGAGGCGATGTCCACTCCTGATTCGGACAAGTGGCTAGGAGCCATGGAATCCGAGATCAAATCCATGTACGATAATCAAGTTTGGAACTTGATTGATCCACCCGAAGGTGTAAAAACCATAGGGTGCAAGTGGGTTTTCAAAAAGAAAATCGACATGGATGGGAAGGTACATACTTATAAGGCTAGGCTAGTTGCTAAGGGGTATAGGCAGATTCATGGCGTTGACTATGATGAAACCTTTTCGCCCATAACAATGCTTAAGTCTATTAGAATCCTAATTGCCATAGCCGCATATTACGACTATGAGATATGGCAAATGGACGTCAAAACAGCGTTTCTTAACGGAAACCTACTTGAGGATGTATACATGATACAGCCTGAAGGGTTTATCGATCCAAAGGATTCTAACAAAATATGTAAGTTGCAGAGATCCATGTATGGATTGAAGCAAGCTTCCCGGAGCTGGAATCTACGTTTTGATGAATCAGTCAAAGAGTTTGGCTTCATCAAAAACGAAGATGAACCTTGTGTATACAAGAAGATAAGTGGGAGCATAGTGCTATTTCTGGTGTTGTATGTCGATGACATCTTACTCATTAGAAACAATGTTCCTGCACTTGAGACTGTAAAGTCCTGGTTAGGAAAATGTTTTTCAATGAAAGATATGGGTGAGGCGGCTTATATCCTTGGTATCAAGATCTATAGAGATAGATCGAGAAGGATGATTGGTTTGAGTCAGAGTACATATATTGACAAGGTCCTTAGAAGATTCCGCATGGAAAATTCTAAGAGAGGGAACTTGCCAATGGGACACGGCATTACTCTTAGCAAGACTCATTGTCCTAAGACAAATGATGAGCGAAAGAGGATGAGTGATATACCATATGCTTCGGCAATTGGGTCTATCATGTATGCCATGTTATGTACTAGACCCGATGTCTCGTACGCTCTAAGCGCAACGAGTAGATACCAGTCTGATCCTGGTGAGAACCATTGGATAGCTGTCAAGAATATCCTTAAGTACTTGAGAAGGACTAAGGATGTATTCTTGGTATTTGGAGGAATGGAAGATGATCTGGTTGTAAAGGGTTACACAGATGCAAGCTTCCAAACCAACAAAGATGACGACTATAGATCGCAGTCTGGTTTTGTGTTTATGCTAAATGGAGGTGCTGTTTGTTGGAAGAGTTCCAAGCAAAGCACTGTTGCTGATTCTACAACAAAAGCCGAATACATAGCAGCATCGGATGCGGCTAAGGAGGCGGTTTGGATCAAGAAGTTCGTTAGTGACTTAGAAGTTGTTCCGAGTATCACTAACCTGATAGAGCTGTTCTGTGACAACAATGGTGCTATTGTCCAAGCAAAAGAACCAAGGTCACATCAGCGATCCAAACACATTTTGAGACGCTTCCACCTCATTCGAGAAATCTGTGAAAGGGAGGACGTCAAGATATGCAAGGTACCAACGGATGACAACATCTCGGACCCTCTCACCAAGCCTTTACCACAAGCTAAACATGATGGTCATGTTAGGTCCATGGGTATAAGATACATGAATGATTGGGCCTAGTGCAAGTGGGAGACTGTAGGTGTTAGTGCCCTAGGCCTATAGAGATAGACCTTTATGTAATGTCATTGTTCATTTATATATGAGATTGTTTCTTTGATTGTTATATATGTTCGCATGTTTTTAATTATAATAATCGTGTCCCTAATACTTATGAAGCACTAGTATGAAGTCTAATGGACAATCATGTGATGATTATATGCATGGAGATGCACATTAGATTCATGGGTACTTGTTAGAGAACAAGGTACTGGACTTGACCCATTATGAGATTTATGTCATGGTCAAATGTCATAATTAAATCTCATATAGTCATATCATTGATATCCTTTGACCTGAGATTATCATCGTCTTCCGCTCGATGAATATCATGTTTGATATAGTTTAACGTTGTCTTTAACCGGATGACAATAAGGGCTATCATTGGCATGGTATGATTCTTGTTGGGAAGAATGATAAGTCAAGATGGAAATTGTCCCTCGTAAAGAGAGATGTTTGCTTGGCCACTCGTAAGTAAGATTGATGTAGTGCATGGCCATGCCCGAATGAATTAATGTGATTAATATCATTCGATTAATCAATCTACTTAGTAACGAGAAAGAATTGAACAATATGAGTTGACGTGGACCATGACTCATGTTCAATATAACATCGTGTGACAATGGGATTGTGATATATTCTATGTAGGAAAACGAACTTGATATTATATTATTTGGGTATTTATGATGGCTTGCTAGAGTCCGCTCATGTCTTATGAGGATCGATGTGATCGAACTCATTGCCAACATAATATAGTCCTATGGGGTCACACGCATCGAACGAATTGTCAAAAATGGAATTATGGATTCTGGTGTGATGGGCGACCGCCCAAGGTACCATGGGCGACCGCTCAATGGTTCATGGGCGACCGCGCATGTTATTCGAAAACTGGGCATTGGAGACTGTCTAGATGGACGACCGCCCTTGTCCTTATGGGCGACCGCCCATGTGAGGTTTCGAATGATGGGATTAGGCTCTGGACTCATGGGCGACCGTCCATGTCTTGATGGGCGACCGCCCATGTCTTGATGGTCGACCGCCCATGTCCGCTGAATGCTGAAACCGTTTTTTGCCAAGGGTTTTAATAGGGTATAATATTTATAAGGTATAAATAGTATCCCTCTTCAACCCTAGCAGCCAAGTGACGATTTTGGTTTAGGAGAAACACAAAATATTGATTTCTCAATTGTGAATTGAGAATCAAATCACACCAATTCCATAATACATCATAGATTGAAAGGGGTTTCAATCAAGGGTCTAGCAATCCTCCTAGAAGAGATCTAGGGTTCGTTCATCGCGTGGATACTCGTAGAGGATCTTCGCAATTCAAGATCTTCCGTTCGTGATTCAAGGATCGTTCATTGAAGGTTTGCTAATTCTCCAATCTGGAGTACGTTTATCAACGACAAAGGCACTCGAGGTTGGTAAATCTATTTTATGCTTCTTAATTATTCATCTAGAACGGATCCTAGGGCTCCGGGTTTTCGAGTTATTTGCATTATTCCGCTGCGCATGGACCCTCGAAACCCAACAAAAAGTCGGCTTTTAGTTTGAAGATGAGCGTTCGGATGCCAAACGTCATTTCGCGCATTTTGAAAGGGAGTTCGAAGGACAAACTCCGGTTTTGCACCGCGTATTACATTGTTAACGATTTTTACGGGAAAAAGCGTATTAAATGACATGCAATCAACGAATCGGGTTGCGACTCGGACTTTGAAAGGTAAATACTATCACGATCCAAATGGGTCGGACTTGTAAATGACAGTATTTAAATACGGTATCGACGGAATCGAATGATCCGGAGTTGTAAATGACGATCGACGAGCCAAACGACTCGGAATTGTAAATGACGATCGACGAGCCAAAAACGGCTCGGAATTGTAAATGATGATCGACGAGCCAAAATGGCTCGGAGTTGTAAATGACAGAAAAGTAAATGACAATCGACGGATCGATCGATCCGGAACGGTAAATGACATAAAAAGTAAACGGAACGGGATCGGAATGCCGTTTTAACCCGTGATTACTTCTCTTACGGGATGAGAAGAGGATCGAGGGGCTAAATCATATCGGACCCCGTTAGACGGAGGCGTCTACATTTCAAAGATGTTGTTTGAAACGGTTGTAGCGACTGGCGCGTAAACCGAGTCAAAATGAGAGATTAGAGAGAGGGAGTTATACCTATAGCTAGGGTCGACTCCTTTGGCTCGGGGGGTGTATACGGGATACGGAAAGTAGTTTGGAATGGTGGTGAGGGGCGTATTTGATCGAAATACGGAAGTTTCATGCAAATCGAGACAAAACGGGAGCTCGGGGAGGGGTGAAACTCAGTTGGGCCGTGGCTATGGTGAAAGTGGAGAGTAATTTTTTCTCTTCTTTATGGATTTGACAGCCCTTCTATTTATAGGTGAAATTTCAGCATGAATTCGGCCGGACTTTGACTGAAATCCAGGGGGTTTTGTGAAACTTTGGGAATTTGAGGGACTTGTTGGCAATTTCTGAAAGTCTACAAAGGGAGTCTGGCCGGACTTGGACTGCATACCAGGGGTATTTTAGTCTTTTGGCCTTGATTTCTGATTGAAGGGTGACTAGAGGGAGGTGGCATGCTTGCCACGTGTCCTGTGAGTCACCAGCCATGTGGGAGTTCATTCCCGGGTCTCGGTTTTGTCCATTTTTTAAAATAACAGTCCGGAAAATGTCCGAAACGCCCCCGGAAAGTGCCAAAAAGTGTGTTTTTCAGGGAAAGCCGTACTTTTACGTGCGATGACGTGTGTCAAGTACGTTTCGACGTTTGGATGCATGAGGCAGTCCCGGGATGTCTCGTTGGCATGGCAACGGGGAGCTCAATGAGTTCCGATTAACCTGGAGCGGGCCAGTTAACGGATTTCGGTTAACTTTCTGACGGATTTTGACGATCCGAATTTGGGTACATACAGTTAGCCCCTCAGCGACGTCTCTTCCGAAGGAAGTGGGGTCGTTGAAAAAAGATAAGGATCCAAATCGGGATGCTTTACTTTGAAAGACCTGGGCGGTCAGCTGGCTGGACCCTTAGCGAAAGGATTCCTACGTATCCCGAGCGGGAATCAAGCCGATCGTAGTTCGTAGGTGCAAGGAGCCGCGCGTGGGGACCTTGACCTGAGCGAGACTGTTGGGAGGCGTCTGAACCTGAGTGGAGACCATTGCAAGGTAGCGAAACCTGAATGGAGACTATTGTGAGGCGTCTGAACCTGGGATTCCTGAAACCTTCGAGGGCGTGTGGTGCCTCAAACCGGAGTTACTGATACTGACGAGGGCTTGTGGCGCCTCAAACCGGAGTTGTTGATACTTACGAGGGCGTGTGGTGCCTCAAACCGGAGTTGCGAGGATACTTACGAGGGCATGTGGCGCCTCAAACCGGAGTTGCTGGATCATACGAGGGCGTGTGGTGCCTCAAACTGGAGTTGCTGATACTTACGAGGGCTTGTGGCACCTCAAACCGGAGTTGCGAGGATACTTACGAGGGCGCGTGGTACCTCAAACCAGAGTTGCTGGATGCGTTTATCCTGGGACGAAGGCGTTCGTGCCTTGGGTGCTGAGCTTACGTTGACTGCCAGGTTTATCCTGCTGGGGATAGGGTGGCAATGATGGGAATTGTTGTGTTAAACTGGCGTTATTAACAACTCAAAAGGATTGACGTTTCTTCTTTAGAATCCTGCTGGGGATGAGCATTCGGGCTTACCTTGATGGCCGAAGAAGGATTGTTGTGCGGGCTTACCTTGATGGCCGCTGTAGTGGGACGATCGGGCTTACGACTGGCGGCCGGGGATGTGAACGATGGTGAAAACTACTAGAAATTTCAACGTCGGGAGATGGAAATGTAACTTGAATGTCCGGAGACAGGGTTGAGCGTTTGAATGTCAAACGTCAAACGAGGATTGAATTTAACGTCTAGAGATGGAATTGTAACTGGAATGTTCGGAGACATGATTGAGCGTTTGAATGTCAAACGTCAACTGAGGATTGAATTTAACGTCTGGAGACGGGAATGTAACTTGAATGTCTGGAGACAAGATTGAGCGTTTGAACATCAAACGTCAACTGAGGATTGAATTTAACGTCTGGAGACGAAAATGTAACTTGAATGTCCGGAGACATGATTGAGTGTTTGAATGTCAAACGTCAACTGAGGATTGAATTTAACGTCTGGAGACGGGCATTCGTGAAAACTAACTGGGAATTCAACGTCTGAAGACGAGCGTTAGTGAAAACTAACTGAAAATTTAACGTCTGGAGACGAGCGTTAGTGAAAACTAACTGAGAATTTAACGTCTGGAGACGAGCGTTAGTTAAAACTAACTGAAAATTTAACGTCTGGAGACGAGCGTTAGTGAAAACTAACTGAAAATTTAACGTCTGGAGACGAGCGTTAGTGAAAACTAACTGGGGTTTTATCCTCGGGGGATGGGGTGTTAGAAATGTCTAACTGGGGGGAAATTTTACACTTTTGGGGGCCAAAAGGGGTAAAATTGGAACTGCCAAAAGTTGAGGGGCTGAATTGGAAGGAATCTTTTAAATTGCAGCAAGAGTCCGGCCGGACTTGGACTGAGTTTGACCAGGTTCAAAATCAGCTCCAAGTCCGACGCAAACCCATTCCTTTTCCCCCATTAATTCCGACGAGAGAGGAGAGAAAGGAGAGAAAATTTTTGCCCCAAATTGTGAGGTTTGCTCAAATTTGTGAAGGAAAATTGCTATGGAAGGTGATTGGGAACCAATGGCTCGTCATGGAAGGACCGATGACGAAAGAACGCGGTTGGTTCGGACCATTCGAACCAACATTCATCCATTGAATCCGGCGGAGTTCTACCTGGCTAGGGATAAACACAACTCCAAAGGAAGGATTGAGAGACAAGTAATCTTCCCTCAAATTCCATTAATTTTAAGAATGTGCATTCTTTAAATGTTAGAAATTTGACTAGGAATGAATTAGGGATTTTGGTGCCCGGATTGGGTCTTTTGACTTTGCTATGAACCTTTGTCGAAATTGACTAGGATGTAGTTCAATTGACACTGTGGGTAGATGACATAAAAATTTTGGTTGCAAAATTCCATGTCTAGATGCATTTTCCAAAATTAAAGTAGCTTTAATTCGGGACGGAGTAAAATTTTTGAAATGTTCGAAAGAATTTGAAAGTTCCAATTTCGATGGAGTTTTCGAAGTGCTTTGAAAGTTCCGGATTCGACGGAGTTTTCGAAGGGTTTTGAAAGTTCCGGATTCGACGGAGTTTTCGAAAGGTTTGGAAATATATTTTAGGAAATGAATGAGAACCGTATCTGCATTGCATCCTTTTCACATGCGTTCGTACATTCTGTTGACGTTGCTTCTGTGCTTAACGTATCCTTGCTTTGTTCACCTGCAGGGGCGAGGGATAGTTGACGTCCACAACCAGAAGAGTCGGGGTGCCTTTGAGGCAGTGCGAGCGCTGTGGGAGGTACTTCCGGACGAGGCTCAAGAGGGAGAGAGGAGTCCACGACAGCTGGTGCTTGCCTCCGGATTGGCTGGGTTTATCAGTGTGGTAGCTGCGATAGCTGCGACGCAGAGGGCCAGGTCCATGTACGTAGCTCTGAGCGAGTACTGGTGGGATACGACCCACACTTTTCATTTCAGATGGGGGGAGGCGACTGTGACTCCCACTGACTTTGCTGCTATCACTGGGTTGCCGACCTACGGCAACGCGCTGGTGTGGGTGGATGGTTATACCCCGGGGCAGTTGTCTGAGCTGCTGGGTTTTGACATTACCGATGCCAGGGGCTTAGGCATTCGGTACAGGCCTATGGAGAGGCATCTGCAGACGGGTATTGCAGATTATTTGGCTAGGTCTCTGAGGATGACCGCGGAGCGCCTGGCTCGAGGGTTCATTTGGTTCGCGTTGTCAGCGACTTTGTTCCCGACTTCTGACACATCCTGTCACTTCCCTCTGCTCGGGTTGCTGACAGACTTGGATGCCGTGAGGGGGTATGCATGGGGAGAGGCTGGACTGGCCGAGCTCTACCACTCCTTGGACAGATTCTCACGGGGAGAGGAGAGTTCCTTGAGCTGTTTCTCGCATGCTTTGGATGTAAGTTTACGTCTTTTTCTCTTCCTTGTCTCATTTTTGTACTCGTATGTATCTGCTTTGTAGCTGACATAACTTTCCATTTGCTTGACAGGTCTGGTGCTATGAGGTGTTCAGTCCGCAGCAGTGGGACATTAGGGAGGCGTATCGACCCCTGTTCCCTGCCATGCTGGTTTGGCAGAAGAGGGCAAAGAAGGCGGTCTCATCGAGAGTGGGCACTCGGCTGACGTACGAGGAGGTGTCCCAGGCCCTGAACCGGGAGTTCTCTGAGAGGATCCAGCTGACCTGGTGGAGTCGATTCCACGCTGTCGCGGTTCAGGTTGCTAGTGAGGTTACGCGGCGGAGGAAGCTCCTGGTGGGACTTCATTGTGATGCTATGTATCTGGGGGAGAGGGTGACCCGTCAGCATGGCCCGGGGTCACTTCCGATGGTGCCGGTGGATCCGCCTCTGCGCATGCAGCATCCTCTGTCGATGCCGATGAACAAGTTGGAGAGGTATAGACAGGGCGTGTTCTATACCGAGTACATCATAGTGGGGGGCGACTATGAGAATTTCTTGAGGATGAGGCTGAGGAGCCCACAGGTGCAGCACAGGGAGGGCGACGGCCCTGGATATCTCCGAGATCTCCCGCTCCCACGCACTAGGCTGGCGTACGAGGGGCTGGACGGTTCGCGCAGGCGACTGGTGATCCCGCTCCCGGATGAGCCAAGACCTCGGTATAGGGTTGACCCCAACACTTCGGTGAGCATTTTTTTTTCTGCATTTGATAGTAGCATTCTGCAAATGTTGCATCTGTACTTTCTGCTCGTCCTTTTGATGACTTTCCTGGTTCGCAGGTGTCTGGCCGTATGTACAACGAGGCTATGAGACTGGTGGACGGGTGGTCCATCTACGCTAGGAGGCTCGTGGCGTTCATGAGGTGCAGTTCCCGGAGGAGCATAGACGTTTGTGAGCCGAGGCCGCCTAGGCCGAGAGGTTCGCCTGCTCCCACGGCTGGTGGGGAGGACTTTGTACAGGGATTTGGCCAGTTCGCGGGCGGAACGGCTGGGTTTGGAGCTCAGCCCTCTTCGCACTCGGGGCACGAGAGGGGAGAGTCCTCGAGTTCGCAGGCGCCGAGGATGCCTTTCGCGTATTCCCGCCTGGAGGAATTCGGCAATTATCTGTTTGCGACGGATCCGGCAGCTGCGGAGCAGTGCGCCGAGTGCTCGGATAACGAGCAGGACTCGGAGTAGTCCTTCTTTTACTGCTTTCTCTTTTTTTTTTATAGAATGTATGTATCGTCTGGAACGATTTGATTTGAAATGTACTTGAAAAAAGGTGCCCGTGGGGCGGAACCTGTATTTCGCGCATCTATTTAGTGATTACCTTCTTTTATTTTCGGCAAAAAAGGAAGTAGGTTGATCAAAAAAATAAATAAAATGAAACATGCATTAAAAATTGAACGGGTCAAAATTTAAGCCTATATGCACTGATTATTAATTAATTGCACTGTTGCACGAGCCCGGGGCGGAAGGGATATTGACATTGGTTAAATGAAACCAGGGGCAGCACGCAAATTCATAAGGCATGAACAGGGCTTTGTTTGGAATTGCTTCCAATTTAGGAGCAGCTGGCTGCAGGGTTGACCAGGTCAACTGCAAGGGGAGCCCGGCCGGACTGAGAGTGAATTTCCAGAGTCTTTTAAATTGCAGTTTCAGCTTTGCAATTTGTTAAGAACTGCGCATTCACCTCTAATCAGTTAGCTGAATTCTCTCAAATTTCTAAGGTTTCCTTCATTTTCCATGGCTCCCTTTCCTAAGCTATTGTCTCGGATGCAAGAGCGATACCTGGACAATTTTCAGTCATGGGTACGGAACCACACGAGGCAAAATAAGGGGTTTTTCGAAGGCTGTTACGGGATGAAATCTGTTTGGGCTTTGAAGGAGCTTATGCCAGATTGGGATCTTTTGAGAGCCGCGGCTCGTTTCTGGGATGTAGGGATGAATGTGTACAACTTTTCGTACAACAAAATCACTCCTACGTTCGAAGATTTTCGGGCCATTCTAGGAGGACCTGAGACTGAACAGCTAGTTCTTCCGTATGCTGGTGGCATGGCCACTGTTGAGAAGCTAGTGTCTTTGCTTGGTATCTCGGCTCGAGAAGCATACGGGATGCTGATACTGAACACTGATTATGTTGACATTTCGGGACTGCCCGATAGATTTGCCGGAGCTGAGGGGAGCATTTTTGCGTGGGACGCGTTTGCTCTGTGCGCGATCGCTACTCTGTTCACGTTCACGTCCTCGGGTGTGTGCCATCACAACGTGTCTTGGACCTGGTGAGGCGATGCGGAGCGGAGGAGACATCGTGCCGTTGGTCCCGGGCGAGACGTTCCTGGGCATAGGTCGGATGGCGACCGTAGCCGATACATGTGGGGAGGAGTCCCGCTATGCTTACCATGTGGTTGAGGGAGAGATTGCGGATGATGCCCGAGGTGCCAATGTCTTGTGACGCTTGGTCCTTCTCTCGACGTCCTCCGGTGATTGGGGGCAATCGAGTTTGCCGGAGCTCTGGATGGCCAGACTCCGCACGCATCACTTGTGATGGTGGGTTCCCCACTGGAAGTTACAGACTTGTTGGACCGCTCAGGAGGGTCACTTGGTTGTCAGAGTGCCGGGGCTGTCCCAGACGTCTTTCTATATTCCATCATTGGTGCTGTGACGGTACGGGCTGGAGAAGGTGTCATTGACGGGTTTAGCTCATGCTGCTACCTTAAAGGTGGGATCTCTGCTAATGGAAGATCCTTCGACGCTATTGCTGCTCACACGGTGGTGGCAATAGACGTCCTTTCCTGCCAGGGTTTTCTTTCACCGGAGAGGGGGCATTGTTCTCGATGCGGTATACGGGTGGTACGAAGAGTGTATGGGGGAGACACAGATGTCTATTTTGTGGAGACGGGATGAGCTGTTGGGTGTTGATCACCTTGACAGCTCGACCATGAGGAGGACTGAGGCGGGGGCTAACCCTCGAAATCGTACTGGGAATGACATGGCTGACTATGAGGCCAATGCTGATCGGGAGGCCAATCAAAGCATGGTCATGATGGCTTGAAGCGAAGCAGCTCGAGACAGAGCGAGGGAAAGGGCTGCATTGAATGCTACAGGCTTGACGGAGGCGTCGGGAAGGGTCCCTGAGCCAGGTAGAAGGACTACGGAATATTCCCTATGAAGGTAAAGAACACTCGCCAGGGAAAGGGAAGGGGAAGAAGGATGAAGGACCAAGTTCGGGAAACTAGGTTGACCTTCTTTGTCCAGAGTATCCACCCATTGTCATTGCAGACACGTTAACAGATTAATGTTTTATTGTAGTTTTGCTAGCGTGTAGCGAGTCAAGAGTTGACTGTGCTTGAACTCATCAAAGATTGTTTTAACCGTAATGAATTTGTAGGTTAAATGAAAAGAGTTTTTCGAAACACAAGCAATTGATGCATATTGTATTATTTTTTTTTGTTTTTTAGACCGAACCAATGATGGCTGCCTACGTTCCCCTTTTACAATTGGACTAAGGGGCTCAGGTCACCGTAGTTCGACACTTTTAGGTGAATTTGAGAAAAACAAAGACAAAAGAAGTGCGACCCTGTTTTTTACCTGGATCATTAGCGGGAATGTATCCAGTTGGGTATTACTCTTTTAGCACTTTAATTTTACTGAGGGGTGTGTGTATGGGGAAGGAGAGTTGACTCGTGCTCTTCCTCAAATGAAGTATCTGCGGAGCTTGCTTCCGTTCATGGGGTTAACGAAAGGGTTCCCATCCAAGTCTGCTAACTTCATGGCTCCTCAGGAGAAGATTCTTTGTACCACGAACGGTCTTATCCGGGTAGGCTCCCACTTTTCGAGGGGATTGGTCTGCGTAGGAGGCTTTTCCTTTAGCACCAAGTCGCCTTCTCTGATGTCTCGGATCTTGACTTTCTTGTCGAATGCTCGGGCCATTCTGCTCTGGTAGGCACGAGTGTGTTCCATGGCTTTCAATCTGCGCTCGTCGAGTAGAGCAAGTTCGTCGTGACGGATCTGTAGCCATTCGACTTCATTGATCCCGTTTTCCAAGAGGACTCGGAGGGATGGAATTTCCAATTCCATGGGAAACATTGCATCCATTCTGTAGGTAAGTGTGAACGGAGTCTCCCCTGTGGCGGTTCTGACTGATGTTCGGTATCCCCAGAGGGCTAGATGTAGCTTTTCGGGCCAGTCCCGACCTATGGTGGTCATCTTCCTGATTATCATGGCGAGAGACTTGTTGGCTGCCTCTACTGCACCATTGGTTTGTGGTCTGTAAGGAGAAGATTTGTGACGCGTGACTCTGAATTCGGTCACAAGTTGGTCACAATCTCCTTCGAAGTGAGTCCCGTTGTCGGATAAGATCTCGTTGGGCACTCCGTATCGACACATGATGTTCTCTTTGATGAACTCGGCCACCTTCTTAGAATTCAGTACCTTGTACGATCTGGCTTCTACCCATTTGGTGAAGTAGTCGACTGCGACCAAAATGAACTCGTGACCATTGCTCCCTGGTGGAGTGATCTTGCCGATGACATCGATTCCCCATGTGGCGAAAGGCCATGGTGTAGTCATGCAATAGAGTTCATGAGGAGGGATGTGATTGAGGTTAGAGAACCGTTGACATTTGTCGCAACTTCGGACGAACTGGATGCAGTCTGTTTCCATCGATATCCAATAGTATCCCATACGGAGAATGATCTATGTCAATGCTCAAGCGTTCATGTGCGGACCGCAGGTTCCGTTGTGAACTTCGTTCGTCAGCTCGCTGGCTTTTTCTTTGTTTACACACCAAAGGAGTGGCCCTTGGTGGCGCTTCTTGTACAACATACCCCCCAGAATGACAAAATGGGATGCCAGGCATTTTAATGCCATCATGTTTTTGGCTTTGATCCCTTCTTTGTATTTTCCATCTTCATTTGTGAAGGAAGCTTCTCCGTTTTGGAGGTACTGGTAAATTTGATTGTACCAGGGTTCGTCGATCGTTTCTTTTTTTATTTCGATCTCACAAAGAATAGGCGGGTGTTTCCGTCCGCCTATTCTAAGGGGTTTCTTGCTTTCCCATCGAGAATTTCGACAAGAGAGGCGAGGGTTGCCGTGGCGTACTGCGAAGCGGTTTCCTGTCTCTTGGCAAATAATGAAAAGAGATGTCCTTGAACTGAGCAATGAGTTCCTCCATGTACGCGTGGTACTTCTGGAGGCCAGAATCTACCATCTTCCATTTGTTGGACACTTGATTGATGATCAATGCTGAGTCTCCGTATACATCCAGTTCTGAAATGTTGCGCTCGAGGGCGGCTTCTAGACCAGCTGCACAAGCTTCGTATTCTGCTGCATTGTTGGTTGTTTCAAAATTTAGCTTGATGGTTATGGGAATGTGCTCGTCCTTGGGATCGACAAGGAGCATTCCAATACCATTCCCCTTCTTGTTGGCTGCCCCATCGAAGAAGAGTTGCCAGCGGTTTGCGCTGTCGAGTGAAAAGATTCCATCGTCCGAAAACTGCGGATCAGGACCCTTAGGTTCACTGCTCGGGAAGTCGGCCAGCTGATCTGCCATTACTCTGCCCTTTGTTGATTTTCTGACCATGTACTTGATGTCGAACTCAGTCAGAAAGAATGACCACTTGGCTAGTCGCATTGACAGGGATGGCTTGTCAAAGAGATATCGGACGGGGTCCATTTTGGAGACTAGGAGCACTGAATGTGACTGCATGTAGTGTTTCAGTTTCCCGACTACCCATACCAAGGCGGTACAAGTTTTCTCTAATGCTGAGTAGCTGAGTTCACTTCCTTGAAGCTTTCGGCTTACGAAGTAGATTGCATGCTCATTCTTGGAATCTTTCTGTTCTTGTGCCAGCATTGCTCCGATTGACGTGTCTGTTACTGTCAGATACAGGAGTAGTGGCTTGTCTTCATGTGGCGGGCACAGAATCGGGGAATTCACCAAGTAGGTCTTGATTTTCTCGAAAGCTGTTTGGCACTTGGAGTCCCATTTGATATCGGCATTCTTCTTCATCAGTTTGAACATAGGCTCGCAGAGAGATGTCAACTGGTTGATGAAGCGACTGATGTACTGAAGTCTTCCCATAAAACTTTTCACTTTTGTCAGAGTCTGAGGCGGCTTCATGTCGATGATGGCCTTGATTTTCTTGGGATCGGCTTCGATACCTCTTTCTGTAACCATGTACCCCAGTACCTTGCCGCGCTTGACGCCGAAGGTGCACTTCGCAGGGTTCAATCTCATGGAGTGTTTTCTGAGTCGGTTGAAGAACTTTCTCAGATCTATCATGTGTTGCATGTCTGATCCTCTGGAGTGGATGATCATGTCGTCGACATATACTTCGATTTCCTTGTGAATCATGTCATGGAAGAGGGCTGTTGCAGCCTGCTGGTAAGTAGCCCCAGCGTTCCACTTGTGTCTCTTTAGGCTCTTGCACTGACCCCAGGTTCACTTTGGTCATAACCTCTTCGGCAGCTTGGGCCCGATTGTCCTCTTGGTCAACTACACGCTTGAGAACTTCTCTAATGTATTGTTCGTTTAATGTGTCTGCTTCTTTATCAATTGAGTTATTAACGTCTTTTAAGTTGTTTGTTAACTTATCAGTTGTTAAAGTGGCAATGAGGGGATACTCCGAAAGGTCATACTTTTCATTGAACGAGGAAGGAAATACATGGTTGGCTACATTATCATAGTCCTCCGGCGTAAGGCCATTGGATGACTCAGAGGACTGGACTCTGACAAGGATTGACTCAGAGGGTTTGAGACCGGGTTTAGGGAGATGTGGGTGCGGGCCCAGCTTGTCTTCCAGTTCTGCCTGGCTTGCCCTTGGTCCGGTGAAAGTTACCCAATTCTTCAGTGGCATTTTTGGATGCTTGATGAGGATGCGGGGATCGAGAGGCTTGGCTTCCGTTGTCCCAATCATGGCGATCATGCCGTTTTCGGAGCCCAGGTCAATCAGGTTTGGCACCTCCATGACTTCTTCAAAAAGACTCTGTAGAGCTGGTCCACTGAGAGCGTCTTCTATGAATTCTGGTTCCTTCTGCTTTAGAGCTACTGTCTCGAATGTGGCCTCGGCGGCTGATCCGAACAATCTGTTTCCCATGGAGAGTACCCTGAGTTGCTCTTCCGAGTCTGGGATTCCCTTGAATGTGTACTCGTGCTGGACTGTGGTGGCAGTTGGTCCAGGTGGAGCTGTGATGTCGAGGAACGCTCCCCTTATCGGATTAGCCTTGAGTCCTCTGAAACGCTTGAGGTCCCATGCTAGCTGTTCCATCCTTTCTGTAGTCTCGGTGCTGACTATCCCTGCTTCTTTCTCATCTTCATCAGTTCCATTGTCGGTCCCCTCAGTTCTGATGTCGATTCCACTATCGGTCCCCTCAGTTCTGCTAATGGTTCCCCTGTCGGTCCCCTCAGTTCTGCTATTGGTTCCGCTATCGGTCCCCTCAGTTCTGCTGTTGGTTCCCTTGGTGAAGTAATGAGCGAGGTTGAAACTGTAAGGTCGGAGGTTGGGTGTGCCGTCGGAGGTTCCCCTTTTGCGGGATGCTGTCTTGGTGCGGGCGAGCCTTTTGTTCTCCCTGATGTCAGCCGGTGTTGGCACGTACCCAAGCCCCTGGACCGTGGTGTGGTCCTTGACTTCGATGACTTGGTGTTGGCCTTGTAACCTTTTGCCGAGCCCCCGTCCTAGGATGAAGTTCATGAGTTTCATCATCTTCATGGCGGGAGGAATCTTGTCGTGAGACAAAGTGGAAGGTCCACGTTGCATATTTGGATCTTGGAGGTCTCCGCAGTGAATCCAGCTTAATGCCATGTCGTCACTATGCTTGATTTCTAACACCGGAATGTCGTTGGTGCCGGGTCCCCTATGGTGACGCCGTCGCCGTAGACCGTGGTTAGCTCATTGCCTTGCATGAACTTGAGGCACCGATGAAGGGTGGATGCCACGCCATTGATTTGATGCAGCGGTGGACGCCCCAGGATGGCCGTGAAGGTGATTGGAATGTCCAACACTTGGAATTCGGTGGGGATCATCCGCTTGCCGAACTAGATATTAAGAGTAGCAACCCCGAGAACTATACGGGAAGTAGAGTCATAGGCCTTGACAAAGGTGGACTAAAGGCTTCAGATCCGTAGGCTTGATGTCAAGCAGTCCATCATCTTGGCGGGCAAGACATTCATTCCGAACCTCCGTCTACCAACACGCGGGAAGGCGACGCTCGTCCAAACTGGATCGTGATGTAGAGCGGCTCATTGTGATCAGCCCCAAATTTTGGAAGGTCCAAATCAGCAAGGTGATAATGTTGCCATAGTGGATGTTGCCAATCATCCGAATGACTTCGTCGGGGTTGCGCCCACTGGGACCATGGTACGGGCCGGACTTTCCTCTAGCTTGAGCTTGTGAGGATAAGAGGATGTGAGCAGGACCAAAGGGAAATGTTCGCCCGGGTCCGCTTGAGCCGAGTGAGGATCGGGTCCTCTTTCGTGGAACTTGCGTCTTCGGGCCGGCCGGTGGCGCCTGCTCCGTCGGCTTTTTGGTGGCCTTAGGTGGTAATGCATGGATTTGACCCGATTGGGTTAGAACGCCGACATCGTGTTTGGTTCCTTCGAACAGCCGCTCCGAGTTGAGCCATAGTTAGAGGAGGATTCCTCGTAGCATAGGGCCATATGTCTTCCCTCAACTCATTGATCGTAGACGTATTCCCGGAGCTTCGGCAGCTTGACGGATTCTCGTCCCGTGATACCGGCTTGGGTGCCTCCGCGGGAGGTAGTTTACTGATTGCCGCAGCTTGTTCGAACGTCGCGCGCAATGCTGGTTGCCTCGAATCGAACTGTGCGTTGCTGACCCTCCGGGGGAGTTTGGAGAGTTCCTGGCTCAAGCGAACAGTCTCCTTGATCTCTTCACGGTATATTACGTTCCTTTCCTTCTTGCTGAGCATGCTCAGGGCATTCTGGAGTTGGGTCTGGCAATACTCGTGGTTTGCTAATTTTCCTCCGCTCTTGGCCCAGATCAACCTTCTTGCAGCAGAGCCTGCGTCGAGAGTTAGTGCCTGCGTTTCTTCCCATGTGAGAATGGCTAGTACTTCTTTGAACTGCATGCGGCAGTCTAGGTAAACCTCCATCGGGGAGAGTTTTCCCTTCTGTTTTATCTGAGTGGCGGGTATGTCGGAAGGTGAGTACACGGCTTCCCGAACATCTGCCCATGTAACTGGTTGCTATCCCAGTTGATCGTTTCTGTAAACGAATGTCGCAGTCTATGGAATTTCCCTGAGTAGTTACTCGAGACGAATTTCCATCTTCCTCTTGTTTCTTTTGAATAGAACTTCCTCTCTAAGTTGGCCTTTAAGTTTGAGTGCGGAAATTATCCGTCCCCATACTCCCAGGACCCTTGGGAGTCCAATTTTGTTGACCTCATGCCCGGCTTGGAAGAGAATGGTTTCATCGTCTTCGTCGTCGCTTTCACAGAGAACTTGCTTTCCTCGGGAGGTAAGCGCCGAGATTTGTTCTCGCCGTGCCATTCCATCTCCTAGGTCATCTGGGACCGTTGACCACCCTCGCCCGGCGCAGAGGGTTGGATGAGAACAGACGGTAGTCGATGAAGTTGCCGTGAGCAAAACCCCTGAGGTCGAACTGGTCTAGAGTGGCCTCTAGCTTTCTGTCTGAAGCTGCTTGTGACACTTTAAGGGCCTGGTCCCTGTAGGTCTTCCGAGCTTTGTTTTCGTCCCAGAGACGGTTTTCTTGAGCGGCTAGTTCCATGAGGGCTTTCCTTGCGAGAGCTAAACAGTCTCCGTTGGTGCGCGCCGTCTGACTAGTGTCCAGAACTGTGATCACATCCAAATCTCCGAACGGCGGAAACACTTGGATTATGTTGACGAAGAAAGTCGGAATGGGACATTCCATGCGGCCTTCCTTGATCTCGGTTACCAAGAAGTTTGCCCATATCTGCTTGATTGAACACACAGGAGTGTTGAATTATGCGATGTTGACAGTCTCGTGATCTCGCTCGATCGCCAAGTCTATCAGAGCTAGCAGTCTACTGGCGGGATGTCTGAATCCATGACCGTGACGACTGGGAGCAGAATCGAACTTGAGCATGTTGATGCTGAGGTGGTCATTTCCAACCTCGGAGCCGACTGTCTCTTGCGGGAAGACTTTCACAGATGTTTTCGGGGTGGCTGCCGGAAGCGTTCCCGAGGTTGATCTGACTTGTGACAGGGTGAGGAGCCTGGTCTCCTTCGCTGCTGCCCTTGGCCTTGGCGGCGCTTGTGGCTTTAAGCTTGACTGACGGCACGGGCCGGTTGCCACTGGGGCTGGTACTCGGAAGTGATGATGAGCTCTGAGCTCGGTTAGCCAGGGCCTTGTTTACCATGAGCAGGTAGTCGTCGAGGGTAACTTTGGTGTTGCAGAATCTGACAATAAGGATCGGATCCTTGGTATCATCAGGATATCTGGAATTGATGATGTTGACGAAGTCATCGTCAGTCACTTGATCAGAGGCGTTCTTTGTCGTGTCAACCAGTTGCTTCTAATTGTCGGATAGCTGCCTGTACTGGACGTTGAGCTTGACAATCTCCATGGTGTTGGAGCCTTGGTCGTAGGTGACCTGATCGGAACGGGTGCCGTCCTCGAAACTGAGCATGTGAATGCAAAAATCTTCCTGCAGGTCTGCCGCGTCCTCGACTCCGGAGAGTCCCGATTCATCGCCGTCTGACGGCTCAACCCAAACGTAGGGACGTATTGGGTACGGGTGCGTTGCTGGAGCTGCTAGAAAAACATCATGCCCTTCGCTGGAGAAAAGGGGTTCGGCGGGTAGTTCCTCGTGGAGGACATCCCATACGACGTCCATACATTCAAGACGAGTATGACGGTGCTTGTTGACCTTTATCACAAAAATCTCTTCGCTTGGCGGGGCTAGAGAGTTGGCTTGAAGAATACTGACGAATCTCCGACTGGAAACAGGAGGTTTATGTGCCTGCATCATGGCGATCCTCAGTGTTTCTTTCCAATCTGCCTCCAAATGTTGGAAACGACAGTTGAACTTGATGTACCGGACTGCTTCAGGGTCTGCCTGCTCGAGTACGTTGACATAGTTAGCATCTCCGGACTCTGAGGGATTCTGATGAGATTTGCCCCGATAGTCCCTTGGTTGATTTGAAGGAGGTAGCCCCGGTGCCTGGTTGCGGGCACGCTTGGCTACTGTCTCAGCTTCGTTTCCTATGAGGAAACTGTCCCCTCTGATTACTTCAAGATCTCCCTACAGGTTAATGAACTTAACGCACTGATGGAGAGTGGAAGCTATGGCTTTCATGTGATGCAGCCAAGGGCGTCCTAACAGAGCTGTGAATTCGGATGGAATGTCCATCACGTGGAATTTTGCTGGCACCATTTGGGTTTCGAACCAGAGTTCCAGAGTCACCGTCCCCAGGATGGGACGAGACGTGCTGTCGTAGGCCTTGATAGTCCGGGTTGACGGAATCAAGTGGCTTTCGTTTATGCGCAGGGCTCGCATCATGCTGAGAGGGAGGACGTTAACGGCTGACCCGTTGTCCACCAATACTCCGAGGAGTGATATGGTGTTGAGCTTGAGAGTGATGTACAGAGCTTCATTATGCCTCGAGGCATCTCTCGGTAGGTCTTCGTCACAGAACGTGATCATACCGCCATACAGCTTGGGAATCGTAGATCTGGTCTCTATCGGGAGAAGGAGAGTCATCCCGGCCATCCGTTTCTGTTTTCCTCTTGCGAGGTAAAGCCTTTCTTTGGAGCCTCGGGATGGTGTCGAGGCTGCTTTGTGGCGGTTTCCGCCCTTGGTTAGCACGTTGATCGAGTGCGAGTGCCAAGCCGACTTTGATCTTCCTTTCTTAGGTCCGGGCTCGGAAAATTTGGACAAGTTGAATCTTAGGCGATCCGCGGGAGTTAGGCTTCGATTTGTGATAAGATTACCAATATCCGAGGTATTCCGGTGTCCCAAGGTTTGAACTCGGTGTCGCAGGACTTTTCGGCTTTCCCACCCCCGTCTCGCTTCTAAAGCCGCATGGCCTGGAGGGAGGGAGGACTCGGCTGGAGTAGAGTACGTAGTATTCGAACTTCTCGGATGGCTCTTCGAGTGTACCCACACCGGTGTCTCCAGCCTGTTCTTTCTCTCGATTCTTGTTGAGAGGACTTCTTCTTCTGTTTTCTCGGAGGATTGCTCCGGACCATATCTTGGGACTCGTACTCCAGGCAGGCGGAGCAATCACAAACATCGTAGCTGATGTGGACATTTGATGAGGACCCGGCTGGAAGAGGCGGAGAAACTGGCTCTGAGGCAATCTTCTTGGGCACCCACTCAATGGAATTCACGCTGTTGTTGTTCGGAAAGGGGTTTCCGATTGTATTGGGCCCACGGGGGCGCTCCAATTTTCCTTCCTCTATCAAGTTCTGGATTTCGTATTGTAACCCCACACAGTTGTCGGTGGTATGGCCATGATACTGATGGAAGGCGTAGTACTTGCTCTTGTCAGCATTGACTACGGGATTCTTGGGTTTGTAATTTGCAACGGGTTTAAGGAGACCTTCCTTGATTAACCCTTCCAGCATCTTGCTTAGTGGCATATCCAACTTGTCGAAGTGCACGGCATCGCTTCAAGTGGAGTTGTTGCTTTGCGGGACTGGGTTTCGTTGCCCGACCGTTGTCCCCGATAGATGTAGTTGACGAGACGTATCTTTCCCTTTGCCGGGGCCGATGCGTGATTGAATGCAACCGCCGAGCGGTATTCGTATGGCTGTGCAGTAGCCAACTTTTCCTTAAGATCCTTCTCGAACTGTGAGCCGGCATTGACCATGGCCCGGAGATCTGGGAAAAATGATGACTGATGAGAGTTCTGATGGACGGTCTTAAGCAGGACTTGAAGATCCGCATCTGTTCATCCTTGGAGAGTGGCTCCATGATCTCGGAGAGTTTCCAACTCCACCTCTTGTAGAATTCTCCGACGCTTTCATCCGCTTTCTGCTCAGTGGTGATTAAGTCCTCACGACTTGTTTCCTACTCTAAGTTGGATCGGTACCGTTCCAGGAAGATGTTACTGATCTTATCCCAGGTGTGGCGATCCGCAGGCTTGACCCTCAGAAACCATAGTAACGCTGAACTCTTGAGCGTATGCTGGAAGTGGTCGGCCATTTGCTGGAGGGTTGCTCCTTTCCCTCTCATACCGAGAATGTAGGTGTCGACATGCATTTGAGGACATTCGGTTCTGTCAAATCGGTCCATCTCCGGCATTCGGAACTTGGCAGGGAGAGGCGTGACCATTCCCAGATCTGTGGATTTGAGCGTTTCCTGCTTTGAGCTGCTCATGGTGGCTTTCAGGTCTTTCATCTGTTGTACCATCCAGGCCAAGGTTGGGTCCAGTGGTGGACTGTGAGGCTCGGCGCCGGGTGCTACCAAGTGATCGGTAGTGATTGGAGGTGGAAGGCTTGATCTATGCGGATATATGGGGGCCTTTTCTGAACTGTATCGGGGTTTATCCCCGATGTTTTGGGATTCGTGTATAGGCAATGAGATGAACCCAGGAGGGTATTGAAGGATATTGGCATCTGTCTGAGATGGTCCAGCGGTGCGCTGGTGGTATTGAGTGATGGGAGTAGCACTGGCCTGGCCATATATGGCAGGGTTGCCCTGAGAGGTGGCAACGTGAAGCCTAGGTCGGCTGTTTCCTTGGTTCGAAGGAATCCCGTAAGTTGGCGGGGGAGGAACCTGGTTGAAGGTTTGAGGAGCTGGTTTCGGGGAATCGTCATCCTCGACCAGGACAAAAGTACCGTCTGACTGGGGGATAGTTGTTATACCTCGCTCATTCAGAAGCTGTACCAAGAAATTCTGCTAATCTTCTTTCTGCCTCTTGTGAACCTCACAAGCCCGGATGGCTTCTTCCAAAGTCATATCTGTTACCAGTGGCGGGGGTCCTTCCCCGTCACGATTTCTCGGTGAGCTAGACATGTCGGATATTCTGGCTGAGGGAACTGAGGGAACCGAAGAACTGTCTGACGCCGCCGTAACGGTGATTCTCGCGAGGCGCCGACCCGGAAATCGAACCACTTTCTCGCTCGGCCGCAGGAACGAAAGGCAGGGTTTAGGCTTCGGAAAAGGTTATTTGGCTCAAGGTTTCGGGCTTGTGCAATGTGCAGTTACCGATTAATGTTTACTTAAAATGTGTTTTCTTAGAGTCCTAAACACTTTCCCAAGAGTTGTTCTCTTTATGAGTATCATTTGATCCCTGCTGAATAGTGGATCCTGATTCCTTAAATCGTCACGAAAAATAGAAACTTCTAAACAAGTTTGAAATGAAAACTATCATTAGAAGGCTTAAGGCTAAACATTACTCCTGTTGAAAGTCAAAGGTCAACAAACGAAGAAAGCCAAAGGCGCTGCTATCAACATTCATCCCAAGAAGAGTGGGGCTACTCAATTCAAGGATTTGAGAGTACAAAAATAAATTTAAAAAAAAAGCTCGCTAGGTCGAAACTCCTCAAATCGTCCTAGGCAAAAAAAACTCTCAAGCTTTCATCACCCCACAACAAAGATGGAATTTCAACAAAGGCAAGAAGGACTCTCCCACAAAGAAGAAGAGTCAAGTGAAACCAACGAAGAAAAGAGGATTCCTCAACATCCTCTTACAATGAATCCTGAATGGCAACGTAAATGAAGAAGACTTTCAACATCAATCCATAAAGAAAAATGTTTAGCCTTAAGTCGTACTAATGATTGGCTTTCTTTTCAAACTCGTTAAGAAATTTCTAGATGATACATAGGTCCATTAAAGGTAGAACAACTTTTCTAGACCTTTGAGCCATGTAGCGTTCTTTGTTGAGTCTAGGGGCTTCCTCTTAGCCATTCTTATACACAGTCTTGAAATCCAAACATCAAAACTGGGGCTTCCTAACCTTTCCTCCCCAGTCAATCCCTACTTAAACTCTCAAGAATAATCAAATATGCATTAGGAGCTTTCCCCTTTTTGTTTCTCACTCTCATCATTAGAGAATATACTCCCCTAAAAGAGTCAATGCTTGGATCACCTTCCAAAAAATAGAGTCCGTCTCTCCTCAACTAACTTGAGATCTCATCTTTCTCCTTAATGAGATTCTTCCAACTGAGTCCCTTTCGAGTAAACATACTTTTCGAAAAAAATGGCTCGCTAGGTTGAAAACTCGTAAAGAGCGGCCTAGGCAAAAGTTAGAGCACAAAAACAAAAGACGCAAAAGAGATGCCTGCTAGATTGAAAACCCGAAAGGGCGGTCTAGGCAAAAACCAGGGTGCGTCACTAAGAAAAAAAATCAAAGGGAAAAAGGAGGGCATCCTTCTTCAATTCACAGAGCCTCACAAGCCTGTTCACGAAGTCATCTACAGCATACAAGAAGTCTTGGGGCTTAGTGTCAAGAGAAGCCTTAGAAAATACGCACTTTGGATTAGGCAGCATAAGTTCTACATAGCAAAAGCCATTGGAGTGGTTTAGACCTTGTTCAGTCAATGATCATCACATGAAAAACTTAGGGGCTTGACGATGAAAAAGTCCTACGACAACAAAAAATTCTTGAAGTATCCTGAACCTTAGCGTTGAACTTGGGTTATCTCAACGGAATCCTATTAGACGATTGTCTCATTCGATCTTTAGATGGCCCTCACGAGTTGGTCTTCTAAACCAAAATCTAAATCACACAAACAATTTTCAATTCTCACATAATAGAACTCATTCTCCCCGCTGATTCTTGGAGTCGAGTGCACGTTGATCATCTTGAACAAACTAATGCTTTAATGAATAATGCTATGCAAATGTTTTCGCTAACCCTCTTGTAGGAATTAAAGTGCGTAAAGCTCGTCAAGTTCCTACTTTCAAGAATTAGATCAAACATATTGAGTGTTTGTATTTCACTAACCATCTACCTTTCCATATATCAATGCATCCAATTAAGTACGTCGAGCATCTCTTAAGAGCGTCAAGCATCTTTATCGCGTCAAGCATCTTTTTCGCGTCGAGCATCCATCACGTCAAGTATCATCAAATTTAGGTGTGTCAAGCATCTAGAGTTAGAATGTCAAATACTCATCTCACCAAAAAAAAAAAGCCCGGTCCCGAATCGCCAGGTTCGTCACAAATCAGGTGTGTCAAGCATCTAGAGTTTGTATGTCAAATACTCATCTTGCCAAAAAGCCCGATTCAGAGCCCCGACAGGTGAATCGTCAACAAAAATCCCAATTCAGCGCCCTGACAGATGAATCGTCAACAAAAAGCCGGATCAGAGCCTCGACAGGTGAATCATCAACAAAAACCCCGATTCAGCGCCATGACAGGTGAATCGTCAACAAAAAGCCCGATTCAGCGCCCCGACAGGTGAATCGTCAAAACAAAAAGCCCGGTCCCATGCCATATGGACCGTCATCTCAGCAAAAGCCCAATTGAGAGCCCAAACAGGTGAATCATCAAATCAAAAATCCCGATTCAGCGCCCCAACAGGTGAATCGTCATCCCCAGCAAAAGTCCAATTCGGAGCCTGGACAGGCGAATCATCACAAAACTAGCAGGACACAAAGGATCGGACAGGTAAGCCTTTGTTTTCTAACATATTTCCCCACAAGTTCGGAGCCAAGATAGGCGAATCTTCAGACAGACAGTATATTCAGAATTGGGTCTTGATTTGATTCCTCAGTAATCTAAGCTCGGAAAGGAGGACACCTCCCATAAAGGTGTCCCCCTTCCCTCACTTTCTTTGCTCTCTATGCCCCATCCTCCCCCCTATCGCTTTTGGGCTTGCGGGGGGGAGCTCTTGTGAATGCTTCCCCAAGAATGAATCGAAGTCGGAGAGGTGAAAGAGCATAAGTCAAAGGAATGACCAGGCATCATACAAGGACTAGGGGGACCGAAGGCAGTTCTCCATGGACCGGACACGAGCTTACCGAATCAGTTGCGACACGGATGGGAATGCATGCTACGAAAACGACCGAGCGACTGCCAGAATCGAACTGGGCATAGGCTCAGATTTGACTGTTTGCAGCATGGGAGCAGATTCCCCTCCTGAATGAATGCCCAGCGGAAAGCTTGGTATGATGGGTCTGAAGCGAAGGCAGATGCCAAGTCAATTTAGTGATGCTAATCTTCTGGCTTTGGTGTAGGCAGCCGTGCGGCCCGACCATCCTGATGATCAGAATGATGTCTTTTTTATCGAATACATGACTTCTTCCATAAGACTTGTCGCCGAGGGGCTCCGTAGACACCCCATTCTGAACCTATCAGAGCAGAGTTATACCACTCTAAGTCTCGCCTTTGAGTCAGGAGTAGAAATCCACCATTTTGTCATGTTTCGTTTTGTTTTGACTAACGACCGTTAGTTTGGACTAAACTGCATACGAGATAACGAGGGAAGGACAGAATTGTCCATTGAGCAGCCTTGTCCTGCGCGAGACATGGTGTGTCTCGCGCGAGACTAGCCTTCTGCAGATGTGCAAAATCGGTTCCCTTGTCGATTTCAAACTCTCTTCTTGATAAATCTTATCAAATCCGGTTCTCCAATGATATTTAAGTTCTGAAAGCTTCCTTGGGAGGTATCCCAATCCACCTTTACCTCTTAAACCCCTATAAATACCTGATGACTTCAGTATTTCAGACCCCTGAGACCCCCGGTCGACTCCCAACATTTTACTGGTTTCTATCCTTGAAAGATTCCTGTAAATCATCCCTTAAAACACCTAAAGTTCGTTTATCAACTTTGTTGATCAACAAAAATAAAGATTCAAGTCTAGGATCGAGTAGAAACTCTGTCCGAATCTCTTCTCAAACAAAAGGTAATCCTCCTTCATTCTTCTATTATTCTAATTGATTATTAGAGTGGTATAGCACATTGAACCTAGGATCGACCTAGAGCCTCTCCAAATCTTGGAGACGGTCTCGAAGAAATCGGTCATACATTCCGTTTAACCTAGTTAAATGGATATCCTTGTTTGCTTATTTTCTAAATGATTCTTCTTTGAAAAACCCCCTTTAGCAAGACCGATCTCCGGATTGGGTGGATGCGGTGCTCCTTGACCTTCCAAATCCATCACTTAAGCCCCGAACCCAAAATCTTTTACAAAATGGTTTTTCTATATTTCCATAAATAATATGTGGCGACTCAAAATAACAAAGAAATCAAGAGAAGGAAGAAATTTCGGACCATCGCTACAGTTGTTGATGAAGATTTCATGATCAAAGAGCTTGGTTGTACTCCCCATCCCCACAGGAAGATAGGCCTTGTAACTTTCACTTTAGAGTCAGGCTCAGCCTCTGATGAACTCACTCAAGAGGAAATTGAGGCAGTGGCAGAGCATGTATTCCCCTACTTCCTTATTGAAAACTTTGATCTTTTCGAGTACCCTGAGATTGCTAACATCGTGAATGATGAATTAACTAGTAATAATAAATATAACGAACTTGTTAATAATGAATCATATGATGAGATAGATCAAGAAAACAAACAAATCTTGAAAGAATTAGCAAAGCAAGTAGGTCGTTGTGGAAAGAATGGCCCTGTTGACAATGAGGAAATGCAAACGGTTAACCTAGGGACAATAGAAGACCCCAGAGAAACCAAAATTTGCAACTTCTTCAAAGGGGAAGACAGAGAAACCCTAATACAGCTCCTCAAAAAATATGTCGAATCTTCGCTTGGTCCTACAAAGATATGCCAGGGTTAAATCAATCGATCGTGGAACACAAAATACCGCTGCTACCTAACGCCAAACCGGTCAAACAGAAACTGCGCAAGATTAAGCCCAAATGGTCGATGTAGGTGAAAGAAGAGATATTGATGCTCCTGAATGTAGGGTTTATCAAGGTAATCTAATATCCAGAATGGCTAGCCAATACAGTGCAGGTGACCAAAGCAAATGGGAAGATACGAGTTTGTGTTGACTTTAGAGACCTGAACAAGGCATCCCCTAAAGATGACTCTTCATTGCCAAACATAGACATGCTAGTCGATGCTACCGCAACTTATGAAGTTCGCTCAGTCGTGGATGGTTTCGCAGGATAAAACCAAATTCTCATGGCAGAAGAAGACCAACACAAAACAGCATTCACCACACCTTGGGGAACATTTTTTTATACGGTCATGTCGTTTGGTCTAAAGAATGTAGGGGCTACATATAAGAGGGTATTCATAGCATTATTCCATGATATGATCCACAAGGAAATAGAGGTATACATGGATGACATGATTATTCACTCCAGAGGGACAGATGGTCAACACTTCATCGATCTCAAAAAAATCTTCAATAGACTGAGGCACCACAAGATGAGGCTAAACCCCGCAAAATGCTCGTTTGGGATGGTCAAAGGAAAAGTCCTGGGATACATGGTCACTGAACGTGGCATAGAAGCAGACCCTGCCAAGATAAAGGCTATCATAGACATGCCACTGCCAAGAACACAGAAAGAGGTGAAAGGATTCATGGGCAGACTCCAATACATCAATCAATTCATCAATCAACTGACTACAATGTGCGATTCTCTCTTCAAGCTACTTAAGAAAAACGCACCACAAGAATGGACTTAGGAATGTCAAGAAGCATTCGAGGGAGTAAAACACTACTTAACTTCCCCACCCATCCTAGTTCCACCGCACAAGGAAAAACCTTTGAAACCCTATCTCACGGTTACTGACAATGCACTGGGGCTATGCTTTCTCAAGAACAGCCAGATTCCCACACAGAGAATGCAATTTACTTTGTCAGCCATCAATTACAGGGCAGTGAAGTCAACTACTCACCACTCAATAAGTATTGTGTTGCGCTCGTCTGGGTAACGTAGAGGTTAAAACACTATATGGAAGCTTTTCCAATTCACCTCATTGCACGAATGGATCCTCTGAAGTACATCCTTGACAAATCTGACCAGTCTTCGTGCCTGGCCAAATGGTATTTCATGCTCGCGGGATATGATATCACTTACGTCACTCAGAAATATGTCAAGGGGAGTATATTCACAGATCAGTTAGCCGAATTTCCTTGTGACGAGGTGAAGGGGGAAGACCCGCGATTCCCTCATAAAGACATCATGAGTATAGAGGACGAAAATAAGTGGCAATTATTTTTCGATGGTGCAGCCAACAAGAAAGGCTATGGCATCGGAATGTTATTGGTAGATCCCGACGACATCTATACTCCGCTAGCAATACGCCTCGACTTTGATGCCACTAATAACACTGCCGAATACGAAGCTTGTATAGCACGACTCGAAGCAGCCCTGGAACGTAATGTGACTGAACTCGAGGTGTATGGAGATTCTCAATTGATCATCAATCAGACATTGAGGAAGTGGAGGATCCAAGATGACCCTTCAAAGATACAATGCATACCTCCAAGAGTTGGTGCAACAATTCCAAGATGTCTCATTCCACTACCTCCTTAGAGACAAAAACCGGTTCGCAGATGCATTGGCTACGCTTGCTTCCTTGGTCAAAATCCCTGAAGGAAAAGCAGTAAAACCCTTCAAAGTAACTCGGCGAGCAACTCCTACCTACTGCGCCATCATAGACCTTCATAACTACAAGGATGAGTGGTTATCCAAATGCGCCACCATTGATGATTCCGATAAGAAACCCTGGTACTACAAAATTTGGCATTTCATCCTAGATGAAACCTTCCTGCTTGAGGCCGATAAGAAAACTCAGGTTACCCTTACATGATTAGCAGTTAATTATGTCATCATTGCTGATCGCTTGTTCAAAAAGTACTCAAAAAGGAACCTCATCTGCGCACCGAAGAAGAGTCCCAAGAGATAATGGACCATGTTCATCAAGGAGTGTGTGGAACCCACATGAGCAAAAACATGCTCACCAAGAAGATCATCAGACAAGGATACTTTTGGTTAACCATGGAAGTAGACTGCACCAACATGGTCAAGAAATGCCATAAATGCCATATACACGCTAACCTTCAGCATGCACCGCCTTCCTTACTGTACCCTATGACATCCCCTTGGCCCTTCTCTACATGGGGTATAGATGTGATTGGAAAGGTCACAGCCGCGGGAATCAACAAGCATAGTTTCGTTCTAGTAGCCATCGACTATTTCACTAAATGGATCGAGGCCGCCTCCTACAAAGTCTTGAATGCCAGAAAGGTAGCAGAGTTTATCAAACGCAACATCATTTGCCGATATGGGGTGCCACAAGAGATGATATCTGATAATGGATCCCACTTTGAGAAAGAAACCAATAGTCTCTTAACAGAATATAAAATCGTAAGGCACAAGTCCTCCCCTACATGCCTCAAACAAATGGAGCAATTGAAGCCGCAAATAAAACGATCGAAACCATAATCAGGAAAATGGCAGTCACGTGAAATGATTGTCCCGACAAACTACCCTTCACACTTTGGGGATACCGTACCTCGGTCCGAACAGCCATCGGCAAAACTCCATACGCCCTCGCATACGGAATGGAAGTCGTTCTACCTATAGAGCTAGAGATACCTTCACTTAGGGTTCTCCTAGAAAATCAAGTAAATGAAGTCGACTGGTTGGAAAACAGATACGAAGAGTTAGCTCTGCTAGACGAAAGGAGACTGAGAGCAGCTGAGCACACTCAAGCCTACCAAAGAAGAATGGCAAGAGCTATCAATAAGAAGGTCAAAACAATGAATATAAGAGTAGGCGACCTAGTTCTTCGCGAATACCGCCCTGGACCTTTTAACCCTCTAGGCAAGTGGGGACCAAGATGGATAGGACCCTACATCGTAAAGAAGATATTTTCTGGGGGAGCCCTTCAGCTGGTAGATTTAGACGGAGACCAACTACCAAAGTCGGTCAACATGGACAAACTCAAGAAGTACTTCGCGTGACTTGGCCTCTTAAAAAAAATAAAAAATATATATATAAAATAAAAAATAAAAAAATGCTCGCTAGGTTGAAAATCCTAAAAGGGACGGCCTAGACAAAAATTAGAGCTCGCACAAGAAAAGAAGCCCGCTAGATTAAAAACCTGAAAAGGCGGTCTAAGCAGAAACCAGGGTGTGCACTTAAAAAAAAAGGCCTTGTCTTGCGCGAGACTACCCCTCTGTCAGAAATCGAATTTTTGTCCAATTTCTCTCAAAAATGAACTACGTTGACCTGAGCCTCTTATTTAATTGATGTAAAAGGGGAACGTAGGCAGCCTTCGGGTTCGGTCTAACCAAATAATAAAATCAAATCTTGTCCTTGTATTAATTGAATGCATTTGCTGATAACAAAAGAAAAATTCTAACGACAACGACAAATTTGCTAAGCTAAGAATCTTGAAAAAAAATATATACTAAGAATTAAACTATTTGATATATCAAATCTCTTGGTACTCTCTAGGATCTAGCCTTTCATTGACTTTGTAGACCGGCGGACATGATCACTACCATCGTCTCGATCTCTTTTGCGATTCGGGCCCTTCAAGGAAGAACATCCATCAAGGCGAGTGAAAACAGATTTTGAAAGCCTCTTGAAGACATTGGGCCTATCCAAGGCTTGCATCTTTCCAGGGAGACCGTTACCTCTTCTTTCATGCTAATCCCCATCAAGGAAATCTTGGGTTTGATCAGTTCTTATATTAGCATGATCCGATTGAGCCTCACTCCTTCTCAAAACACTGCTCTCCACAAAAGAGTTTCCTAACAATGGACGTCGCATTTCATCAATGTTTTCTGTATTTGGGTTGCCACTATGGAGGAACCAATCCAAGTACTTATCTGATAAGAAGACACTTGCATCAAAGCTTCGAAGGTTTTTCCAATGATCTCGACTAGTCCCTTCACCTCAAGCTTGAGCTAGCACCCTTGCAAACCCTAGACCAATATAGGATACTTCACAAGAGGCTCCTTCAGAAATAAAAAATTGTCCTGTTGTTGACCGAATTGACGGAGCACTCGCTTGGGAAAATAGAAAGAGGAATCTGGCAAACCCGGAAGCACAACTATATCAAAACCCCTGGTATTGGCAACATATGTTCAATCTCCAAAATGGTGGACACCAAATAATATACGTGGTAGTGGCCTTCGCATTCAATTAATCCCACTCATCTTCCGAAAGATCCTTGATCAAAAGCTTCCTCATGTGATACATAAAAGGGGAATACTCCAACGGAGGGGCTACCAATTTGAGATGTTCTCTAAGCCAAATAATCAACAAGAGAGGACTCCCTTAAGTCTTGGCACCAGTCCTATGCAGCTCATCAAGACCATGAAGGGTCTCACCCAATACTAAAGGAAGGATGTTCCTAGAATGCCTCCTAGCTTGAAGACAATTTCCACCAATTGGGAGTCAATCAAGCCACCCCTATATGTGAACAATACATCTCTAAAAAGAGAAAGGGCCAAGAAGTTACGTTTGTAAACATGGAAAGCCTCATCATCCGAATCTCCACCAAAGCGTTCGGGAAAAGAAGAACAATCCACCCATCGGCGGTGAACCAACTCATAACATATATCAAGGGGAATTCCCAATAATTCGTTCAAAGCCTCCGAATGATTTATATCATACTTAGGAATCGCAATCTCACCAGTCAAAGGCATGTCCAAGATAGTGGCAAATTCCTCTATGGTGGGTACCATCTCATTAAGAGAGAAATTAAAGAGATGAAGAGAAGGATCCCAAAATCTAGCAGCTCCATGCAAAAGATTCCAATCCGGTTGGAGGTTCTTCAAAGTAAAGAGGATTCTAAATCCAAATTCTTCAATAAACCTATTGCGAGAATGATTGTGAAACGATCTCACAAAACTCCTTGATGCTTGCTTGAAAGTTTGGATTGCGTTGAGAGGCAAAGAAAATTCATCAACAGTCATGGACATTGGAGCAATTTCCTTGGAAGTCATGGATCAAAGGGTTGAAGAAGAAAGCAAGAATTTGGTCCTAATAGAATATCCCCAGAGTTTTAGAGGCCTGAATGTAGTGTTGGAACGGACTACATGTGTTTATAAAGGAAAACTTGAAAAAATCAAGTTTCGAAAAGGGAAAAAAAGAACTCTTGCCTGGGAAGGGTGTATCGCGTGAGACACCTTGTCCCGCGCGAGACAACCTTCTGTAAATTCTGCAGAATTTCTGCATAAAGATCAATCTAGCCCCGACTTGCCGAAACAAGTCTTTAAACCTGCAAATATGTCCCTCATACACAGTACATATGCCAAGACCTTCTCAAATACATACCAAAAAACTTGACCAGATCCGGCCATTACATTACTCGTGGATATCACCACGGAAGTCGAGAAAGCTAAAACTAACTAACTAGAACTAGGTTAGTAAATACGGAAAAATTGTTGTTGTTGTGCAAATTGCATGCAAACAGGTACCAAGAAAAAAAATTGGGCCAACCCGGCCAATACTTACAGATTCTAGACAATCTCAAAGATATGGGGGAGTAGGGGAGACCTATGTTTCATATCTCCCGAGCTATCGGCACCGCCATCATCACCATCACCAGGGCTACCGTCCCTTCTCGATCTCTTGGCTCCGCAAGTAGGGGTCACCACCGAGGCAATCGTCGATGCCGCCGAAGCCGCCTTATGAAATAGTTTCTCAGAGAGGTCCGACACCAAGGCAAACAATCCAGCCATCCTGCTCGCCCCACGGTTGTAATCTGTCGCGGACATGGTAATCTGTTAACAAAAGGAAATACTCAGAAAGAATCGGACATATACACATATATGGATGATGCAAGAAACAGCATAAGCAGAAAAATATATCAGTCTTACCGAAGAGATGTCAGGAGGGAGGCGATAACCCTCACCCTCAGGAATGTGATCCGTGATCGGGATGGAGCCCATCATCTGCATGCCTCCCATCATGTATGAGTAGCTCGGAGGACCATAATCCGGCATAAAGGACACATGACCCGCATACTGAGAAGAAGAGCCTGGGGCTGACGAGCCAGAAACAGAAGCATATGCACGTGCGAAGCCCCTGGGACCACACAGTCCTCTGCTGCATATCCATTCACATAATTGACGTATACCTCAGCAGAAACAGAAAAAGTAGAGTACATTTCTCTGGGCAGATCTTTTGGTACTCTCTTGACAAGTGAACCCCTGCTATGCTGAGGGAAGATTCTCTCACCCAAATACATAGTATCACCCGCAAGTGACACCAAGATCTTCTGAGTATATGTGACGGTCCACACGCCATGCACCTCATTCTCCTAGAGAGTCCACGAATATAAACCCTGATGCTCAAAGCTGAAACCATCCAGCAAAGCCCGTGCCTCATCCACGGTTAAGGTCCAATCCTCTCCCTCCTCATCATCCATGATACGGTTGGAGTGGCTCCATCTCTTTATATCCGAAAACTGAGCCCCATGGTCGTTTAGCTCAATCTTGTGCAAAGAAAAGACAGCATACCCCCATACCTGTACAAGAAAAACAGAACAGGATCTAGTACAAAGCATTGATGAAATATGCAGTATATAAATAAGCGACAAGATGAAGTCAAGAAATGTACCTCCCAAGCGTAAGAACACCCCTGCATGGTATCTCTGGTGTGCCTACATGCCTCATCCATAGCATGGTAACAGAAGGCCAAGCCAGCTGAGCCCCAATCATACATACTCACCATGTCAAGATCCTCCAACATCCCCAAGAGATAAATACTGGCAGAGGAAGAATGGTTGGCAAAGATCGTCTCCAATAGAATGTACCAGAGGGAACCCCTCACGACTCGATCCACGACCGCGTTGGCCTTATCTGCATAAGCCTCAATCTGGCCGCGAAGGGGAGAAAGCTCAATAGCAAATCCTTTGATCTTGTTAGGGACAAAACTAATGAGTTGCCTCAACTCGATTGGGTTCGCCGGCTTGTAACCCCCAATCGCCGGAAGAGGATCGCTAGCACACTCCAACTCGGTAATAGCCAAGAAATTGGTCGGAGTCATGGTCACTTCCCCAAAGTGTAAATGAACAGTGTGGATAGTATCCCACCATCTCTCCTTGATAACCTGGAGAACTTGAGGAGTCCACCTCATACCGCGGATGTTATCTACAAAAGTATGAAGCCCCGTCTGCTCCACTCTAGCATGGACCCCGTTCAGGACTTGACTTTGTCTCACATAGCCTTGGCAAATTTGACACTACCCCGGCAATTCTTGGTCTACCTATACGGCTGAAAAATGAAGAAAAGCCAAAAGCATCATCAATCATCAGCAAAAGCCTAGGAAATCTAGCATGCATTGGCATTTAACCTAGTTCTTGTAAAAAGGGGAAATGTCCAATTTTGATAAATTGATGGATTAAAACCATGTAATTGATACAATGCAATCATGGAAATGAGTTTGAGGAGGAAATTCATACCAAACCTTTGCGAATGGCATGCGAAATGTACCTAGGATGATCAAAGGTGAGGTCATCACGAGGGTAGTTCTTTTAGCACAAATAGCTATCCAATGTCGGATTCCTTTGTTCTTGAGCCATTGATTATGTGTTTGGGGAAGGATTAGAGTTGATTAGGAAGGAGAAATCAACAAGAAATGGAAGAAATTTTGAAGGGAAGGAAGCCTTGGCTCGAACCCGAGAGAAAGAGTTTGAAAAATATGTTCCAAATGAACAGCGGCTGCTCAATTTATGCCTCGACAGCCTTTGTCCAGCGCGAAACAAGGTGTCCCACGCGAGACAACCCTACTGGACAAAGACAAAATTTCCCTTGGCAATAAGCATCTACGCAACATCAAAATTCAAAATTTTGACACATTTACCCTTGAAAGTGAAACCCTAGCAAGGAAACGTGGAAAAATCGATACCGCAAGTCACGGAACGAGCCGAACGTGACATGCGCATAATTGCCCGATACGACGTCATGTCACCCGAAATTATTGATCCAAAGATCAATTCATCCTGCATAATTCGGAACCCAAATAGGCGAATTATCTCTTGGTTGGTCGAAGACAGTAAACCACTCCATCAAAAAGCTCGATTCAGCGCCTTTACAGGTGAATCGTCATCAAAAAGCTCGGTTCAGCGCCCTGACAGTTGAATCATCATCAAAAAGCCCGGTTCAGCGCCCTTACAGGTGAATCGTCACAAAAAGCTCGATTCAGCGCCCTTATAGGTGAATCATCACAAAAAGCCCGGTTCAGCGCCCTGACAGGTGAATCCTCATCAAAAAGCTCGGTTCAGCGCCCTTACAGGTGAATCGTCATTGAAAATCCCGATCCCATGCCATACGGACCATCATCTCATCAAAAGCCCAATTCGGAGCTCTTACAGGCGAATCTTCGGACAGGCAGGCATATTCAGAATTGGGTCGTGACTTGATTCCTCAGTATGACTTTACCTTTTCAAAAAAAATCTTTGATTTTCAAAATGATTTTTAAAATACCTAAAATGGCCTTTATGTGGTTGGATTCGAATTACATTTTGGTCTGATTCTCCGATAGAGATACGTAGGCAGCCGTGCGGCACGACCATCCCAATGTTCAGAATGGTGTCTTTTCTATCGACGACAAGACTTCTTCCATAAGACTTGTCGTCAAGGGGCTCTGTAGACACCCCATTCTGAACCTATCGTAGCAGAGTTTTACCACTCTAAGTCTCGCCTTCGATTTTAGAGTAGAAATCCACCATTTCGTCATGTTTCATTAAGTTTTGACTAACGGGCGTTAGTTTGGACTAAACTGCATACGAGATAACAAGGGGAGGACAAATCTATCCTTTGTGAAGCCTTGTCCCGCGCGAGACATGGCGTGTCTCGCGCGATACTACCTCTTTGCAGGAGGGGCAGATTGACTTCCCTTGTCGATTTTGACCTCTTTTCTCGATCAATACTCATCCAATCCGGGTCTATACTGGTTGTAGAGATCTGGAACCTTCTTTGGGAGATATCCTAAACCTCTTGAGTCTCCTAAACTTGGTTACCAAGTAAATCAATCCCTATAAATACTAGATGATTTTCAGTATTTCGGGAAGAGGTTGAGGGCCCAATCCGAGACACAACTCACACACAATTTCTGGTTTCTCTACTTGAAAGACACCTGCAAATCACTCTAAAACAACATATAAATTCGTCCATCAACCTTGTTGATCGACGAATATCAAGATTCAAGCCTAGAATCAAGGCAAAACTCTATCCGAATCACTTCTCGACCTAAAGGTAATCATCCTTTTCTTCTTTATTTATTCTAATTGATCTTTAGAGTGGTATAAACATATCAAATCTGGGATCGGCCTAGAGTCTCTTCAAATCATGAGGATGGTCTTGAAGAAATCGATCTCATACTCCATTTAATCTAATTAAATGGATGTTTTTCTTCATTTCTTTCTTAAAAATAACTAATTATTTAAAACCCCCTTAAGCAAGACCAATCTTCGAATTGGGTGGATGTGGTGCTCCCTGACCTTCCAAATCCATCACTTAAGCCCCGAACCCAAATCTCTTAAATTGGTTTTTCTATATTTCCTCATAATAATATAGGTGGCGACTCTAATAAACAAATCAATAAATAAGAAGAGGAGAAATTCCGCATCGCTACAGTATCAGGCCTTAGAAAAACTCTATTCGAAGTGTGACATGTCGTGTTTAATGCCTCGGCCCAAAAATCATTAGAAATTTTTCTATAAATTAGCATAACACGAGCCATCTATAGCAAAGTCATATTTTTCCTTTAGGCAACACCATTTTGTTGTGGTGTTTTGGGTGCCGAAAATTCATGGTGTGTTCATTTTTTACTACAAAATGTAAAGAATGAAATGTTATCAAATTACTTACCATGATTTGATCTTATTCGGAAAATATGTGAACAAAACATGTTTTTTATTTTGGAAAATAAGTGTTTAAATTTATCAAAAGTTTCAGATTTTTCTCTTAAAAATTAGACCCAAATAAACATAGAAAAATCATCCACTATTAAATAAATATACTTCTTACCTCCCAAGATTTCTACCTCAATTGAAACCATTAAATCCATGTGCAAAATATGAAAATAATGTGTTATTACTGAGTGTTGTTCACTGTTTTATCCAACACTGTGAGCAACACGTGTCTTTTTACCTTTTTGGCAGTCACCACACACCATGGTATTCTTGAGATTGAGATTGGGAACACCTTTAACAGCACTAAGTTTGACAAGCTTTTCATTATTCATATAATGAGCATATCCTAACTTTTGATGCCATAAAACTGTATCATCAATTTTCGTCGAGTTGGGCACTTGTTTTTTACCCAACAAGGTAGCAATTATCACTCGATCTTGTACATGTTATAACACAAAAGTTAGTGTTGTCAAAAACTTCACAAGTATCCTTATTAAATTTTACCTCCAAATCGTCATCACATAATTGGCTAATGCTAATTAGATTAGCAACCAATTCATTTACATGTAAGACATTTTTAAAGGAGGAAAACCGGTGACATCAAGTGTTCCTATTCCTATTATGTTACTCTTGCCTCCACCTCCATGGGTTACTAAGTCTCCGTGAATAGGTTGGTAGTCATTCAAGAAAGATCTTGTTCCCGTCATGTGACGTGAACAACCACTATCAAAGTATCAAGCACCTGAAACGTTAGTCCTTAAAGCTGAATAGATAACATTACATTTCAAATTAGCTTTGGGAAACCAAACTTTTCTTTTTGAATTTCTTTTTTTCTGACCACCTGTATTGTCTCGAGTGTTGTCTTGAGAGTTTGAAAACACTTGAGGCAACACTTGAGAAATGAACTTTTTCTTTTGAAAAATAAAGCATTCTGATTTATTATGTCCAGCTTTGTGACAGTACTCACACTCAAAGGTATGGTCAGAAACGTTAATAAAAGAACTACCTTTTTCCTTAACATGTTATTTTACAAAACTAGTCTTAGTTTCTTCATTTAACAAGGTAGAAGTAATTTTTTCTAATGATTCTTGAAACTAAATATCAGCTTTAAGAGGCTTACTCAAGTTAAGTTTCTCATCCAATTTTGAAAAACCCTTGTTGAGCTTTCTGAAGGTTGATTCGGATATCTTAAGTTTGGACTTGAATTTATCAAGTTCTTCATCCTTTTTAGTGATTTGAACCTCTAGCCGAGTCATAGAGTCCTTAAGCTCCTGGTTCTCCTTGGTCAAGAATACCACCATCTTGTTCTTCTTTTTCCATTCTATGAGAAGTGACTTATAGATATTTTTTAATTCATCAATGAGCTCATCTTTATTAAGTTCATCCTCCAATGAATCATCTGCATCTAAACTAACAGAACTATAAAAGCATACATTAATAGAAGAACTTAATGAATTGTACATGCTAAGTGTTGTGTCATGTGTTGTCAAGTGACGGACAACACTTGAGGCAACACATCCTTACGAATACAACTCCTCCACCGTGGCCAACATAACCACTTGCTCAAGGTTTTCACCTTTTTTAGTACCTTCCTTCTCTTCATCACTAAAAGACACCCACAGATTTTTGCCCACCTTTCTCAATGTGTTTGCACATTTATTGTCATAGTGACCCCAACCGAAACAAGCATGACATTGAATGGATTCAATGTATTTGGAATCAGATCTGGAATTCTCTGAATATGATCTTCTTAGTGATGTATCTCTTTGGTTCGGAGGAATGGTTCTCTTGGGCAAAAAGCTATGCACTTTGGATTGTTGATCCTTAGCTTTAACCTGCACATTGTTAAACTTTCTAAGCATGAATTAGCAAGCAAATCTACACTAGTATTCTCATCTAATTATTCGAAGGCTTCATCTTCATCATCCACTACCGTGTCCGAAGATTGAACTTTTTAGGCAATATTTTTGCCTTTTGAAGCTTCGGTTTGCTCATTAAGATTTAATTCAAAATTTTCAAAATGCTTATCAAGGAATGTATATTCATAGTTGAAAGATTATGAGCCTTTTCAATGGCTGAAACTTTAATGTTAAAACGCTCGGGAAAAGTGCGAATAGCTTTTGAAACAAGTTGTTTATTAGTAAAAGGTTCTCATAATACTTGACACTCATTTGAAATATCAATCAACTTTTCAAAATATGAATAAATATCTTAATTTTCACCCATTCTTAATCTTTCAAACCTACTAGTAAAACCCCTAAGCTTTGTTTCTCGGACACTACCATTACCTTCACAAAATATTTGTAAAGTATCCCAATCATCTTTTGCAGTGGGACTATTTTGAATGAGTTTGAACATATGCATGTCAACCCATTAATAGATGGCATTAAGTGCCTTTTCATTTAAACTAGTCAGATTATTCTCTTCATTTGTACATTCGGATTTGGGTTTGACTTGTACATCACCATCTTCATACGGAGGAAGCAATGGAACAGAATAACCATTTGTTACAGATCGCCAATCTCGAAGTTTAATTGATTTGATATGTGAGTGAATATTATTGCCAACACTAAAAATAACACTATTCACACCAATCCAAAAGGACAAAAATAATTGAGACTTTTAAAGCAGCAGAAATAAATGTAAACACAAGAGAATAGATATTTCTCAATATATATATATATATATATATGTATATATATATGTATATATATATATGTATATATATATGTATATATATATGTATATATATATATGTATATATATATGTATATATATGTATATATATATGTATATATATGTATATATATATGTATATATATATATATATATATATATATATATATATATATATATATATATATATATATATATATATATATTGATGCTTTGCGGCAGAATTGTGCTTATCAATCTTCCTCCACGTGGCAGGGGTGATCACTGGCACCTTGACACGAAATCAGAACCCACGACTAGCCGGATGTGTCTCCGGCGAAGACGCTCGGGCGTGAGAGTAAGATCACAGTTGTATAAAGCTCAAAATGTATTGAATATGGAATTCAGATAACAAATGGCAGTTACCTTTTACCGTTTGGTAGTGATGAAGTATTTATAGACAAAAGTGGTGTATTTTTGGGGAGGCGACACGTGCTCCGAGATTGTAGCGGCAGTTACTTGATTGTGGGAACGTGTCTATAACGGCCCCTGATTTGTAGGGATGTGGTTATGAGAATTGTTCAACCAAATACGCCCTAAGTGTTAGGTCGTCACTTGTTGATTTAGGTCGAGGTCGCCACTCGTGGAATGATCGACCCACCTCTGGAGTAGAGCATGGTTCGTACCCGAATTGTGATATGGATCATGAGGTCGGACTAAGTTAGGTCGGGACCAGATAGGTCGGACCATGGGCTTAGTCGACTGATACAAGAGATGGGCTTTGGGCCTTGTTATGATTGGGTCAGCCTCATTGAGAATGTGATGGTCAAGGCTGCTTGTGATTGGGCTTTGCTTGCTTAGCCCATCTTGACACTTTGGGTATGTTCAGTGGCCCCCAACTTTCGAGTGGACTTTGTCGACTTGGAAGTTAAGAAGATTTTTGATGAGAACTATTTTACTCGCGGTCGATACTCGTTACGAGATATAGTCGACTTTTGATGATGTGGCACCATCACAGTCAGTTGGCGATGAACTAGGAGATGAAGGAGCGCCGATTTTAGTAATGATTGCAATTCTGACGCTTGGAACTCCTTCTTGGAAACCGTTTCCGCCATTAATATGGAAATTATTTTTTGAATTTTCTTTTTTCCTTTCCAATCTTGGAAAATATAAATTGCACATTCCTTCTCTGTTTAGAACTTTTACCGTTTTCAAGCTCTGAGAATTTCCGGCGAAAATAGCGAAGAAGCTGGTTGAGTTAAATTGGGCTTCCATCTTCGGCCATGACTTCCTATTCCGACATTTACAAAGGTATTTCTCTCCCATTCTTCTTTTTGGGCTTTTAATTTATGCTCTGTCTTTACTTCCGCCATGGCTAGGACTTTTAGTAGCGAACCAGGGGCATGGTATGGCTACTGTACCGTCAATCGTAGAGTGTATAAGAACGTGAACGGTGAATGGAGAGTGATGTCCTTGGATGAGTGTGCCTCTATTTTGACCAGGTGGGAGTTGAACTTCAGTGAGATAGGGTTGCCCATTGTAGGGGACGTTGAAAACCTTGTAGTCGATGATTCAAATATTGTCACTTTTCATCTATTCCACTGGCCTTCGACCATATTACTTTGTTTTATGTTAGGGATATCCACAAACCCTCCTTCCTTAGGAATAGAATAGGTTTTCCAGGGGAGTCTAGGTCGTCCTTAGGTAGGTCGACTGAACATGATCATAGGACTGACTCCCCTGCTTCCTCTTTTGTTTGTACAGATATGGCGACTCAAGAAGGAAATGCTGCCTCGACTTCTTCAGGTCCCAGGATTGTGAATGCATTTGACAACTCAGTTGTGCCAGGGAGAAATGAAAGGGGGTATGTTCCCCAAGGGCCTTTGCGTGGCAATAAGAACTTGCCCTCTAGGTATAGTATGATTAGGGAATTTTGCGAAGTCAGCAAAGAGGACTACCAAGTGACCATCTACACTCAGAAGGAGTTCATGAAGGAATTTAGGTCGTCCTTCACCAAGGATGCTACTAAGGTCGCCTTCTTTTACGGCCAGTTTGTTGCTGGCCTTAGGTTACCTCTTGATCCATTTATCAACGAATTTTTGGAGTGTGCCAATGCCCTTCCCCTTCAACTAGGAGCCAACACTTGTAGAGTTCTGGTATGCTTCGCTATGGTGTGTAGATTTTTAGGATATGAACCATGTATGAGGGTGTTTAAAGAATTTTTCAGTATTAAGTATAGCGGGAATGACCACGAGCATTAGTACTCCTTCCAAGCCCAAATCTCCCAAACTCTTTACCAACCTTCCCGGCTAAGCACGGTGGGTGGAACTCTCATGTAAGTGGTGGTAGAGAGCGATTAGGATGGGAGTTCCCATTGCCCAACGATGAAACAGAAACCATTGATGAGAGGGACTTTTGGAAGCCGTCTTGGCATCTTAGCTTGTACCAGGCTTTGTGTCGATTAGTGGCGAGAAGGCCCATTAGCTGGGAGAGTCTGCTTACCACTAAGTACAACTTCATTCAGGCTGGAATGATGTTGGGAGATGGAGTGGTGGAGCCCCTTATCCCTGTGTCAAGGGGCCAAATATATCCGGACTGGATAACTCACCACCTGGGTAAATTCAGAGATAAGTGTCAACTTTGTAAGAAGAATAAAGATTACTGCAAAGCCAATGGGGAGCACGCTGGTGGTAAGATCTCTCTGTTCAGCTTTTCTTTATTTGCCTTTCATTGAATTACTGGCATGAATGATCAATTTGTCTAGGGTGAGCTAGTCATAGGTTGAGTCTGTAGCTCGTACATAATTAACTCGCTCATAGGATGATCAAGTCGTTCATATTGTGTTCGTACATAGAACTTTTGCTCGTATATAGAACCTTTGCTCGTATATAGAGCTTTTGCTCGTATGTCGATTTAACACTTTTTCACTTTAAATTTGTTGCAGTTCTGACTCCTGAGCAAGAAGCTAACATGGTTCGAATCGTTGGCGTTTCTGACAAGAAGAAAGCGAGGAAAGACCATGGAAAGGCTAATGCTCGTGCTCACAGGCAGAGGGAAGCCGCGGTAAGGACCAGTCTGCTTCCAAAAGACAATATTGGGATGGTGCCAATGGAAGGGGTAGAAGAAGAAGATCCCTTGTTGAGCAGCAGTCATACCATGAACGCGACTGAGGAGGGTGATGAATCCAACAAATCTAGCAGGCCCGATTTGAGCTCCGACCCAACTACTGATGTCAATGCAGGGACCTCCGATGCTGTCAGAGCAGGAACTAGCCCCTTGGATGTCGTAAACATTGATGACGACGTCATGGAGACGGAAGTTGATGATCAGCCTCTGAGGACTAAGAGGTTGCGATCTGACAAGGGGAATGCTGTTTCATCGAGCCAACTGCCTCCACCTCCTCCAGCTTCTTCTTATCCCAACCAAGAATCCATTGAAGAAATGATGCAGAGGCTGAGTGATGTTCCCTCTCTTGAAGGAGTTAATTGCCTGAGTCGCAGCTACCCAGATATGAACTTGGGCCAGGTGATTGTGAGAAGAGCTGTGGATGTGGGTCTGCTTGCTCAATTTGCTGATAAGGGCATAACGCCTGAAGAATTTTCAGCTCGATCTGGGCTGGCTCATTGCGAGGTAACCTCTTACTGTGTCTTTCATTCTAGTTGCTTACTCTTTTATTCGATCAACTTGAATCACGAGCTAACACTTCATTGATTTCTTTGGAATGCAGAATCTTACCATGATTGAGCAAGCCAAGAGCTCTTGGAGGGCCTCCATTGAGAGGGAGAGACAAGCCCTTCGTGATTATTCCAAAAAGGCTCAAGAGCTTGCGGAATGGAAGGAGAAGTATAACGACCTGGACAATTCGTATGAAGCCAACGAAGCGGTGAAGACCAAGGCTCTGTCCGACCTTGAGGCTGCAGAGTCCAAACTCAAGAAAGTGGAGGCGGAGAAGAGTGCTGAGAAGAAGGAACTGGAGAAGGCCAAGACTGAGCTGGCCACTATTAACAAGCTTCTGAAGGAGAAGGATGACTTCCTACTCAAGCTGCATGCAGAGCATCGACTTGAGCGAGAGAAAGGTCAGAAAGATCTCCAGACTGCTGTTGAGAAAGCTGCTAAGGACGCTGCTGAAGCTGCAGTTGAAAAGTTCAAGGAGGGGGATGAATATTACAATGCTATCGTGGCCAAGGCACAAGACTTTCTTGAGGTCGGCAAGAGGCACATGGCCCGTCGAGCACTGGTGGATCCCTCAGCTACAGTTACCATCGAGCAATTAGCTCGTTGGTTTTCTGAGTCCCAGTACGACATGGCAGCTCGCCAAGGTCATTCGCTTGTTCCCTATCTCGAGAACGACTTGGCCTTTATTGCCCAGGAAGATGAAGAAGATAATTGTGAGAAGTGGGAAGCTCCCCCTATTGTTGATAGAAATTTTGATGTGGTTCTGCAAGAGCTGGATGATGCTGAAGCTATGGATACAGCAGATGAACAGGTTTATTCAGAGTCGGGTAAACCCATTGACCCCCAGCAACAAGGAGATGGGGAGGGTCGAGCTGCTACTGACGACCAAACTAATGTCGGCCAGGACTCTTAAATTGTTTAGTTGAATTTGTAATGAACAAGCCCCAACCAACATTTTTTGTTCTTTGCTCTAACATTATCCGAATGCCTTGGCCCAGTTTTTTGGGAGGCAAAATATTTTTGTAAGTTAATTTTGTCTAAGTCTTAGCCCGTTTTGGGAGACTTATCTCTATCATAGCTGACTTTATTTATTGCATGTTGTATGCTTTTTAAAGTAAACGTCGAGCTAGATACAGATAGGATGAATGAGTGAACTTGAGCCTAGAGGTGACTTGATCTTTATTTATTTAGTCGACCTCAGACTTGCTTAACTTTTTTGTGAATGAGATTGACTATGAGTCGAACCTGCTCACACTACTGAAGCTGACCTAGGGTCTAGCTAATTAGAATAAACCGACTAAGAGTCGAGTTAGTTAGGAACGAAGTCGACTAAGAGTCGGACTTGTTAATTGAACAAAGGCGATTAAGAATCGAAGCTACTGGAACAAACTCGATAATCAAGAGTCGAAGTTTGTAGAGCGAAGTCGACCAAGAGTCGGACTTGCTTTTGAATTGAACAAAGCCGATTAAGAATCGAGTTAATTAGAACAAACCGACTAAGAGTCGAGTTTGTTAGAACGAAGTCGACTAAGAGCCTGACTTTTGCTAATTGAACAAAGCCGATTAAGAATCGAAGCTAATTAGAACAAACCGACTAAGAGTCGAGTTTGTTAGAACGAAGTCGACTAAGAGTCGGACTTGTTAATTGAACAAAGCCGATTAAGAATCGAGCTTGTTTAAACGAAGCCGACTAAGAGTCGAGCTTGTCAGTTATTGTAACACTATGCTTCGATGGAATGAACCGCGCTTTTCATTGAAGTATAGAACATGCTTACATCAATTTGACACTAGAACTACCACAAACTTGAACTTGGAAACCGAAAACTAAAAGTAGTATTTGATGAGGTGAGTAGCATGCCAAGGATGTTTCAATTGGTCACCTCCGTGATGAGCTATCATGTAGGTGCCTTCCTCGACGACTCGAGTGACTACATATGGACCTTCCCAGCTAGGGGATAGCTTGTTCTCGCCGGGTCCTTCTACCCGTTGCCTCAATCTTTCTCAATACAAAATCTCCAACTTGGAACGACCTTGCCTTGACCTTCTTGTCGTGATAACTTTTAGTTCGTCGTTTGTAGCCGACCATTCGAGGTAGGCTGTTTCTCGCTTCTCGTCGATCGTGTCCAAGTCGATCAATCATTAGTATCATTCGCTCTTGACCAAAGAAGGTCACTCTAGCAAAGAGGGAATCTCGAGCTCAAAGTGCCATGGCCTCTCGATCCGTAAGTGAGAGCGAAAGGGGTTTCCCGTAGCCCCCGAGTGGTTGTACGAACCGCCCAAAGAGCAAGGGGAAGTTCGTCCAACCAATTGTTTCGTCGACCTACGAGCCCCGTCTTGAGCGAAGATAGAACAAGTTTATTTGCCGCTTTCAGCCTTGTCCATTTCCTTGAGGATAGGCGACAGACGATTTCCAATGTTTGATCCCTACTCGATTCATTTCTGTTTCGAAGGTTCGGGAGAACCGTAAACCATTGTCTGACACTATAGCACGAGGAAAACCAAATCGACACCAAATGAAGTCATGGATGAAGTTGATAGCATTCTCCTCTCGTGATGCGAGCCAGTGGTTTTGCCTCAACCCATTTGGTGAAGTAGTCTATGGCCACTATCACATACTCAGCTTCCTCGCTGAGGGAAGGGTCCAATCGTGTCGACGCCCCACATGTCGAATGGCCAAGCTCGCAATTACTCGGAGTCTCGCTCGGTTGTTGGCACATGAGGTAAGTTGGCAAATCTTTGACATTGATCACATTGCCGAACAAAGTTGTGAGTGTCGCTCATGTGTGGCCGTGAGTACCCCAAAGTGATTAACTTGTCGCCAAGAGTCCCGCCCCTGGTGTCCACCACAAATTCCACTATGCACTTCGTGTATCAATAGGGCGACCTCTTGAGGGTGGATGCACTTTAGTAATGGTCGAGTATAAGATCTTCTCGAACAGTCGCCTCCGAATGACATACCTCGAGCTTTCTTTTGATAGCTCGAGCCTTCTTCTCGTCATCCGGCGCCTCTCCACCTTCTATGTATGCCTTCATTTCTTCGATCCAACACTTCTCCTGAGTCCAATTTCTTGAGGGAACATCTATGCATAGGATTTTTACTCTTTCATAGGCTGGACTTTCGAGGAAAGAGATAGGTTCATCATGTGGTTCATCCGAAGTGGCTAACTTCGAGAGGAGGTCGCCTAGCTCATTGTCTTCTCGTCCAATTCTTTGAATCTCCTGTAATTCCAAATCTTTTATCGCCTCCTTCACCAGGTCGCAGATTTGATCAAACGTGACACTAAGCACCTCGTACTCACCTGACCGGTTAACTATCAATTGTGAATCACAAGAAGCCATGATCTTAGTTGCTCCAAAACACTTGGCGTACTCTATAGCCGCTATCAAGGCTTCGTATTCGGCCCGGTTATTGGAAGCATCGAACTTGAACCTTAATGACTCCTCGTATACCGTCCCGCATTCTCGGTTCAATTAGCACTATCCCCGCCTCCACTGCTATTCTTGGTCGCCGACCCGTCCGAATAGACCTTCCAACAATCGTCGGGTAGACTCGACGGCGACCCGGGACTTTGACTCCTTCCCTTTAGCCTTTCTTTGGAGCTCGCCGCTCATCGTCTTCCTTGGTGAACTTAAGCTCGACCAAGAAGTCAGCTAGAGCTTGAGCCTTCAACGCCTTTCGAGGTCGATATTCAATATCAAATTCAGTAAGGGCAAATGACCAATTGAGAAGTCGTCCTGAACTCTCCGGCTTGTGAAGAATTTTTCTAAGGGGAGCATTTGTAAGAACCACAATTGGATGAGCTGTAAAATAAGCTCGCAGCCTTCCTTCAAGCCACGACTAGGGCATAGCGACCTTCTCAAGATTGTAGTATCTCGCCCTCCACATCTCGATAAGGCTCTTGATGTAGTATACTGGTTTTTGAAGCCCTTCATCTTCTCTAACCAAAACCGCTACCACTGATTTATCTCCCACGGATAAATACACAAACAAAGTTTCACCAGTGGTCGGGCTACTTAGGAGAGGTGGAGTAGCGAGGTAATCCTTCACCGTTGGAACGACGAATGACATTCGGTCGTCCATTCAAAACTTTTCGTCCCCTCAATGCTTTGAAGAAGGGGAGAGACCTCTCTCGCCGACTTTGATATGAAACGACCAAGAGCCGCTACCCTTCCGTTAAGTCGCCGCATCTCTTCGACACCGCGGAGCCTTCATGTCGACTAAAGCCTTGATTTTTCTCGGATTAGCTTCTATACCCCGTTGAGATACCATGAACCCAAGGAACTTTCCAAAGCTCTTACACCAAATACACACTTGCTAGTGGTTGAGCTTCATGTCGTTTGCTCTTAAATTGGCGAACGTTTCCTTAGGTCGACCACGTGACGTCCGGATCTTTGTTTTGATGACCATATCGCCGACGTAGGCCTCCATGTTTCGGCCAATTTGAGAAGCAAAGACTTTGTTCACCATCCTTTGATAAGTTGCCCTCGCATTCTTCAATCCAAATGGCATCATGTTGTAGCAAGAGATGCCTCCAAACCGCTGAAATGCCGTCTTGATTATGTCGTCCTCATGCATCTTAATCGGTGGTAACCCGAGTAAGCGTCGAGGAAGCCGAGGGTTGAGTGACCAAAGAATGGAATCGACTAGCTTGTCGATTCTAGGAAGGGGATAGCCGTCCTAGGGCAAGCAAGATTGAGAGTGGTGAAGTCGACACACATCCGCCATTTGCCATTTGATTTCTTCACCATGACCACGTTGGCCAACCACGTTGTATGAGTGGCCTCTTTGATTATCCCCGCATTCAAAAGTTTTTGTACCTCAGCTTTTATGGCCTCTCTCCTTGTCGCGAGCAAAGCTTCTCAATTTTTGGGGTCTAGGCTTTATGGTCGGGTTGACTTCCACCGTGAACAACGACCTCCTCCTTGATTCCCCTCATGTCTTCTACCCTCCATGCGAAGACATCATTACTTTCCTTGAGTAGCTCGATGATTTCTGCTCGCTCCTCAACCGATAGCCGCTTCCCAATCTGAATTTTTGGTCGGGTAGGAAAGGTTGGTGATTACACGACTCTAGCTCATCCACAGCCTTCTAGCTCGGTCCATCCCCGAATTGTAGAGTCTCAATGATTATCTCCTTGACCCTTTGTCTCTCCTCGGCCCTCGTGTGTGGAGCTTCTTCGCTATCATATCATCTAACTTGTCCGCAACCTCGCCGGTGGTGGTGGTGGCCCCCGAGTTATTGTCGAGCCGGAGGCATAGGTTGCCTATGATGACTGGGTCGACCATAACTACATCTCGAATCGACCTCGGTGGTGTTAGAGTGACGTGTCGACTCAAGCATGACCTCGTCATTTGAGCGATAGGTCGACTCTTCCACGTCGGTGATTGTTGACACCGGTAGTCTTGGTGACCGATTGAGACAACTTTAAATAACCGTCTCAGCCTCGATTTCCAACTCCCTTTTCTTTCTTTCTCTCGAGAACATGATCAAGGTAGGCTCGAGCCGTGCCTTGTACACACCCTACTCCAATGGGTGTAGGGAACTTGACTCGCCGATGAGGGATCGATGCCACCATTCCAAGAGCGACCCGACTGGGATACCAAGTATAGCGGCATAGTCACTATTTACATCAATCACTATAAATTGTACCTTTGATACGATCCTGAGGGGGTGTTGACCTAGGTCGACGTCGAGTTCTATCTTGCCTTTTGCATCAACTCGATGATTGGTGAAGCCCTCCAACCTACCATCATATCTCTCCAACTGCTCATCATTAAGACCCATTTCTTTAAAAGTTTTGTAGAACAAAATATCCTTGCAGGCCCCCGTGTCGACTCAAGAGTCCGCTTCGTCGTACATCCGTCTATGAGACCTGGGATGACGAGAACTTGCTCCCTAGCCGCCATATTAGTTGCCAATTCATGGGGGTAGAAGCTGATCGCCTCATCTCTGACTTCTCTTCTTGGAGGTACATGTGGGGCCTTGTTGAGTTGGAAGATCTTGTGCTTGATGGCCGTGTTGCTTGCTTGCTCAGAATGACCCCTGTGTTCAATCTAGGTTGCCTAGGTCCCCGCCGTCCGCCCGTCGGCCGCTCGCCTCCACCCGCTTGAGGCCTTTTCACGTAAGCTTCGAGTCTCCCCGGTCGACCATTCTCTGGATGATACGCTTCAATCCCAAGCAATCCTCTGTGAGATGACCAGTGTCCTTATGGTAGTCACAATATTTGCTGTTGTCCCTTCTAAATTTGTTGCCTGGGTTCATTGGGACAGGAGAGCGAGCTCGACAGCGTTTCATAATCTCTGTTCGACTCACCGTAAGGGGAGTGAAAGCCTCGGGCACTTTCTCCGTTGCCCTAGTCCTGTTCTTTCCATTTTTATTATTTCCTCCATTCTTGTTGGAGTCTTTCTTATCATCGGCGACCTCCACCTTGGGGCTTTTACCATTCTTTTTCTCTTTCCTTTCCTCAGCAAGAGCAACATTATACACCTTCTCAAACAACTCCTGTCGAGTTGTTACCGTACGAACTGTGAGTTCATAATCCATGTCTGCCGAGGAAATACCGTTTCGGAAGCAATTAATGACTTCCCTATCAGTGAGGTCTTCCTCTATCTTATCAACCATTTCCTTAAACTTGGTGAAGTAGCTCATCGAGCTTTCATTCTTCGCCTGCACCAAGTTATTCAGATCGGTGACGCTTATCTTCCGAGCTCCCGCTGAGAAGCGATCCAAGAACTTTGTCCCCGAAGCATGTCCAAGTAGTGATGCTACCCGCGGCTGCACCGTTGAACCAAGTTAAGGCCGCCCAGGTGAGTGTGCTTAGGAGGGCTTTTGCACATATTGTCGTCCTCATTGGCGACAAAACACATGGTGGCTTCCAGATGTGCTATATGACTCCTTGCATTGGTCGACCCCGAATACTTCTCCAGAAGTGGCAACCTGAAAGTAGGAGGAGGCCGACTATCTCTGATTTCTTTGGATAAAGGTCGAAGAGCAAAATCAATTCGTTTGACCTTTCCAAAGATCCTTTTCTTCTCCTCCTCCCATTGCTCAAACTTCTTTTTCATCAACAACCATTCCCTGGCATCGGGTCTTTCATCTCTTGGAGGGGGCGCAGCATTTGACTTCTGGCCTTCACTTCTAGGGGGAGTCACTTGCCTACTCCTTCTGTCCCTGTGAGAATGAGCCCTCTCTGATCGTATTGGAGATCTATGCATGTCACTTCCTTGTGGCGACCGCGCCTATAATCTCCGAATGGCGACTGCGCCTCTCCTCTCTTACGGGCGACCTGCGCCCATTCCTGTCTCTATGGGACCCTGACCTTTGCGTCCTGGCTGGTGAAGCCTGTCTGTTCCTATTGGCTGTTAAGCGCGTCCTTAAGTCAGATTGAGCCTCTTGCTCCCTGTTTCTGTTGAGGCTAGCCCTTAGGTCGTTACCGGGCACATGAACAACCGTGGGAGCTCGCTGAACTATCCTGTTTTCACCGTTTTGCCCCACACCTTCATTTGGCCTCAAACTCCCGGCCTGTTGCCCATTAGAAACCCGAGTAGGGGCCATTCTCTCGAGCGTATGTCACCGTTTCGCTCCTCCATGGCTATCAAGTCGGCCGTAATCCGGGGCTCGCTCCAACATCATCTCCTTCTTGCTCATGGGGTCATGGAGGGACCCGCCCGCTTCCAACATTAACCCGAGCAAAGCTGGGACGTTTTGGAGGAGGTGGAACTCCTTGTCCATCCATATGCCTTTTCCCTCTCCTTGTGTCTGGCAATCCTCGGCCATCGACAACACTGGTAGAGCGGGTGGCTCTACCATGAGGACGATTCGGTGGGGGAGGAGGCAAGTTCAAGTTTTCAGCATTTGCGTTTGTGTTGTTGTTGTTCGTTTCTTCATGCCCAAGTGAAGCCTCGATACGTGTCCCTCTCGAAGTCACCATTGTCCAGTGGTTGATAGAGTTTTCGAGGTCAAGTTTAAAGCACGATTCCTAAGAATGGAACCAAACTCGATGCCGCAGAATTGTGCTTATCAATCTTCCTCCACGTGGCGGACCGATCACCTCGGCTCCTTGACTCGAAATCGTAACCCACGACTAGCCTGGATGTGTCTCCTGCGAAGACGCTCGGCGTGAGAGTAAGATCACGCTTGTATAAAGCTCAAAATGTATTGAATATGGAATTCGGTATAACAAAATGGCGCTTACCTTTTACCGTTTGGTAGTGATGAAGTATTTATAGACAAAAGTGGTGTATTTTTGGGGAGGCGAGCATGTGCTCCGAGATTGTAGCGGCGGCATTTGATTGTGGGAACGTGTCTATAACGGCCCCTGATTTGTAGGGATGTGGTTATGAGAATTGTTCAACCAAATACGCCGGCAAGTGTTAGGTCGTCACTTGTTGATTTAGGTCGAGGTCGCCACTCGTGGAATGATCGACCTGACTGCCGTCGGTGAGAGCATGGTTCGTACCCGAATTGTGATATGGATCATGAGGTCGGACTAAGTTAGGTCGGGACCCGATAGGTCGGACCATGGGCTTAGTCGATCGATACAAGAGATGGGCTTTGGGCCTTGTTATGATTGGGTCACTCTCATTGAGAATGTGATGGTCAAGGCCGCTTGTGATTGGGCTTTGCTTGCTTAGCCCATCTTGACACTTTTGGTATGTTCATATATATATATATATATATATATATATATATATATATATATATATATATATATATATATATATACAAGAGAATAGATATTTCTCAATATATATATATATATATATATATATATATATATATATATATATATATATATATATATATATATATATATGTATATATATATATATGTATATATATGTATATATATATATGTATATATATGTATATATATATGTATATATATGTATATATATGTATATATATATAAGCGTCTTCCAAAAGAGATGCGGCTATCTTGAAAAGACAATTATATCACTTGCAAAGATCTCTTGGCGGGATTAAATATATGACAAAGTTACCCGATTTTGTAATCATCGTTGATCAGCAGAAAAACTGTACGGCCCTTCGGGAATGTATCAAGTTGGGAATTCCAACAATTTCTTTAATCGATACAAATTCCGACCCCGATCTTGCATATTTGTCGATTCCAGCGAATGATGACTCTAGATCTTCAATCAAATTCATTCTTAACAAATTAGTATTCGCAATTCGTGAGGGCCGTTATGAATCTATAAGAAATCCGGGATTAAAAAAATTAAAAGAACTTATGGACTTTCCGAACCTTCATAGCTTTATTCAATCGATTCCTATTTCTGAATCTCATAAAAAGAGATAAAAAGAACTGGGAATAGAATATGATTAGTTGGTAGTAGAAATATACAATTCAAGTAGTCAAGTTGAGAAATAGATGGTTGAATCAAAATATTTTCGGTGAAAGTTTGATTTTTGTCAGAGGTCAATATGAATGTTTTATCATGTTCCACCATTATACTAAACGGGTTCTACGATATATCCGGTGTGGAAGTAGGCCAACATTTCTATTGGAAAATCGGGGGTTTCCAAGTTCACGGCCAAGTACTAATTACTTCTTGGGTTGTAATTGCTATCTTATTAGGTTCTAACGCTCTAGCTGTTCGGAAACCACAAACCATTCCGACTGGCATTCAGAATTTCTTTGAATATGTCCTTGAATTCATTCGAGATGTGAGTCAAACTCAAATTGGCGAAGAATATGGTCCTTGGGTTCCTTTTATTGGAACTATCTTTCTCTTTATTTTTGTTTCTAATTGGTCTGGTGCTCTTTTTCAATCTCAATACGTATAAGTGCCCTGACGCTGGATGTCATATTTTTTTCTACATAATTCTTGATATAATATCGTATTTTTTCATCTTCTTGTAGCTCTTTAGAATAATTTTTTCTGTTCGCAAAACCAAAGTGAATGAGAACTTTGGGTTGTACCAAGTCTGAAACCAAGTGGATTTATTTTTTGTCCCATGCTCCCCCATTACTATACATATCATCATATTCCATAGTTAGATACTTATTTTTTGGTTTAGTGATAGGTTTTTTTAACCAATTCATAAATTCTTTTTGTACAAAGTCATCGGTATCGACTAAAAAGTTATCGGCATCTAAAAAGACTTTGACTTTCTTTTCAGAGTTATTTAAAGATCTCTCTTTCATTACAATAGTTATATGGCAAGTAGGTCTTTTTATCGGATAACTACATCCTCGAGCTCGAAGCTGGAATCTCTTCAGCTAGTACCCTCGTTGACTTCGGCTTGACTAATGAATAAATTTTCGTTCTTAGAACCGAGAAGGTGACGAGCATTTGCCGCTGCACCAAACCAATTTGAAAATGCGCGAACATGCTTCATAGGGCATTAATTTTAATAAAAAAGTGTCGTCGAGGTAAGAACGGCCCCGAATTTGGTCAATGACTCTTCTCGCTTTGTGAGCGGACATAGATATATTTTGACCTAAAGCGTATACTTCTGTTTTTTCTTACGGAACATAAAGGTCTCCTCTTACTAATCAATTCTAAGTACCTATAATATATATATATATATATATATATATATATATATATATATATATATATATATATATATATATATAACTTGATGGGTGCCCATATGGAAATACCTTTTTTATGTATAAACTTTTGGTATAAGGTCAAAAGTTTCCTAATGATTTTCAATCAATAGCATAGAGGAACAACTATTATCTAACACACTCTCTATAAAAACTCACTATCTCACACACATAAACACTCTAGGAATAAGAGCTATTAACTATAACTCACTGGTGTTGGATAGTGGGTTGCCAACACATGGGACAACACAGAAGAGGCGTGTTTTAACTTGTTCAAATCTCAACTTCTGTACTGAGTGATTTGAAGTTGTCGATTCCTTACACTTATATAGGCTCCTATAACTTGTAGCCTACTCAGTCTCAGCAGAAAAACAATCATTAGAGAGAAGACTACATTTAAGCTCCATCTTTCATGTTTCTAGGAGACTAGGTCTTCATATGCTTCAACACTTGTACCGCCAAGCTTATTCAACCTTGTACGCCTTATCTTCAGTCCCCCTAATTAGATAAGTGTCTAACAATATTTACTTGGTCTCTACTTTTACAAATAATTGAGAATTTATGTGTAACTTACTTTTCTAACATACTAGGTGATAACCAGTGCTTCGCACGGATACCATTTTGTTATTTTGTTGTTTATTTTGTTGTTGATAGTTTTACTTTATACACTTTCAATTTTAGTTTTAGGCAAATGGTTCACTATTAATAGAATATACACCCGTGATTGGCATGGATACAATTTACTTTAGAAAGACAATTATTTTATTTAATTTACTAATTCCACTTTTATTAAAAGTAATAAAAATAATAAGAAGAATATAGATAGTCTTTATGTGATGCTCTATAATTCAAACTCTTTCAAAATTTCTCCTAGTGGCGTAAACATAAATTTCTTTTCTTACATTTTTTTTGGAAGATTATTGCGTGTACTCATATTTAGTTACTAATACCACTTTTAGTACAGGTAGAACAAAAAATGAATGAGAGAAATATTGAAAGTCTTGTGGTCTCCTAATAAAGTCTCCTAATAAACATGAATGTTTAATTGTTATAGCATTAAATAGGTTCAAGAGAGACATATTGATGTGGCACCACGTGACACTAAATTTCAAGTTTTTTTCAAAACTTGTCCACGTGTAATAATCATAAGTTTCTTTCTTTACAATATATTTTAGAGAGATTGTTATTTGTACTTATATTTGGTTACTAATACCACTTATAATACAAGTAGAAGTAAAAGAAAAAGAATGAGAGTAATATAGAAAGTTTTGTAGTTTTCTAATAAATTCTTCAAATAATTAATATTTATGGATGTTTTAATTGGTATAGCATTAAATAGGGATCAAAATACATTTACCCCCTCGACAATTCATCAAATCCTATTTTACACCCTTGCGCAAAATTCATCTCACTATGATACTCAATGGTAAAATTATCCTACTTTGTTCCCTAGATTCTAACAAACGTTGAAAATTTAATGAAATTTGTCATGTGCATATTAAATGCGGGATAAATACATCATTTATATTTTTTAATTACACTAAGAAAATAATAAAAAACTCCACTTAGAAAATTAAATAATGTCTTCTTAAAATAATAAAAATTTAATACGATAAAAAAGAATATTAATATTAATTTCTTGTATATGAAAGAGTAAGCAAATTAAACATGAAAGAATAAAATAATAGATAAATTATTTTTTTTAATTGACATATGTCAAAAGAGTGGTAAAAATAAATTAAATGGAAGTTAAAAAGTTAAATGAGAATGATCAAAATATCCATTATTTTGATCATTGAATATCAAAGTGAGACAAATTTTGTATGGGGTGCAAAGTGAAATTTATAATAAGATTCTTTTTTACCTTATAAAATTTCTAACGTTCGTTTGAATTCAAGGAGAAAAGTGAAATTTGGTGTATAGTTGAGGACGTAAATGTATTTTGTCCTTAAATAGGTATTGATTTGGTGTCACGTGGCGCTCTAGATTTCAAGTTTTTTCAAAACTTGTCCACGTGGCGTAACCATAGGCTTTCGCCTTGACTTTTATATATACTCCCTCCGTCCCACATGAGAGTGAATTTTTGGTCAACTTGATGTTGAGTTGACCAATAATTTAAATAAATAATGATGATCCTAATAAAAATTTAAAAATTTGTTATTGTATCACGCTTAATAATATTAACAATAACATTTTTTGGATTTTTATTAGGATCATTATTATTTATTTAAATTATTGGTCAACTCAACATCAAGTTGACCAAAAATCCACTCATGTGGAACGGAGGGTAGTATATAGATTTGTCACGCCTTGAACAACCACCATAACCTGTTCAATCACGTTTGCAACAAACTAATAGCAGAAATTAAAACAATTAAGAGTGCGTCTGCTGAGAAACGCGTTTCTCCATAACTATGGAGAAACGTGTTTTTCATAGCCAGAAGCTTTACATTTGATAACCAGAAAAAAAAAACCCAAGGCCAAGACCAAAAGCTTCTGGATATCCAGAAGCTTTGCATTTGATAGCCAGAAGCTTTGCAGAGTATATCCAGAAGCTTTGTATTTGATAGCCAGAAGGATGTGAAATGTATATCCAAAAAAACCCAAGGTTAGCATCAAAAGCTTCCCTGATATCCAAGCTTTGCATTTGATAGCCGTAAGCTTTGCGGTTGATATCCGTAAGCTTTGTATTTGATAGCCGAAGGATGTGAAATGTATATCCGTAAACCGTTAGGTGCATATCCGTAAAACTGTTAGGTGCATATCCGTAAATGTGTTAGGGCATATCCGAAATTGCTATTGAAGGTTCTGATATCTGAAACCTTCAAATGTATATCCGAAACATTTTGAAGGTTCTCGGATATTCATTTGAAGGTTTCTGGATATCACTTTCATAGGTTTCTGGCTATCTAGCTCATTGTCGCGCGACATGTCGGGACCCGTTTCTCCATAACTTATGGAGAAACGCGTTTCTCCCTAGATTTTGTGAACAATTAACTATCACTTTATAATTTATGAAAAATATTTAGTAACTATCCTCATTTTAAACTGACAGCACGACGATAACACATAAGTTAACACCAGTGACAATACTGATTTAGCAATACAGGAGACAACACCAACACTGGTCTAACACTAACAAACTCCGTGTGTATATATATATATATATATATATATATATATATATATATATATATATAAAAGTTTGATTAATAATGGTTGAAAAGTTATATGACCCATGACCTATCTCAATCCAATCAAACGTACATATATATATATATATATATATATATATATATATATAAAAGTTTGATTAATAATGGTTGAAAAGTTATATGACCCATGACCTATCTCAATCCAATCAAACGTAGGCCTAATATGATACTTGTAACATTAAGTATTCATGATATAGAATAGATTGTTTACTACATAAGATCCACACTATAATTTTAAGAAACAGTAGTAGAAAATCTTTTTAATTAGGAATCTTGAATTGCATGATTTCCATTTGTAATAATTCTTATCCTTAAATGATTATTAGGAAAAAAGAGTTGTAACTCAATGATCAATTATGTTAATGCTATTATTACCATGATCCTTTCTCATATAATAACTATAAAAAAAAAAAATCGTAGTTTCAAAAAATATAGTTCCACTTTTTTTTTTGGCTAATTTTATTGAATTTTGATTAATAATTTATATTAACTTAATTATCCAAGGAAAATCATAAATATAATTATTAAAAAAATTATAATTTTATTGATAATAAAATTTATAATTTCACTGAGATAATTAAAAAAATATTTGGAAAAATAAATCTAATTGATTACCAAAAAAATATCATTATGAAAAGAAAAAAATATACTCCCTCCGTCCCAGTCCAATTGATACTTATTTTCTTTTTCGTCCGTTCCAGCCCAATTGATACTGTCCAAAATGGAAAGGAATCTTCACTATTTACCCCACTCATTCTCTCTCCTATTTTACTTTTACACTCACAACATTCTCTCTCCTAACTATTCCTCCCACTCATTCTCTCTCTTATTTTATTTTTACACTCACAACATTCTTTCCCCACTTTTTCTCTCTCTTACTTTTCCTTAATCCGCGTACCCAAAAATTTGGTATCTATTCCGGTGGGACAGAGGGAGTATATAATAAGATTCATACCAAGAAAAGATGTTAGGGACAATAATCTATACTATGATGTTTTCTTAAAATTTATGTTTTAACGTATTCAATTAGCTGATATTGTGATCTCACGTGTTAATATAATAATATTTGAACAGTATAAATCGAGATACGAATATGGGCTTGTTCGGGTCAGGCCCAAATGGATTGGGCTATAAACATAATATATGTATAAGTTACGAGAAGCAACCATGGGCTTCCTCGGTCTCATATTTCGTCATCAACATGGCCAATCTAGGCCCAACATTCAAGTGTCCACAACTGTGAGCGCCGTGGATACATTCCTCGTATGCCGAGAGGTATCTTCCTCGGCCTTAACATTAACGGGCTCTTCATACCACTATTTCCTCCAGGCTCATCGTGCTCCGAGAGGTCATGAATGACGAGGAGAGAAAAGGTCGCACCTCGGCATATCATCATATGACGAGGAGACAAAATCATGCGTCTCGGCATATCCACATGTCGACTGATCATCAACTGACGAGAAAGCAAAATCATGCATCTCGGCTTACATGCAAATGCCGAGATAAGAAATTTGTGTTCCTCGACTATCCGGCAAGCAGATTGAACAGTTCTATTCAAACAAGGATTCAATAATTATTATTCAATCAGGATTGTAACTATCTACATCAATTCAAGTCAAACAATGACTCCTTAACAGATATAATCCTTTGAGAATTATATCTTATCTCTTTACAAGTTCAATTCAACTTGAATTCTATCAATCCATCCCTATAAATACAAGTCATATAGCTCATTATTGGGTACGTTACTTTTTACATACAGAAACTCTGTCAATTTAGTTTCTCATCACAAAACCGTGACTTATTCTCACGCCGGAGGGCCTTCGCCGGTCAAGCCCCGACTTAGTTTACGTGTTTTGTCTTATTTTCAGGCCTAGCAATCGCCGGAGCAAACGATCGCTTGGATTTGGGCTGATTTGACGATTTTGGCATCACCAATTGGTTTCATTGCAGGGAATCGATTCAAACACCCTTTGTTTGGCCTGGAAAAAGCTCGCGTGAAGCCTGTTTCTTGCCGAATTTGTTCTTAATTCAACGGAAAAATCTGTTCCGTTTTTGCTCTGTTCCAATTTTGGCCGAATTCTGCAAATTCAGCCGGAATTTGCCCAGTTTTTGCTTGGAACAAGCGTTTTGGCCGGAAAGTTTGGCGTTGTCAAATTGCAAACTGCGATTTCGTTTTGGCGTTGAATTCTGCTCCGAATTTGGCTAGAAATCGTGATTATTGGGAAATTCATCCGCTTGGTAATTTGCTGTTAACAATTGTTGATTTGCAATGGAGGACGGACGATTTACAAGTGTTACCGCCGAGGAGCAGGCTCAAGTGAACGGGGTCAACCCAAACGCCGAGATGCTTCCTCCTCCTCCACCTCAGCCTGAAGGACCACCTCCCCTCGCCATGACTCTTCGCTCCATGGGGCAGCCAACTGTCGAGGGAGCAGGTGCTAATCTTTCTCGTCCTACTCGTCCTCGAGGGAAACGAATGGGAAGGAAGGCGACGAAGAATGCCGACGTCGGCCAAGCAAAAAGCACTCAGCCCGTTGACCAACGTACTTTGCTACATAGACAGATGGAGACGTTGCAAAGGATGTATAAGACACAGGCTGCTCTTTTGCAATTGGATTCAGACAATTCCATGGCTGAATTCATGCTACCGTCGATGGGCAACTCTCGTGGAAGGGAGTAGGGTGAGCGACGAGGTCCTCCCCTCGATCCTGCTGTACAACCTAAGCAGGCCCTCCGAGATCCTCCCTGTCCTCGGCATCACAATCAGAAGAAAGACCAGGTGATTGACCTGAGAAGCCAGTTGAGTTCCAAGGAACAGGAAGTGGATTCAAGAGACCTAAGGATGAGGCTCAGTCTGACTAAACGTTTATCCCCTTGTTGGGTATGAATGTTTAACCCTCCTATTTTGTATTAGATTTGATTGATACCATAACCTCCTATTTATTTTAAGGACTTTAGGACCCTATGTAATGAAGCTTAGACTTCAATTTTTTAACTAAGTCCATTTTATAGAATAGGTTAAATTTAGGCTTGAAGACTGGCTCAAGAATCATTGGATTTTAGGATTGCAGTTTCAAGGGTTCCTGAACCGCCTTTTTCAGAACCGCTTGGCAGAACCGCCTTTTGCCTTGAGATTCCTCTCATCTGAAACCGCTTGATCATCAAGTGCAAACCGCACTTGTGGAAATCCTCTTCTGGTGGAACCGCCTTTTGTCAAACCGCTTGCCCCAGAACCGCCCCAATGATTGACTTCTTGAAGTGATCCTTTTATCCCTTGGAATCCACGTCAGCAATATTAAATGTCAACCACCATATCTTGTCACGTGACCCAATGTCAGAGCAGATCTGCAAAGATCTCATAAAGGTGACAGATGTCCTAACCACCTTGATTGCAGCTGAGGTCTGATCAGCTTTACTGCACCAACAGCTCTAAAGGACAAAAGTGGATATCAGTGGACCAATGGGAAAGCATCAAGTACTGTCCTTGAACAGCTGTGTCCAACGGCTATATTTGAGATGCTTGGGTATAAATACCCCCAATCTTCACCATTTGAAGATTGCTTGAAAATATTGAGAAATTGCTGTGATCATCAGAAGTTGAAGCTCTGCCCAGAAATTCTTAGTCTTTTGAATCTTCATCTTCATACTTCAAGAAATATTCCCCAGCCCAGAAATCAAGCCTTAACACATTCAAGAATCATTGTGCTCTACATCTCACAGATTTAAAGAGCCTTGATCTTGTTCTCACACACACACCTCTCTTGTTTAAACACATAGTTTATTCATTTGAGATACACTGGTTATAGTCTAGGATTTGTTCTTCATAGAAAAGATTTTATTGTACTTTGTAATCTCTCAAATACTCAATATAAA
>JAFEMH010002224.1:0-364176 GCA_022495995.1 Adenophora triphylla var. japonica
AATGTTGGTTTGTGTACTGCCTTCCGCTGAGGAATAGTGTTTGAGGTCGGAGTAGCATTCTGGTACGGATCGGGATTGCTTCGGGAGGGGCCGGTTGTCTGCGGACAGAGTTTCGGCGTGAGTTGATGTTGCAGGCTGCGTGTGGGCAGAGGTTCGGCGTGCGTGGGGATCGCAGGGATCACTCGGGCAGAGGTTCGGCGTGCGTTGGGGTGGCAGGAGTCACTCGGGCAGAGTTTCGGCGTGGTTTGGGATTGCAGGTTTGACTCGGAAAGAGCCGGGACACCGTGAAAAGACCAGGCAAGGCCTCGGAGTACCACGAGGGGCCTCAGAGTACCTCGAGAGTGCCTCGGGGCACCGCGGGAGCATCGCGGGAGCGCTCGGAGAGGCTTCGGAGCGCCACAAGGGAGCTCGGAAGGCCTCGGAAGGATCCGAAAGGGGCCGGGAGTGCCTCGAGAGGACTTAGAGGGGAAGCCTGAAGGCTTAGGGAGGAAGAGAGAAGTGGGAGATGTGTGAAAATGAGGAGGGGGAGCCCTCTATTTATAGTAAAAATTTTCGTGCAAGAAGGTCCGTACAGACCTTCTTGATTATCCAGAATTTTGGTTTTCCTCGATTTGAGGAAATATGTGATGATGGTGAATATTCTGTAATTATGGTGTCCCCTTGCAAGAAGGTCAAAGTACAGGACCAACTAGAAACTCAATAAGGTGTACGGACCAACCATGTATGGGAGTGATGATTACTTCCTGGATTTGAGGGAATATTGTGGACTTTAAGGGGATTAGGTAATTATTAAAGCAAAGAGGTCCGTACGGACCATTATTGCTTTTCCAATTTCACTGAAAATTCCCAAAAGGTCCTTTTGTCCCTTTTTATCCCAGAAAGGCTCCTCCACTTGGTTTGTTTGGGGGTTTTGAGAGGGTTTTGAGTGCCGAGAGGTCGTCGAGGCTGCGTTGATGAGTCTGCGGTGCTTCCGTGTGCTTGAAAGGGGTGATCCAGTTGGGGTACTTACGAAGCCCTCGACGACGTCACTTATGAAAGAAGTGGGGTCGCCGATAAGATAAGGGTCCTAATGCGGATCGCGTGTTGGGAGATAAAGTGGCCAGGGAGGTCGGTGTGAGGAACGTGGTGGTGTCCTATTGTGTGACCGTTTAGGTCAGTAGGATGGACCCTGTGATAGGATTCTTACGTATCCCTGGCGGGAATCAAGCCTGGTCGTAGTTCGGGTGTGGGGAATCTGTGAGTGTTTTGTGAATGTGGGCGTGGTGGTGCCCTGAAGTGTTGTGTGACCGCCGAGGTCAGTTGTGAGGACGTGAGGTCAGTTGTGAGGACGTGGTGGTGTCCTAAAATGTGGTGACCGCCGAGGTCAATTGTGAGGACGTGGTGGTGTCCTGGGATGGAAATTTTATGATTTTTCTAATCGGGTGGTTTAAGGCTTTCCGGGCCTGAGATAGTGATTTGGGAGGTTTATACGGTCTTCCGGACCGAGTGGTTTAAAGCCTTCCGGGCTGGAGGTAATATGAAGACTTGAGTCGTCTTCTGGTTGCGGTGGTGTCATGTATGAAAACTTGAGTCGTCTTCTGACTGCGGTTTGCCATGCGTGAGGACTTTGAATCGTCTTAAACGCGGTGGTGTCATGTATGAAAACTTGAGTCGTCTTACTGCGGTTTGCCATGCGTGAGGACTTTGAATGCGTCTTACGGCTGCGGTGGTGTCATGTATGAAAACTTGAGTCGTCTTCGTGCGGTTTGCCATGCGTGAGGACTTTAGAATCGTCTTACAGTGCGGTTGTGGAGGCATGGCTGCCTTGAGCTTTGATTGCGAGAGGTTTAGATGCCTCGTGCTTTGTCTGCTGGGGAGAAGGTTGGACTTACGATGGCTGCCGGTGTTCATCCGTTGGGGATTTATCGTGGCCTTGTAGGGGCTTTTCCTGTTGAGAGGGTGACGTCAGGCTTACTTTGATGGCCGGTGCTTGTCTTTGTCGATGAGTGGGCAAGGATGATGGCTGGTGATTGCTTCACCATTTGGCGTTTTGGAGGCGTTTCGTGCCTTGGACTTTGTACTTGGAGGTATTGGCTCCTTCTTGCGCTTGTTTTGCCATTGAGTGGGCGAAGTTCGGGCTTACATTGATGGCCGGTGCTGGGGATATGTAGTCTTGTACGACTTTTCCTGTTGAGAGGGTGACGTCGGGCTTACTTTGATGGCCGGTGGTTGAATTGCCGTTGGAGTGGGCGAAGTTCGGGCTTACAACGGCCCAGGTGGTTTGAATTGCCGTTGAGTGGCGAGGACCGGTCTTCATTGTATTTGGTGGTTGAATTGCCGTTGGAGCAGGCGAGAGTCCAGGGCTTACGTTGGCGGCCGTGGTTAGTGCCGTTGAGTGGGCGAGGACCGGTCTTACACTGACGGCCGGTGGTTGAATTGCCGTTGGAGTGGGCGAGGTCCGGGCTTACGTTGACGGCCGGTGGTTGAATTGCCGTTGGAGTGGGCGAAGTTCGGGCTTACACTGACTGTCGGTGGTTGAATTGCCGTTGAGTGGGCGAGGACCGGTCTTACACTGACGGCCGGTTTTTGAATTGCCGTTGGAGTGGGCGAGGTCCGGGCTTACGTTGACGGCCAGTGGTTGAATTGAAGGGTTAGGGACCATTCTGCACTTGGATTTGCTGAAAAAGGCCTTAGGACAGCCAGGGGCAAAGATTATAAGGGCAGGAAAGTAATTTGGCCCTCCCTTGCAAGAAGGTCCATACGGACCAACCTGGGATGCAAAGAGGTCCGTACGGACCATGTTGGTTTTTTATAGTTCCCAGGTTTTGATCGGGTTAAAAAGCCGAGGCCCCCTTCACTTCTTCTTCTCCAGTTCGTGCATCCGAGAGAGAGAGAGAGAGAGAGAAAACCTCCATTTTTACACCAAAATCTTCCATTTTTCGCTTGAATCGCTTTGCAATGGCGGAAGGATCTCGAAGGAATGGAAGTCGACAAGCGCAGTCAAGAAGTGGTCGAGCAACGGATGGAGCTCCAAAGAAATTGGATCTCGTTTGTTCCATCTTCGAAGAACCCGGATGTCTTGTATCCGAATCCGGAGGTGCACAATCGTCGCTCTAGGAACGTCGGGGAGGTAAGAAATCCGTCTCGTTTCGATTCCTTGCTTGAGATTTTGAATGCTAAAACTAGATTTTAGTTTTTCGCATATTTGAGTTTTTGTTATTTTTCATGCCTTTTGTGAAATTCTTGATGAATTGTTGAAAATGGACATGTAAAATATTGTGGGTATGTGTATTTTGTGCAGAAATGTGTAGATTAGCTTTTATTTGTGAAAATAAAGTGCCTCTCTAATGAAATGCATGCCTTGGTGTTTTGTACCTAATGCTATTTATGTATGTACATTATGAGAAAAGTTTGTCGTGTAGTGACAAATTTTGTGAAAAAAATGTGACATGTGCCGTGTTTCGTGACGGGTTTTGTCTGAATGTGTGTGCCGTGTAGGGACGGATTTTTGTTATGCAGTGTGTGCCGTGTTTTTGGGTGATGGACTTTGTGGGGAAAATATGTGCAATATGTGCCGTGCTTCGTGACGGTTTATTTTGAAAATGTGTCGTGTAGTGCTTGATCCCTCTGTTGAGAAAATCTGTACAGTGTGTGCCATGTTTTGTGACGGACTGCATGAAAAAAATTTTATGTATAATGCATGTCATGTTTTGAGTTGCATGTAAAAAGTATGTGCAATATGTGCAGTGTTTCGTGACGGGTTATATGTGAAAATTATGTGCAATATGTGCCGTGTTTTGCGACGGGTTATATGTGAAAAGTATGTGCAATGTGTGTCGTGTTTCGTGACGGGATATGTATGCTTTGATTTTCTTTTGCATTAAGTATTGCGAATGACGTACCTTTGCTGTGTTTACCTGCAGGATGAGGGGCTCATGGCTGGGAAGGCCAAGAGGATGAAGACTCGGGGATCGCTCGAGGCCGGTTGTTGAGTTGTGGCGGCGGATGCCTGATATTTGTGGATGGTAGGCCGAGTCCCAGGAGGCCGGTCTACGCTTTCCGGCTTGGGTGTGTTTGTAGAGAACCCTGGCCTGGGTCTACGACACGAGGAAGAACAAGAGCCGTCTTCCTTGGCCTTTACGAGTATTGGTGGGATACCACCCAGCACCTTCCATCCCAGGCGGGAGAGGTGACAGTGACGCCTCTGAGCTTTCTTTGCTGCGATTACCGGGCTTTCCTTCAAAGGAGGGCCAGTGCGGTGGAGGGATATGATAGTTGATGATGTGTTGACCGAGCTGCTGGGCTTTGAGCCTCGTCCTCGCAGGGGCCTGGGCATGTTGTATAGCGATGTGGAGCTGAGGATCACGTCCAGCATTGGGGCCTATGTTCGGGGTACCGGCCAGGTGACGGCGGAGCAGCTGGCGCGCTCCTTTTTGTGGTTTGCACTTTCCGAGACTTTGTTTTACGAGGCAACTCGGGTGAGCTCTAGTATTCTAATATTCTCTTCCCGAGGAGTAATCTGACCTCCGAACTCAAAATCTCATCACACAAAAAACAGTTTAAAAATTATCTTTAAACCGATGCCCTTTTTCAATGTTTTGGGCTTAATAAAAATGGCGTGGCGACTCTACAAATGCGAAAACAACGGCGAGACACCTCCAACTAACGCTAAAGCGGAATAAAGCCAGATGCCGGGGCGCGAACGCGCTGCCTCTCGGATCCGGGCGACATTCCCGAAAAGGCGACGAATGCGAGATGCTTTGGGGGCCTCATGTGTGGCCGGATCCAGGGTAATTTCAGAGGGACAAATCCCATCTTGACTTATCATTCTTCCCTACAAGAATCCAATCGTGCCAACATAGCCCTTATTGCTATCCTATTAAAGATAGTGTTAGACTACATCAAACACAACGTTCATCATGTGAAAGACGATGATAATCTCAGGTACAAAGGATTCTAATGACACGACTATCATGAGATTTAATCATGACATATATGACCATAGACCATGTCATAAATCTCATAGGTAGGTCATGTCGAGTACCTTATTATCTAACAAGTACCTATAAGTGTAATGTGCATTCCATGCATATAATCATCTCTATGATTATCCATTACCAACTTATACTAGCTATTCACAATAACTAGGGACGCAGGTTATTATAATAAACATGCAAAATATATAATAAACTAAATAAACATTCTCTATAATAAATGGTAAAGATGATTACATAACGGTATTAAGTTATAAGCCAAACATAACTAAACGCCTAGGGCATTACACCAACATACATATAGCAGGCACGGGTTTTGGCCATAGAGGAATATCTTCTAGAAAATGTCTAAGCCATTCGGCTTCTTCACCAACTTTATCTAAAGCAATAAACTCAGATTCCATCGTTGATCGAGCTATACACATTTGCTTAGAAGATTTCCATGATATGGCACCTCCACTGAGAATAAATATATAGCCACTAGTAGACTTGGATTCATCTGTATCAGATTTTCAATTTGCATCACTATATCCTTCAACTACTTGAGGATAATTGCTATAGTGCAATGAATACTCTCTAGATCGTTTTATATATTCTAAAACTCTTAATAATGCATTCCAATGCTCATTATTATGATTACTAGTAAAACGACTTAACTTACTTAAAGCGTAAGCTATATCCGGCCTTGTACACTGCATTAAATACATTAGGCTTCCAATGATTTGAGAATACTCTAATTGTTGTTTCGCAATCCAGTATTCTTGTGAAGAACTATATGGGGCAGAAATGGATTATTAGTCTCTTTAATTCCATGAGAATTAAATCTCTCAATCATTTTATCAACATAATGTGTTTGAGATAAACTAATTCCATTGGAGGTTCTTGAGACTTTCATTCCCAAGATTACATCTGCTTCACCCATATCCTTCATATCAACAAGGTATGCCCCATATAGTTCTTCACCCATGGCTAAGTATGTCGCGCGACAAAACGTTGCCCCGTTTCTCCATACGCGATGGAGAAACGCGTTTCTTTGTAGACCGACTCTTTACTTTTCTACATAGGGATAAAGTTGTAATATTTTGAATATGTTACAAAGAAATTAAAACTTTTAATTTACGAAATAAAATTTGATGTTTACTGGGGATGGGAAAATTGAGGTTTTGGGTTGTCTAAAAAAATTGGGTTCCCTTTTCCGTTTATTATTTATAAACTAATACGGATTGGTTTAATATATACTCCCTCCATCCCGGTTCACTTGGCACCAAAGAGGTGGGCACGGTAACTAAGAAAAAGTAAGAGAGATAATTGATTAAAGAAAATGTTGTGAGTAGAAAAGGTAAAGTAGGAGAGAGAATGAGTGAAGAGAATAGTGATTTGATTGGTGTTGTGAGTGTAAAAACTTTCCATTTTGGGCAGTGTCAAGTGAGGTGGGACGGACCAAAATGGAAATTAGTGTCAAGTGAAGTGGGACGGAGGGAGTATGTATTTAATGTCTTTAAGTATTTTCGATTCAAGATATTATTTGGTAAAGGGAAATTGTTTACATAATCGTACTATTTGTTGTTCTCCGTGTTATTTCTCCTCTATTTACGTTAAATATCACTATCTCATATCACTTTATTTAACTTTAAACAGTATTTAATTAGATATATTGTTGTACTAATTTTGGTTAGGAAAATTATTTACATAATCGTATTTGCTGTTGTTTTCTTTGTTATTTACTTTCCTATATTTACGTTAAATATCACTATTTCATATTACAATTTTTAATTTTAATTGGCATTTGATTATATATATTGTTGTACTAATTTTGGTTTAAGGTAAATTATGCTATTTTCGTGCATCGCACGGGTGTATTGTGTTGGTGTAATGCCCTAGGCTTTAGTTATGTTTAACTTAAAACCTTTATGTATCATCTTTATCGTTTAAGTTTATTATTTGATTATTATATATTTTGCATATTTATTGTAATAATCTCCGTCCCTAATTATTAAGAGAATAATTAGTATAATTGTTAATGGATAATCATATGATGATTATATACATAGAGATGCACATTGAAATTATGGGTACTTGTTAGTGAACAAGTGACTGGACTTGACCCATATGAGATTTATGTCATGGTCAAATGTCATAATTAAATCTCATATGGTCACTTCATTTAGTTCCTAGACCTGAGATTATCATGACCTTACATATGATGAAAGTCATGTTTGATTTTAGTCAAACGATATCTTAACACGATATTTATAAAGGCTATCTTTGGCATGATCGGATTCATGATGGGAAATGTTTTGGTAGAAAAAACAATAGTACAGAATCTTAACTTTGACAAGTGTGTGGATTAAACAACAAGGAGGGGACTGTGAAATTCGACTAAATGGAACAAAGACATGAAAAGAAAGAATGACACCACGATTTGTTAACGAGGAAAACCTTAGAGGTGATAACCTCTTTGGAAAAAACCCCGGGAGTTAGGTCTCCAACCTTAAAAGTTTCACTATAATAATTGAGTTACAACTTTGGAAGATGATGGAGAGGATTACAAGAGAGATGTGCGTAGAGTGTGTGAGCATGAGAGTGTGTGTGTTTTTTTTTTCTCCATCTCCCCTTAAATATAAGTAAGTATGAATGGGTAAAAGTTGTTCCTACAATCTCGGGAATAATCTTATCCTCTTCAACGTCCGTGAGACCAAGTCATCCTTGCCGTTGAAGATGTGTTGAACGTGCTAGAAAAATATCCCGTATTCTTCTCTCTTATTCACTGGAAAATAATAATAAAGATATTAGGAAAAATCAAATAAGTAAATATTAAAACGATACTTACAGTGGAGTAACATCTTGACATGCAGGAGCAACTGAAGATGTCACCATGCTGAAAAATACCCACAACAATTTGTCCCCAAAAATATTTGGCTATCTTGGCAATTGAAGAGGCAAATGTTTTTCTCCCAATAAATGCTCAACTGCCAGCTTGCATGATGGGACGGGTATTTGTGAAAAGTGGAGACAATGGACGGTTGGGGAGTAATGCTTAGGAAAAAGTGATTTTTTGGAAAAAGAGTTCTTTTTTAATTTAAATAACCGCTTGGAAGGCTTAATAAGCTTCTCAAACCTTCCTTTTCACCCCTGCTTGCTACGGCGCTGTTCTTCTTCAAGGTAAAAATTTCTCCGTTTCTTATTTTCATCCATTGTTTACTTCTCTCTTTCGTCTGTCAACTATGGGTAGAACTAGGTGGTATTCATCCAAAACTAAGAGTGCCCCATCCCCACAAGTTCCCATAGAGATTAGTCTTACCGATTTTGTTTGTGAAAATCTCCTTGCGAAACCGGATGAGGAGACTTGTTTGTTTAGTGATACCCAAATAGAATCACTAAAACAACAATGTTACTTCCCCAAAGGTGCGATTTTTCACCCTTTCTCTGTAAACCTTAGGTCTGACTTTGTTTCCGCCAAATGGATTTGCTTTCTTGAGTATCCTTTTCTTCTAGGGTTTAGTTACCCCTTCCCATCGTTGGTTTCTGAGTTTTTTCAAAAGACCCATCTTGCCTATCCTCAACTGATGCCCATGGCTTGGAGAGTTTTTGCTTTTATTATCAAAGTGAACAGGGAAAATGGGTTAAATCTAGGGCTTCATGATATAGCCTATTCGTACGATCTCCAACCTTTCGGTTCAAAAAGGTATCTTTTTAAGAAAAGGTCAGGTAGGAACTCCTTAATGAGCACCACGTCTTCTAGTGATAGGGGATGGAAAAATAGGTTTTTCTTTGTTGATAGGGCATCCATTGGAGAAGGGAATGAGATATCAAGCAAATGGAACAAGGGAGGTACTTGAATTCCTAACTTTGTGACTTCCTGTTCTTGAAACAAACTGAAATCGTAATTGTTCTTACCTCTTTTCAGATATTGACTGGGGAGAACTACTTCCACCGGCTGAGGACACCTTGGCCAAAATTGACGAATTTTTCAAGCTTCCCTTGGACAAGAGATCTCCTAGGGGACTACTGGAATCACCTCTGGTTATTCCGGAAGATCAGAAAGCGTCAACTTCTGTCATTATATCTACAGGTAAGCATGTTGTCTTTTCACTATAGTTTTATCAATTTGATGCATTACACTTCTTGACAATATTCACATGTCAATGCAGTCTCCAAACCAGTTGTTTCAGGATCGGACTTTGATCTTGATGACATTGAGGCCATGTTTGATGAGCCCGCTCTTAAGATTGATATGAAACCTCCGCCTGTTCCTAAGAAGATCCTTGTTTTAGATGAGAGCGCAGGTATTGGCTCTAGGGTGAGAAAGAGAAAAGCTATTCAAGAGGAGGTGGTTGATGTTGGAGATACTTTTGAAGGAATGCCAGTGGGAGAATTCAAAAAGAAATGCATGAGTTTTGCAACTGGGGTAAGATGATACTAACTGGGTTTAGACTGTTTCCAAAGTTTTTTATAATATCTTTTGATGTCAAGTATATTATTTTACAGGCTGTAGGGTATTTGGAAGATCTGGTAAAAGAAATGGAGATGTTGAAGAAGAAATCTAAGGCTGATATTGCTTTGGTTAAGAAAGAGAAGATAATGTTAGAGAGCAAGGTGAAAGGGCATGAAAAGACCTTGGAGCAACAAGTTAAGTCGTTGGAAGAGCAGGAGCAGACGGTTAAGGATTTATTGAACAATTTGGCAAAAAGTGAGGAGGATCATCTTAAGGAGATTGCAGAAGTGAAAAGTTCTTGCAAATTGGCTGCTGCTAAAACCGTTTCCCAATGTAAGATCAAGATGATGAAGGAGTTCCAGGAAGGGAAGGCCCATAATTGGGATATCAATAAGGAATATGCCTACTTCTCCAAGCTGACAGGTGAGCCAATAGATGAGGGTGAGGTGTCATCAAGCCCATATGAAGCGATTGTAAAGGATGCAGCAGAAGTTGGAGAAGTTACCCCCAAAGCAACACCTGCGGCGGATGCCACCTGAAAAAAGGTAAAATAACTTTGTTCTGGTTTTTTGATGGTATTACTGGGGTGGAATCCCTAAAGACAATTTTAATTTTTGTTTGGTTATGTAATAGGTCCATAAGGACCAAAGACAATTTCTTTTATGTGTTGGGTTGGTCCAACACTTTTGCATTTTAACTTTGGTAGTTTGGATGTTCTTATGGTAACTTTAATTTAGTTATGGTTTAGTAATTTTCAAGCATGTCAAGGCTTGTTTTCTTTTGGATGAAATTTTTCTTTGTATGGTTATTTGTTATGCTCGTAAGGTGACATGATAGTATGTCAAAGCTGTAGACACTTAAGATGACACGTATATGTCACAACCATAAGAATAAAACATGAGATCAATCATTTAACTGAGTGGGAATGGGTAAGCTATATGAGTTTACCCATATAGGCCCACCCCACACCTCAATTAAAGAGATAACTTGCGCTCCAGGTGAAGGTGTGGTAACCTAACATCTTAAGAAAGAGGTAATTAACTCTTTAAACCTTAGAAGGGATTATGTACCTTTACTTGAGAAGAGATGGCCAGTCTCTGACGGAGGAGAATTCGTTGTTCTTCTGACTTTGCGTACTTTCGATATGTCCCCATTTCCGTATGTCAACACCTCATAAGACAAAGACATGTTAAAAATGGACGTCAACTATGTTGACGCCTCTCCACAAGTTGTGTTAGCGACATCTTGATTTGTAATGAAGTAAGAAAATAGTAAATAGGAAAATGGAAGGTTACAAATAAATAAAGGATTGTCCATACCTGGGATGAGATGAGTTTAAGGGGAGCATTGTTTAGATGTAATACCTTTTAAGGTGAATGGTGTTCCAACTTCGTGGTATCATTTGGACATCCAAGGTTGACAGACGATATGCTCCTTTCCCGGCCTGTGCATCTATTAGGTAGGGTCCTTCCCACTTTGGGGCGAGCTTGCCTGCATTGAGCTCCTTTGTATTTTGGAATGCCTTTCGTAGGACTAAATCTCCTACTTGGAACCTTCTAACCCTTACGTTTTTGTTGTAAGATCTGGCTACCCTTTGTTGATATGCTGCCATCCGAACTTTGGCCATGTCCCTTAGTTCGTCTACGGTATCCAAGTCATATGTCAAGATGTCTTTATTATGTTCAGATGTCAACAAACTGTATCTGGCCGTAGGTACAAGTACTTCTGCTGGAATAACTGATTCTGTCCCAAATACAAGTGAATAGGGAGTTTGACCAGTAGCGTTCTTAGATGTTGTCCTGTCAGCTCATAGAACCATTGGCAACTCTTCTGCCCATCGTCCTTTCTTCTGGTTCAGTCTCTTTTTTAAGTTGCTTATGATTATTTTGTTGCTAGATTCTGCCTGTCCATTGGCTTGAGGGTGAACAGGTGAAGATGTCACCATCTTGACTCCCCAAGATGTCAAGAAATCTTGGGTTTTCTTACTAATGAATTGGGAGCCGTTATCACAAATTATCTCTGAAGGTATCCCAAATCGGCTGAATATATTTCTTTTGATGAAAGAGATTACTTCTCTGTCACGAACTTGTACGTACGCCTCAGCTTCTACCCATTTAGAGAAATAGTCTGTCATAGCTAATAGAAATACTCTTCCTCCTGGTGCCCTGGGTAATTTTCCTACGATGTCCATTCCCCAAACCATAAACGGCCATGGCGACAGGATAGGATGCAATAGTTCAGCTGGCTGGTGCAGGATGTCCCCATGTCGTTGACAGGAGTCACATTTCTTTGCATAGTCTGCGGCGTCTCTTCTCATTGTGGGCCAAAAGTAGCCCATCCTCAGAGCCTTGGTATGCAGACTTTTGCCCCCGATATGATTTCCACACTGTCCTTCATGCAGTTCCTTGAGAACCCTTCAGGGTAAGAGTATCTAAGTATTTACTTATTGATAACCTTTTGTTTAGAAAATCTGCTGCAGGTCACAACTTAAGAGATACTTGATAATAGGAGTTGTCCAAGAAGTTGTTGCTGGAGGGGAAGGTACGTTTACATCTAGAATGAACAGCTCAAGATGATCAATTGCTGGGATGTCAACATGCACAATTGGGACACTTGTCTGTGAAATGCTTTTGAAGGCTGAACCTAAGTTTGCCAGAGCATCTACTTGAGAATTTTCCTCTCGTGGAATCTGTTCCAAAGTAAATGATTTGAATTTGGCCGCCAAAATTTTTACAATTTCCAAATATGTCATCATCTTTGCATTTTTTGCTATGTAGGATTCGTTGTAATGGTTAACAATTAGCAAAGAATCCATAAACACCCGGATATGCTTGACATCTAGGTCCTGGGCCGCTGTTAAACCTGCAATTAATGCCTCATATTCCCGCTTCATTATTAGTGGCCTTGAAGCTGGTGATGGATTGTGGTATTATGTCCCCTTGTGGCGATTTTAGTACAACACCAAGACCTGTACCTCTCATGTTAGAAGCACCATCTGTGTAGAGAGTCCAGATCTTCAGGATGTCATCATCTTGAAGTTGCTGAACCTCCCATTCCACCTCTTGTTGCATGGTTGGACTAAAGTCAGCCACAAAATCAGCTAGAGCTTGAGATTTTATTGCTGTTCTGGACTCATATTTAATGTCGTATGTGCTTAATTGTACAAACCACTTCGCCATTCGACCTGACATCTCTGGTTTTCTCATAACATTCTTAATAGGATAGTTAGTGCGTACAATTATAGTATGTGTTTCAAAATAGTGCCTTAATTTAATAGAAGCAGTTATCAAAGCTAAAATTAACTTCTGTAAATGAGAATACCTGGTCTCTGCATCTAAGAGTGTCTTACTTATATAGTAGATGGGTTGCTGACTACCATCTCGTTCTGCCACCAAGACTGTACTAACAGCGCCTTCTGATACTGCCAGGTAGATGTAAAGATGTTCCTCCTCCTGAGGCTTGGCCAATAATGGAGGGCGACTTCCCAAAAATAGTCAAACCTTAGGGCGACTTCCCAAAAATAGTCAAATCTTAGGGCGACTTCCCAAAAATAGTCAAATCTTAGGGCGACTTCCCAAAAATAGTCAAATCTTAGGGCGACTTCCCAAAAATAGTCAAACCTTAGGGCGACTTCCCAAAAATAGTCAAATCTTAGGGCGACTTCCCAAAAATAGTCAAACCTTAGGGCGACTTCCCAAAAATAGTCAAATCTTAGGGCGACTTCCCAAAAATAGTCAAATCTTAGGGCGACTTCCCAAAAATAGTCAAATCTTAGGGCGACTTCCCAAAAATAGTCAAATCTTAGGTTGACATCCTAAAATAGTCACCTTAGGGTCAGCATCGAAAGACCCGAACTACGACTGGCTTGATTCCTCTTAAGGATACGTAGGTAGCCTATCATTAGGTTCAGCCATCCGACCGAAAATGGTCATTCCTATTCCCAGCAGAGCGGATAGCCATCCGACCGAAAATGGTCATTCCTATCCCCAGCAGAGCGGATAGCCATCCGACCAAAAATGGTCATTCCTATCCCCAGCAGAGCGGATAGCCATCCGACCGAAAATGGTCATTCCTATCCCCAGCAAGAGCGGATAGCCATCCGACCGAAAATGGTCATTCTATCCCCAGTAGAGCGGATATACAATTTCAGCCATCCGACCGAAAATGGTCATCTCTTATCCCCAGCAGAGCGGATAGCCATCAGACCAAAATGGTCATCTCTTATCCCCAGCAGAGTTTCTCTCTAGCAACCGACTGCAGAACTCGCTCATCAGGTTCGAGGCACCTAAAACGCCATCATCTCCAGGGTCAAAGACCCGAACTACGGCCGGCTTGATTCCTCTTAAGGATACGTAGGTAGCCTATTAATTAGGTTCAGCCACTCGATCACTTGATCATCCTGCCAAATATGGAGCCTTACTCTTATCGACGACCCCGCTTCCTTCGAAAGCGCCGTCGCCGAGGGGCTACTGTAAGTGCTCCAATTTGAGTTGTTAGTATTTTCGTTAGAAAATTAACGAAAGTTTTAACATTCCTAACATTTCTAACATTTCTAACCAAACAAGGGTAGATTAGGGTTTGCCATTTAAAGATAAACCAAGAAAAGAATCTCAAAAAGCAAAAGAAATTGGAAAAATCCGAATTGGGCAAGTTGAAAAACATAAACTGCTGGAATTTTGAATTTTATTCTTCCTGTCCAAAGCCTGGAGCAGCATTTAATGAACAGTGCACGTTTACAGAACCCTCCGCGCGGACATGTTTGTCAATTTCAGTGGCCTATAAATTGAACCCTCCTCTCTCAGTCTACACAACACATTTTACACACAGAAGCTGTATTTTGGCGAAAAATAGAGAGAAAACAGTGGGAATCCTTAGATTGCCACCATTTTCTCTTGAACCTTTCCCAATTTCACTTCAACCATTCTCAAATCACTCTTAAACACACCAAGCTCAAGCTTAAAACACTACTCAAGAGGAAGATTAGGGAGAAAACATAGAGGACTTAAGTGTTATCTACTTGTTTTCTCTTTAATCAACTCTATCATCAAACCCTAAACACATTCAAGCCTTGAATCCACCCAAACACAAATCCAAAACACCAAATCTTGATACTCCTCAAGTCAAGCACCAAATCTTGATACTCCTCAAGTCAAATTCCAAGCCTAGGAAGATAGGGTGTCACCATTGGTAAAGCCCTCCTTCTCAAAACCCTAAAATTCTCTTTTAACTTCTTGTTCATCTTGTTCTTCTTACTTGGATCTACTTGATGTCTAGTTTAACTTAAGTTTTGACCCAAGATGGTCATCTTGAAGTTCATCTTCATGAATGACCATCTCAAACGGTCTCCATTTTAAATCTCTAAATTGATTTTTCTCTTTAAATTCATCTTTACAAAATTCCCCTCACCAAGCAAATGAAGTTCTTAGTCCTAATGTACCCCAAGGATGGTTTGGTATAGTTGATTCACCACTAAAATGTCAAGTGATCACTAACCAAAACCTATGGAAATGGGAACAAGCATGGATGCAAAACCCCCTTTAAAATCATATTTTCTTTCTTGAGAAGTTGCTGTCCAGTAGCAATTTTCTCAGACCTCAGTCCATGGTCTAATTTTTTGGACATTGATAAACTTGGAATTTGGTGTTGACTACAAAATACTTTTTGTAGCCAACATCCAGAGCTTTCGAAAAATATTTTTATTTTATTTTTTGCGTGAGTAAAACTCCATTTTTAAAATTTTCCTTTAAAGGTCAGTTCATCAGTCTCTGGAAATCCAGATTTCACATCTGAGATTTCCAGAAGGTTTTGGTCCCTCAAATCATCTCCAAAATGGAAAATTCTTTCGTAGAAACCCTATTTAAGGTGTTTTAAGCGTCTTTCATTCCCGGACTTTTCCCAGATTCTGGAGCTTTCAAGCCCTAAAGTCCATTTCAAAGTCAAGGGTCAACTGCCTTTTTCATTCTGGCAGAAATGGTTTTCAATTTCCAAAAATCTTTTGAGTTCCAAATCTCAACCCAAAAATCATCCAAAAAATCATGGGATCAGTTTAAAGTCTTAAAAAGAGTTCCCAATTTTTACTTTCCTCAGTTTCAACTTATTTTGGCCAAAACACACACACACACACACACACACACACACACATAACAAAGGATTTTGAATGTTCGGAAGACTCGTTTTTACGAGGCATTCCGGGTGCACACTAACGTCCTTCCCGGCGTGTAACGTGACCTCCGAACCCAAATTTCTAATCTCGGGCATTTTTCAAAATTTTGGCCCTTAAAACAAAAATGGCGTGGCGACTCCGTTTGATTTCAAAAAAAAATCGGGTACATCACACTAACGAATCTATGTGAGGCAGAGGGAAAGGATCTTTTGGACAGGCTTTACTTAAGTCGGTGAAGTCAACACAGACTCGCCATTTCCCATTCTTCTTCTCAACTACAACCACGTTTGCTAACCATCTTGGATAATCTACCTCTCGAATCAGGCTTTGAGTAAGCGCTCTACCTCTTCCTTGATGATTTGGTTTCTTGTTTCTGCAAATTTTCTTCGTTTCTGGTGCACTGGTTTAAAACTAGGATCGATGTTAAGTTTGTGAGTGATGACATCTTTGCTGATGCCGGTCATGTCATCATGTCTCCAAGAAAAACTCTTTACTCTTCTTTTTAATAAGTCCACAAGCTTCTCTTCTATATCTGATGGGATGTCACTGCCAATAAGTACCTTGATGTCCGGATTGGAAGGGTCTAGCAATACTTCTTTCACATCGTTCTCCCTAGCTTCCAGGACTTCACGTACTTTCCTCTGTAATTGCTATGCTTGTTTTGGAGATGTCGATGCCTTCATTGAAGTTTTATAACATTCCTTGGCCACCTGCTGATCACTGTATATTTTGGCGACACCCCAAGGTGTTGGGAACTTCACACACTGATGGTAAGTGGAGGGGACAACCTTCATCCCATGAATCCATGGTCTTCCAAGAATGACATTGTAGGATGTTGCACAATCAATTACACAGAACCGCTCCATGGTGTTGAGGCCCTTTGAGTATATTGGAAGCTTTATTTCCCCCACCGTTTCTTTGACTTCACCACTGAAGCCTACCAATACTGAGGATTTCTTGATGATCTCCGATTCTGGGATGTTCATTTCCTTGAGGGTGCTCAACATAATGAGATTGACAGAGCTACCCCCATCAACCAGGATACGCCGGATTGTACAATTGGCGATCTGCAAGGAAATAACTAGGCCGTCGTGATGGGGTTCCAGCAAGTTATCTCAATCACTCTCATCAAAGGTGATTGGATCATAGCAGGGTGTCGACATTCTTGGTTGTCTTTCTGGCCTCTCCTCTTTGGACTCCTTAGCATGTCGTTTTGCGGCAGAATAGGATGTGCCACATATTTTTGAGCCTCCACAAATGAAATTGATCACCTTTGTTGATGCTGGGGGAGAAGCTGGTCTCTCGACTTCATGAGGAGCTTCCGTACTTTCAGCCTTTTCTTTCTGGATTCCAGCAACTCCTTAAGATGTCCCTTCGAGAGCAAGTAACTGATCTCCTTTCTTAGTGCGATGCAATCTTCAGTAACATGCCCAAAGTCTTCATGGTAAGCGCACCATTTTGATTTGTCACGCCATCCCGTAGGCTTATCCGTCTTCTTTGGCCATCTGGCTTTGTCCCCTAGGTTGCCCATTACACAGAGTACACCTGAAATGTCAACAGAAAAACAATAATCAGAAATGTTAGGCACATTATCACTATCTTCATCCTCACCGTCTATTGAATTAATTTTGCTAGTATCAATTCTTGGGTAAGGATTGGAACGGTTGTTCCTGCGATGGGATGATTCAGTCTTCCTGTCAGGGTGGTCATATGTCGACAACTTGGACGAGGACTTGGATCTTCGCAGTTCATCTTCCTCCAATCTTATGAATCTTAATGCCCTTCTCCTGACTTCTTCCAACCGCTTACAAGGAGTCATCACCAAATCTTGATAATACATTGAATCTTTTTTCAGTCCCATTTTGAATGCTTCTGTGGCTGTTGACATGTCAAGATTGGGAATTTCCAGCACTTCCTTATTAAACCGGTGAACATAATCTTTCAGAGTTTCATTAGGCTGTTGGGTCACATTGTAGAGGTCACTTGTTAGCTTCTCAAATTGTCGACTACACGAGAATTGGTTATAGAACATGTTGATAAGCTGGGCGTATGAACCAATTGAACCTAGGGGCTGCCTAATCAGCCATTTGAGAGCTGGTCCAACCAAGGTCGATCCAAATCCTCTGCATAAGCAAGCCTCTCGGAATTGAAGCGGAATATGGATTATGTCCATCTTCTCCTGATAGTGAGCAACATGCTCCTCTGGGTCTGTGGTGCCGTCATACAACTTCATAGATGGAACGTTGAAATGCTTCAGGATGTCGACATTTGCAATTGCTGGGACAAACCGAGATTGATTGTAGCAGTTCTGAGTCACTGGTTGGATTGGAGGAGTTATGTCGGGCACGTTCATTATTACCTCCCTGAGATCCTGCATCTGTTTGGCTAGTGGGTTTCCTGCAAAAGGGTCAGCCATAGGAATACGATTGAAATTATTATTATTTAAAAGATTATTCAGCAAACCATAGTTATCCGTGGTAGTTGTGACAGTGGTGTTGTCAATGAATGGAATGAACGGGGTGAATCCTGCTGAAGGTGGCGTCATTAGGGTGTCCCCGAGTAAGGATGTCAGCTAAGGAGTTTGAGGTGGACTATTTATTGGAATAAATTCATTCTGGAGCGTAGATCCTTCGATGTTGTCGAAGTTGAGGTTCCTTGCACGCAATGGTGAGACGTTTTCAAGCCGCGAAGCGATGAGCTGTTGATCCCTCTGCATCTTGATCATGGAATTGGCCAACACCTTGGAATTGCTATCTTGTTAATCCAACCTCTGATTCAACTTGGTTAGGATAGTCCGGATGTCAGCATCTACATTGGAAGAAGTCGCTTCCTTTTGTGGAGTCTTTGTAGGTTGAGTTTGCTGAGGTCCGGTCTGAGGAGGTGGCGGCAACAAGCTGGTTCTACCTCCTGATGTTGGAGTGACGGCGGTACCCTTGCCGGCAGTGGACACATTGGGAGGTGCAGACATGATGAATTCGCTCAGGAAATGATCCAAATAACCGATAAACCATGAGGCCCCTCGATGGGCGCCAAATTGTTTTGGTAGAAAAAACAATAGTACAGAATCTTAACTTTGACAAGTGTGTGGATTAAACAACAAGGAGGGGACTGTGGAATTCGACTAAATAGAACAAAGACATGAAAATAAAGAATGACACCACGATTTGTTAACGAGGAAAACCTTAGAGGTGATAACCTCTTTGGAAAAAACCCCGGGAGTTAGGTCTCCAACCTTAAAAGTTTAACTATAATAATTGAGTTACAACTGTGGAAGATGATGGAGAGGATTACAAGAGAGATGTGCGTAGAGTGTGTGAGCATGAGAGTGTGTGTTTTTTTTGTCTCCATCTCCCCTTAAATATAAGTAAGTATGAATGGGTAAAAGTTGTTCCTACAATCTCGGGAATAATCTTATCGTCTTCAACGTTCGTGAGACCAAGTCATCCTTGCCGTTGAAGATGTGTTGAACGTGCTAGAAAAATATCTCGTATTCTTCTCTCTTATTCACTGGAAAATAATAATAAAGATATTAGGAAAAATCAAATAATTAAATATTAAAACGATACTTACAATGGAGTAACATCTTGACATGCAGGAGCAACTGAAGATGTCACCATGCTGAAAAATACCCACAACAGGAAGGATGATAAGTCAAGATGGAATTTGTCCCTCAAAAGAGAGATATTTTTCTTGGGCCCCTCGATGAGTGATAATGATGGAAAGTGTGTGGCCACACCCCCAATGCGATTGGATTATCATTATACTCAAGATCGAGAAAGCATTGAACAAATACAAGTTGACAAGGACCATGACTTGTGTTCAATACAACATCGTGAGACAAAGGGAGCAATGAAAGTGTACCATTGGAAACGTGAACGCTTATGTTATATTATTTGGGTAGACATAATGGCTTGCTAGAGTCCGCTTATGTCGTATGAGGGTCGATATGATCAAGCTCATTGCCAACATAATATAATCCTATTGGGTCACACATAACTAGAATGAATTGGTTAAACCAAAGGAAGAATGATTGAGAGTTCCTGAACTAGCTTAATATATCGCGCGACAGAACTTACCATATGGAGTCCTGAGTCGTGCGACATACTAAGGCCTGAGGCGTTTGACAGACAGTTTCCTAATAAGATTAGGAAACTAATACCAATACTAAGGTAGTATAAATATGCAGTCTGTAAACCCTAATAAGTTAGCCGAATTTTCTAAGAAAAATTCTCAACAAAAGTTTCTCAATATCTCTTCCAAAGGTTTAAGAATCTAGCAATTCTCAAGAACTGTTCTTGGTTCATTCTAACGTGTGGATACTACTAGAGGGTCTTCGCTCGTACGACGATCAAGGCCTAGAGTTCTATCGTTCAAAGCAATATGATGATTCAAGTTTTTTGAAGATCGAAGTTTGTGATTAAAATCACATTGATTATCGTTCGATAGCTCAAGAACGGAAAGCAATAAAGGTTGGTAAATTCTATCTCATATGAATTCAATTTAATCGTATAGAACGGATCTTAGGGCTTGGGTTTTGTGTTATTTAGATGCTAATTTCGCTGCACATGGACCCATAAAACCCAACAGTGGTATCAGAGCCTCGTTCGTATGGTTAAGTTTGAATTTGTTAGACAAAATCTATACAATCGAGCACAAATGAGAAAAGAATTACAATGAATTGAAATATAATATACAACATAAAAATAATAAAGAGAAAACCGTAAATTCATTGTCTTGAGTTTGCTTGAATCCGTGCCGTAACCTCCTTAAATCGTCATCTTGAATTTGCTTGAATCCGAGTCGTGTGTGACACACTCTCCTTAAGACTAATTCGCCCCCTCACTACGAGTGCTCGAGGTCTTCAATGGACGTTAGTCTCCCAGGATAAAACGGATGAACCGGAATAACTTTGCACTTAAAGTTTTCCGGCGAATCTCACTATTCTTAAACAAAATCACCACTCAAAACTAATTTAGGAGGCCAAAGAAAAAGATGAACAAATTGCAAAGCGGAGGAGGAAGATTGAAGGAAAATTTTCTCTAATTTCATTTTGTGGGTTTTTCAAAAAAAATGTTCCATCCAAAAGTCATCCAAATTAATCTATATTATATGGGAGTCAATCCTTGTGTTTATGGGGTTTTAATCCACAACTTGTAACCCCAAACTCATGGTATGCTCCCAATTAATCAAGCAATTTATTTTGGGACTCTTGGCATGTCAATGGTGGGATTAACTTTTGAAAGTTACATTTTCAACCCACCTACTTTGAATTCATTATATCTTTCTCACCCAATATAAAATTGGACATCTAGATACCATTCCAATGTTCCTACAAAGTGGAACATACACCCACAATAATCTTTGTCGAATGACAAACGATTCATTTAAGGAAAATACACAATTTCCTTCACAAACAACAAATTTTTCCAACAATCCCCCACATGAAGGAAATTGATGACGAGTTTGGTGATAGAGTTCGGCAGACGAAAACTTGCATACGATAGGTGTGGGAAAAAGCCCATTGAACCTTCGCTCGTACAAGCATATTTACTCTACTCGCAAATCGATAGACGCGATGTCCTTGAATCGTTATGCTTTTTGTGTAGCCGATCATATGCTTGACACAAGTAACATCCTAACATAGTTCAATTCTCATAGCTATGTTCATTCATGGCCCTGAACATACGCCTGGTTCTGTGAGAGGGTCTAAGAATTGAGCCTCACACAATTCTCCTCGAAGCGGCCCCACTTCTCTCTCACATAGGTGATTTTTTAAAGGTAACCCATATTACCCCGCTCGAATTTCGACGCGTAAGAATCATTAAAAGCCATAAGCTTATCCTTATCCTTTCGGGATGTCACTAATAGGAATGGACTTGGGGTTGATTCCCCCACAGTGACGCTATAAGTCTTTTAACAGTTAGGTTGTCCCATTGAATCTAGTTCTTGGGATCTCCAGTCATCTAGATTGGGTTTTCCGCTGTGTTTAACTTTTAAGAGGCTTAAGTCCCATTCCCCTCCACAGTTCACAACTTACTCTCGGTCTAATCCTTTGGTTAACGGATCCGTTTATTATTTGACTTTTCATAGTCAAATCATTTTGAGAGTAGTTGTCTAATGGTATTATGTCTTAGACATATATGTCTAGACTACCATTACACACATTGCTAGATGTCTTTTTAATCATAGATTGACTTTAGCAATATAACATCTTCCTAATGCAAGATTATCCATTTGATAAATGTTAACTCGAATCCATTTTAATTATATTTGTCTCACATTGACCCTTCCAAAATTATCAAGATATATCCCCCTAATGACTTATTTTACCAATAAGACCATTAGTTTATCCTTGAAATTTAATCCACGGATCAAATTTACTAGAATTCTTTTCGAGTTCAACATATCATTTTTGAATTTAATCAATAAGATGACATAGTCAAATTGATTAAATTCACACAATCGATGTTTTGATGTCATTATCTTCGTGCTTGTAAAAGTCATACAATGACTTGCTTGTCAAAGTCATACAATGATTTTACCAACTTGCACATTTCCTTTTAATTTCCGCATCTTGAACCGTTTCACCACTTTGCTCTATTTCATCAAAGTGTTATACGTTCATTTTAACAAATTTGACATCAATACTCAATTTACATTTACTTCATTTTCTTTGGTTTATATATATATATATATTTAAACTTGTTAAATCATATATGATAAACCAATATGCACAATTGTTATAAACATAACTTTTGAAACATAATCCACAATTTTCTTTACTAATTGGACTTGCTACTTTTCGAAAACCACCCCCACATTCACAAGTGTACGTAGGCCTACGTTTCCATACTTCATATGGACATCTCATTGTTTTCTTGGGGAAACCTCTCCTTTTTTTTTTTTTTTTTTTTTTTTTTTTTTTTTTTAAACGAAAGGAGACGTAGCTCCCTAGATTTTATAAATAAAATAAAAGAACAAAGCACGGTGGGGGACATAAAACCTAACCACCGGAAAAGGAAAGAAATCTACAATGTGGGGCTTAAAGCCAACAATAAAATCAAGAAAGCTAAGGGGAGGGGTGCAAGTCCATATGGACCGCCCCAAAACAAGAGGAAGGGGGGAACTAAACCCTAAGCTATCAAAGGGGAAAGGGGAAAACCAAAACCCATCAAACAAAATTATCAGGAGGAGAAGCCGACCTTCCACGCCATTTTCTAGAAGAACAAAATTATTCTTTTTCGGAGTAGTCCCAAAATTAGCAATAATGCCAATTTCATTAGTAACACCATTTGATCATGATGTACATTGTGGACACTTTGTTTCATTGCTCGTGTACAACAAACCCCTCGGGTTGTTCTATGTAAATTTTCTCTTCTAAGTCGACATTTAGAAGGTTATTTACATCCATTTAATGTATTTCAAATTTTGCTATGCAGCAATTACAAATACAACTCTTTATTCTCGTGATGAGAGAATAAGTATAAAAGTAATCAAGGTCTTCATTTTTCTTGTAATCCTCAATTACAAGTCTAGCCTTGTACTCATTGATTGTTTTTCCATTGGTCTTCATTTCCTTTTTGAAAATTCACTTATATGCTAGCGATTTACTACACGGAGATAAATCTACCAGTTTTCAAGTGTGATTTTTCAAGATGGAATCAATCTCACATATAATAGCCTCTTTTCACAAAGATCATTCAAAAGAGTTCAATACCTCTTTACAACTTTGTGATTTACATTCTAGAATGTAGGTTAGAAAATTTGGGCCATAAAATTTTCTCATCCTACCTCTTTTGCTATGTAGAGGTCCAACCTCTTCTTCGCTATTTCATCATGATGAGTTTTTTCTTCTTCTATTGAATCATGTATCCGTTTAGATGAGTTTGCCTCATCTCTTGATGTACACGGAAACATATTCTCAAAGAAAGAGACGTTTCATGATTCCATTATAGTATTTTGTGTGCATACATTGAATCTTGGATTCATACACATGAATTCTATAAGAAGTATTACTATTTTATGCATACCCTACAAATATGCCACCAGTAGTCTTTAGTCCAATTTATACACAAACTCCACTTATTTATGTTTTATCACTATCTCTTTAGTAAGTTGGTTTACAACTTTTCCTTTTAAAGAGATAAGACTCATCATTTTGCTTTTTAACAAGCAATGATAAAGGTAATAGATTACATATTACCACCATGTGTTTGAATCATCTTCACATTATAACCATCACTATGATTATTTAATTCAAAACACATTTTACATCTTAATTGAATTTCTTTTTGAATGAGGGCATATAATCCAATTAACGAGACTTATTCTCATTATTGATTACAACCTCAACTCACCGATTAATTCAATTTCCATTTTATTCATTCACATAATGAATATTATGATTGATGACATCTACAAAATATTGTCTCTTAAACCACAAGGTATATGTTTGACTTTTCAAACAAGTTTGACCAACTTTGTCTTTGCCTTGAGCATTTAAATATGCTCCATCACATTTTGCTTTCGCCACAAAAGTGTTAGAAAGTTCTTCTCCGAATCTCTATTCTCTTTTCCAACACAATACGAATAGCAAGCACCTTAACATTCATTTTACTCATTAATGTTTAAGGTGATTCTTGAAATCTTTCTAAGTAGGAATCGATTTCTCAATTATTTCCTCACTTGGAAATTTCACTGAACACCATTCATTCGACATGGTTTTCAAGAAAAATATTTTCAATTCTTCCATTAACCTTTTCTGTTTCATGGACTCCATTATTTTAAAATCAAGAAAACGGCCTACAAAGAATTTCTTTGCACCAACATTCTCGATTTTATATTAATAGTCCAAAGACTCTCATCATTCCTTTGCCGTTTTCTTACTACTATACACATTACATAATGAATTCGACAATTCATTAATTATATAGTTTTGGTAAAAGAGATTTGCATTTTTCAACCATACCCATGGCTTGAAAACATCCGTCTCATTTTCACCCAACTTTGTAAGATTTTCATAAAAAGACGTCACTAGGTTCAAGATGATCAAATAGAACATCTTTTGTTGCCATCACTCAAAGGTTAGGCAAAATTTTCTATCTTTTCAATATGGTGAGCCAAAATACTTGAAACAACCATATTTTTCTAAATATTTATCTCCACACAAGGAGTCTTCCTCAATACATTGGTTTTAATTTTCAACAATTAAAAACCAAATTATAAACTTGTTGTTATAAATAGAACTCTCTAATATAATTAAAGAATTCACCCAAAATAAATTGTTAATTCAATTGGAGAATTACAACAATTTATTTCTTATAACAACCCATATTATAAACCTCCAAATTTCTTAATGAAATTATAATTTGAGGTTACTTATTCCAAAACTTTAAAGGTCTTATCTTGAAGTACCTCTAAATTATAGAAACTATTTTCTCATTCACCAAATACACAATTTCTCTTAGAAGTCATACTTCTAAATATTTTGTGTCATTTGTCATCAATAATAGGATTTAACAACTTCCTTGAAGTCCCATTATTTTTTCATTATTTGACATTAGTCACTCATTTCACTTATAGGTTTTAACAACTTCTCCAAAGAAACCCTATAATTTTAGTTTTAGTCCTTGTGACATTTGTTAATGTCAACAACAATGGAATTTAACAACTTCTTTCAAGAAGCTCCGTTTTTATTTTTGTGACTTTTATCACTATTGACACTAATAGGATTTAACAACTCTGTTCAAAAAGCCCTATCATCTTTGTCAATAGATTATTGAAAATATGCAACGTTAAAGAAATACATCTTTCAACGTTCATCTTCTCAACTTAGTTCAACGAACTTTTCGTTAACGTTAAAGATTATTTCTTTACCCGTTAATTTTCTCAACTTTGTTCCAACGAACTTTTCATTTATAAAATGCAACATTAAAGACTAAATCTTTACCCGTTCATTTTCTCAACATAGTTCCAATGAACTATTCATTTCACAATATGATTCTTGTGAACCATAAGAACGTTAAAGATGACATCTTTAACCGTTCATTTCCTCAATTTAGTTCAAATGAACTTTCAATTTTTTTCTCACTATGATTTCCATGAACCATAAGAGATCTATCATCCATTGTATAAACACTAGAAGTGGCATCACCACAACTATTTTACACAATCGTTTCAACATCCTCGATGTTCATCCGTTAATTCACTATAAGTTCAAGTAATTAATTTAGCCTTAAAAAACTGTTCTGTTCTGGAATTTTTATCTCCATCTTCACATAATAACTTTCTGATCCCACCGTCCAGAATATTCTTCTTGTTGGAACTTATGTGGATTTATGTGGTAAAAGATGAAAGTTAAAGGTGTTTATTGAAAAATAGAGCTTTTAGTGAAATTTATGTGTGTGCGCTAAAATGAGCATAACTTTTGATTCCGGATGAACCACGGAACGCACAGCATATCAAATCGAAGCTCTTTTCGAGACGAACAAAAGTCATGGGCATAGCCCCATGACATAGGTTTTTGTAAACATAAAGCTTGAATCTTGGCAATCAAATGGGTTACTGAAGTGATTTAAGTTTTTCAAATAAATATTAAAAATTTTAATATTATTTTGAAAAATTATTTTCTAGTTCTGGATAATAACTAGAAAAACTGTTTAGACATTTATAACTGCCTTGCAGTTATGTCTGAAAGGGTGTCACTTTTTAAATTTGAAATTGAAAGGTTGTGATTGGCCAGATTGAAAAATGATGTCCTATATAAACAAGATTTTCTGTGTACAGATAGACACAGAACATTCTTCATCTTCTTCCTTCCTTCTATTTCTTAAGAAAGCATTCTAACATTCGCTAGGGACAAGTTCTTGTGCAAGAACTTGTTTCGAAGAGTTGTATCCTCTAGATAGACGTCCGAATCTGCAGCACAGGCGGGGACGTAATTCTGTCTTAGGACCTTTGCTCAGGCGAGCCTCTCTTCAAACAGTTTGCAACGTTCTACAGGTTTTTAATTAAATTTGTAGTCTGATTTTTGATTTAAATTACTAATTTTTTTTTATTATTATTATTATTTATATAATATTAGATTGGTCCTAACAATCTAAGACAGAATTACTCTGTTTTATTACAGAGATATGGATCAATCTGTTGTGAAAAGTCATGCAGAGAAACCCGAAAAATTTAAGGGTTCAGACTTTAAACGTTGGCAACAGAAGATGTTGTTCTATCTGACAACGTTGCATGTGGCGAATGTACTGACCACAGAGGCTCCCCAGGCATTGCCAGAAGGAGAAGGGAGTAGTGCTCCATCAAATGCTCAGAAGGCCGAAAGGCAGAAAGAAATTGAGGCCTGGAACAGCAATGAATATAATTGCAGAAATTATATTCTCAATGCTCTCGATGATTCCCTTTATGATATTTATTCCAAAATTGCAACAGCAAGGGAATTGTGGGAGTCATTAGACAAGAAGTACAAAACTGAAGTTGCTTGTTCCAAAAAGTTTCTTGTAGGCAAATTTCTTAACTTCAAGATGAGCGATGCAAAGCCTGTTGTCAAGCAAGTTGAAGAACTGCAAGTGATTGTTCACGAGTTAGATGTTGAAGGTATGGGTCTTAACCCCAATTTCCTTGTTGGTGCTGTGATTGAAAAATTACCACCATCATGGAAAGATTTTAAAATTTATTTAAGACATCTAACTGAGAACATGGATTTTGAGCAATTGGTTCTGAAACTTCGAATTGAAGAGGACAACCGAAAGAATGAAAAGGCTGATGCTGTGTCTTTGGAGCCTGTTGCAAACATGGTTGGTGGTTCAAACTCCAAGTTTCAGAAATATAAAGGCAAAGGCAAAGGTGCTGGGAAGAACCCTCTCGCTCCACAGAAATTCAATGGCTTCAAAAAGCCTACTGGAAGTTGCTGGGTGTGTGGGAAACCAGGGCACAAAGCAAAGGATTGCCGCCACAGGAAAACTCATGGTGGAGGAGGAGGCGGATCCGGATCTGGAAATTCAAATCAGGCCAACCTTGCTGATTCTGAGAACACCTTTATTGGGGTGATTGAAGCCAATCTGGTGGCAAATGCTGTTGATTGGTGGGTGGATACGGGGGCTACCCAACATATCTGCTCTTCAAAGGAGATGTTCTCTTCCTACTAGACAATCAAAGATGGTGAATCACTGTTCATGGGGAATGCTGCTACTGCAAAAGTGGAGGGAAAGGGGAAGGTGAATCTGAAACTCACTTCCGGGAAGGAACATGTACTTATTAATGTGTTGCATGTACCTAGTATTTGTAAGAACTTGGTTTCTGGTCCTGTACATAGTAATAAGGGATTCAAACTTGTTTTTGAATCTGACAAATTTGTTCTCACCAAGGGTGGGATGTATGTAGGGAAGGGTTACCTTTATGAAGGGCTCTTCAAGCTAAGTGCTGTAACCGCGAATGACGGTGGATCTATTATTAATAATAAAGCAGATTCTATGTACATGGTTGAGTCCTCTACTTTATGGCATTCCAGATTAGGACATGTTAATTTCCGTTCTTTGAAAAGAATGATAAATTTAGGCATGTTATCTAAATGTTCAATGAACAAATTATCAAAGTGTGAGATTTGTGTAGAATCTAAGTTTGCAAGTCATCCTCATAAATCTGTTGAAAAATCCAATAGTTTACTTGAATTAATTCATAGTGATCTATGTGATTACAAAGCAACACCTACATGTGAAGGAAAGAACTATTACATATCATTTATTGATGACTGCACAAAATTCTGTTATGTATATTTAATATATACTAAAGATGAGGCTTTAAATATGTTTAAGAAATATAAAGATGAAGTTGAGAATCAACGTGAAAAGAGAATTAAAACTCTAAGGTCGGATAGAGGAGGAGAATATGAATCCAAAGACCTTGCAGAATTTTGTACAACTCATGGAATTTTGCATGAGACAACAGCCCCATATACTCCACAACAAAATGGAGTTGCTGAAAGAAAGAATAGAACATTGAAAAATATGATAAATGCAATGTTAATCACTTCAGGGGCACCACAAAGTTTATGGGGAGATGCCTGTATCACAGCAAATATGATACTAAATAGGATTCCTTATAAGAAAAGTAAGCATTCTCCTTATGAATTGTTTAAAGGAAAAATGCCTACTTTTAAAAGGATGAAAGTGTGGGGTTGTCTAGCCAAAGTTCAGATTCTTTTACCAAAAAGGACTAAACTTGGACCAAAAACTATAGATTGCATATATCTTGGCCCTGCTGAGAATAGTGCAGCATATAAATTTCTGGTTTATGAGTCTAAGGTAGAAAATATGCACAAAAACTCAATCATAGAATCTGCAGAGGCAGAATTCTTTGAGAATATTTTTCCTTATATAGATAAAGAAAATTATACAAGGAAAAGAATGTATAACGATACATTATCTCAAAGTGAAGTGAATGGAAACGATTCTTCTACGGTTCAAGAAGAAAATATTGAACCGAGACGGAGTAAACGTGGAAGAATAGCCAAAGATTTTGGAATTGATTATATGACTTTTTCTATAGAAGATGAACCTCAAACATATAAGGCTGCTATGGAATCATCTGAAGCACCTTATTGGAAAGAGGCTGTTCAAAGTGAAATAGAATCCATTTTACAAAATAATACATGGAAATTGGTTGATTTACCTCCTGGACATAAACCAATAGGCCATAAATGGATTTTTAAGAAAAAGTTAAGACCTGATGGTACCATAGAAAAATATAAGGCTCGAATAGTAGCCAAGGGGTATCGTCAAAAGGAAGGTGTAGACTTCTTTGATACTTATTCACCGGTTACTAGAATTACGTCCATAAGAACGTTAATTGCTATAGCAGCTGTTCACAATTTGGAAATACACCAAATGGATGTTAAAACTGCATTCTTAAATGGTGAATTAGATGAAGAAATTTATATGCACCAACCTGAAGGTTATGTAGTTAAAGGTCAAGAAAATAAGGTTTGTAAATTGATTAAATCACTTTACGGCCTTAAACAAGCTCCAAAACAATGGCACGAAAAATTTGATAATACACTTTTATCAAATGGTTTCCATATAAATGAATGTGATAAATGTGTTTATATTAAAAAATATAAGCATGGATATGTCATTTTATGTTTATATGTGGATGATATGCTAATAATGGGAACAAGTAAAGATGTAATTAATCAAACCAAGAAAATGTTGCACTCCTCATTTGATATGAAAGATATGGGAGTAGCAGATGTAATTCTTGGTATTAGAATTCAAAGGAATTCAGATGGATACATACTTACTCAATCTCATTATGTTGAGAAAGTCCTAAGAAAATTTAGACATTATGATGATAGACCGGTTGTTACTCCATTTGATCCTTCTAGCCAACATAAGAAGAATCAAGGAGAAAGTGTGTCTCAGTTAAAATATACTCAAGTTCTTGGAAGCTTGATGTATATAATGAACTGTACAAGACCGGATTTAGCATATACTGTGAGTAGTCTTAGCCGATACTCGCATAATCCTGGACAAGATCATTGGTTTGCACTAGTAAGGGTGCTGCGATATCTGAAACATACAATGAACTATGGATTGCATTATACAAAGTATCCTCCTGTTTTGGAATGGACATTGTGATGCAAATTGGATTTCCAATAATTCATAAAGTAAATCTACAAGTGGTTATGTGTTTACACTTGGAGGTGCAGCAATATCTTGGAAATCATCTAAGCAAACTGTGAATACACGATCGACTATGGAAGCAGAATTTGTAGCCTTAGATAAGGCCACTGAAGAAGCGGAATGGCTCAAAAATTTCCTAGAGGGTATTCCATTGTGGACTAAGCCTGTTACAACCATTTGCAATTGTGATAGTATGGCTGCTCTTACGAGAGCAAAGAATCAAATATACAATGGCAAATCAAGGCATATAAGGCGTCGTCACAAAATAATACGAGACTTGCTGAAGAATGGAATAATTTCCATTGATTATGTAAAGTCAAAGGAAAATATAGCAGATCCTTTGACAAAAGGCCATAACAGAGAGCAAGTAGTATTTACATCGAGGGGAATGGGCTTAAAGCCAATACAATGAGTCATTACTTGGTGGCAACCTAACCTAGCAACATTGGAGATCCCATGGTCTAGGTTCAATAGGCAAACTAATTGAGGAAGACTCAAGGAGCATATAACACACATATGCTCATTCCTATGATGAAATAAAGTGTGTTATCCGTTGATGTTTAAGGGTTGAAAATTATTCTTAATAATGCTAGTAGCTTTGAGGTGGAATATTACGGATTATTCTTGGTTAGCATTACCTATACGAGATTGATGTGGGGTCGCATCTTTGAGAACTGAAATGGCTACGTTCTCTAAAATTCTCATGAAGTAAGGATTTGTTCAAGACCGAAACGAAGACAACCGTAAGAATAGAAAAATGTATAAATATGATATGTGTGATATTTATTGTCTCGAGTTACTACAAAAATGTGGCTAGTTCAAGACTAATAGTCACTATCCACAAAGTAAGTCCGATAAATACTTACTACGAAAGGTTCAAGTCCATAAGACACCTTTTCTGATGCATATCATATTTAGTTTTCTTAGAGATAGAAAAATAAGTTCCTTTTATTATTTTATTTTCTATTCAAATGTGGGGTATTGATAGAGTTTGAATAGAAAATGTGGGGTATTGTTGGAACTTATGTGGATTTATGTGGTAAAAGATGAAAGTTAAAGGTGTTTATTGAAAAATAGAGCTTTTAGTGAAATTTATGTGTGTGCGCTAAAATGAGCATAACTTTTGATTCCGAATGAACCACGGAACGCAAAGCATATCAAATTGAAGCTCTTTTCGAGACGGACAAAAGTCATGGGCATAGACCCATGACACAGGTTTTTGTAAACATAAAGCTCAAATCTTGGCAATCAAATGGGTTACTGAAGTGATTTAAGTTTTTCAAATAAATATTAAAAATTTTAATATTATTTTGAAAAATTATTTTCTAGTTCTGGATAATAACTAGAAAAACTGTTTAGACATTTATAACTGCCTTGCAGTTATGTCTGAAAGGGTGTCACTTTTCAAATTTGAAATTGAAAGGTTGTGATTGGCCAGATTGAAAAATGATGTCCTATATAAACAAGATTTTCTGTGCACAGATAGACACAGAACATTCTTCATCTTCTTCCTTCCTTCTATTTCTTAAGAAAGCATTCTGACATTCGCTAGGGACAAGTTCTTGTGCAAGAACTTGTTTCGAAGAGTTGTATCCTCTAGATAGACGTCTGAATCTGCAGCACAGGCGGGGACGTAATTCTGTCTTAGGACACTGCTCAAGGCAGGCCTCTCTTCAAACAGTTTGCAACGTTCTACAGGTTTTTAATTGAATTTGTAGTCTGATTTTTGATTTAAATTACTAATTTTTTTATTATTATTATTATTATTTATATAATATTAGATTGGTCCTAACACTTCTATGAGTCAGGAACATGCCCACCAAATTTGAGCTCGATCCAACGGTTAACGAACCGGGAAATGAAGTTTTTCCACAGATGGTCATAGAAAATCTGTGCTGAAAATTTGCTTCTTTTCCATCAATTTTCCGTCTCTTTTTGCCATCTCTTTACATCTTTTCTCTTGTGGTCATTGATCCACCGGATTTTTCAAATCTGTAATTCTTTCTCAAATAGGAGAATTAGTCTTAAGATTGTTAGACAAAATCTATATAATCGAGCACAAATGAGAAAAGAATTACAATGAATTGAAATATAATATACAACATAAAAATAATAAAGAGAAAACCGTAAATTCATTGTCTTGAGTTTGCTTGAATCCGTGCCGTAACCTCCTTGAATCGTCATCTTGAATTTGCTTGAATCCGAGTCGTGTGTGACACACTCTCCTTAGGACTAATTCGCCCCCTCACTACGAGTGCTCGAGGTCTTCAATGGACGTTAGTCTCCCAGGATAAAACGGATGAACCGGAACAACTTTGCACTTAAAGTTTTCCGGCGAATCTCACTATGCTTAAACAAAATCACCACTCAAAACTAATCTAGGAGGCCAAAGAAAAAGATGAACAAATTGCAAAGAGGAGGAGGAAGATTGAAGGAAAAATTTCTCTAATTTCATTTTGTGGGTTTTTCAAAAAATTGTTCCATCCAAAAGTCATCCAAATTAATCTATATTATATGGGAGTCAATCCTTGTGTTTATGGGGTTTTAATCCACAACTTGTAACCCCAAACTCATGGTATGCTCCCAATTAATCAAGCAATTTATTTTGGGACTCTTGGCATATGTCAATGGTGGGATTAACTTTTGAAAGTTACATTTTCAACCCACCTACTTTGAATTCATTATATCTTTCTCACCCAATATAAAATTGGACATCTAGATATACCATTCCAATGTTCCTACAAAGTGGAACATACACCCACAATAATCTTTGTCGAACGACAAACGATTCATTTAAGGAAAATACACAATTTCCTTCACAAACAACAAATTTTTCCAACAGAATTAACATGCTAGAATTAAGATATAAATTGTTTATATGCTTATTGCATGTTTTTTTGTATGCGATAGTTTTATTGTTTTTGAAACAATGTGCCAAAATCGTTTTCTGTTCATATTGAATTAAATCTGTTAAAAGCTGTTTATTTGATTTAATTGCTTTATGATTGAAATTGATTGAAATTCAGAAAATCTGCCAAACTGGCAACTCAAGTCGTGCGACAGAGTTGGCCACGAGGAGAAAATCTGGTAGTTGGGCTTGGTATGTCACGCGACAGATCTAGCCAACTGGCTGATGGCACCGCGCGACATAACTAGCCAATCTGGGCAGGAATCAGTTTGATAATTTTCTGCTAATCTGTGATTATGTTTATAATCTGAGATGTTTAATGTCTTAATCTGGATGCTATAAATTTCTGGATATTAAGTTTATAGGGCCATGCTAGATTAATTCATTATTTATGCATGCTTAATTAATTTAAATATGATTTCATTAATTGTTGCGATGCATGAATTATGTGTTCTTATGTTGTAAGAGCTTTATTAGATGTTTAGTTAAAACATTGAATAATAATTTATTAGATGTTTAGTTGAAACGTTAAATTTTGGTTTTCTGATTGTTTATGAGAAACAAGTCATTTTACGCAAAATTTGAAGGAATCTGATTGTTTATGAGAAACAAGTCAGTTTACGAGTCTGATTGTTTATGAGAAACAAGTCAGTATACAAAGTATTGATTATGTTGCATTCAAATTGGTATTGTAATTGTGCATAACTAGGAGAGTTCTGTCGAAGGAAGATTTGGTACTTAAGCAGTCCTTGTGGCTCACCTATTTTTCTTGAGAACTTACCTGGTGTACATTATGATTATCTTTGTTAATATGCTTATAATCAGCTTTAAAGAACCTTCATTTAACTTTTAAGTTCTTTATGCCAATCCATGATTAAAACACTTGAGACCACTCGGATAGTTTTGGGTGGGCTTGCCATAGCAAGGTGCTTTGATTCTATTCCGTTTGCGAGCAAGATGAGGAAATGGTGGTTCCTATACGTTTAAAGTGGATGAACTTAATTGGGTTATCAAAATGGTTTTGGACCCAAGGCATAAGATGAGATTAAAATATGCTTAGACATATGATGTCTTAAATAAATCTCATAAAAGATCTAAGAGTCATATACGATATGATTGATGTTTTCTACCTAATTAATTTAATCTTGAGCGGTGCGCCATAGCGTACTTGAGATTAAATTAAAGTTGGATCTTAGCCCATTAAATGCATATTATGCTTAATAGCATTGGAAGGTGTATGATTTAGTGGGAGTATTTGTAAAATACATTATTTGCTCTTAGATGATAAATGTGTTGATATTGATATGTGTTCATATAATTTGTATATTTTATTGTAGAAGTAGCATTACATAATGATAATTGCGATTCGTCCTTATGAAGGACAAAGTTCGAAAGGAACGATACAAATAATTCTGATTGAATCCGAAGCCTAAAGAATGGTTCTTAGGTAAATGTGTATGTTCTTGACGAATCCGTTCCTACTGAACCCACTGCAAATGTTGCAAATGGCAAATAAGGAAGCAACATTAGAAACATGTTGATGATTCTGACAATATTGCTTGCCTTGTAATTGCCACCATGTTTAAAGGCTCTTATGAAGAACCTTGAGCACATGATAACTATTTTTTTGTTCTAGCACAACACACAAAGGAAATGTTCCAAGTGCAAGCTAGGCAAAAGATGTATGTTGTGGTGAAGGTTCCTAATGCATGAGATGAAAAAGGGAGCAATCCGCAAGTGTGTTAATGGTTAACACAAGAAAGGGGTTCAAAAGGGAAGGAAAAGAAGGTAAAGCAAAGGTTGCTAAACCTAGGACAAAAGTTGTCAAAGCCGAAGAGGCTAAACCCAAAGTGTCTCAAAAGGATGCAGTTTGCTATCATTGCAATAAGATTGTCATTGGAAGCAAAGTTGCAAGGCTTATTAGGAAAGCCTAAAAGATGAAGAAGGGCAATATGATTGCTACTACTTCAAGCATCTATATGATAGATATTTTCTTTTCGACTTCTTATTCTTGGATATATGATACCGGATTGGATCCCACATTTGTTTAAATGTGCAAGGAACAAAGAATAGAAAGCTACTCAAAGAAGGTAAATTAAACCTATGCGTAAGAATGGAGCAAGGGTTGATACATTAGACATAGGGAATTATGAAGTCACTTTACCTTGTGGAGTAATACTTGTTTTGAACAAGTATGACTACGTTTCGGATTTGAGTAGGAGTATTATTTCCGTTTCTTATATGGATGATGAAGGATATAATTTTCTTATTGAAAATAAGAAGTTTTATATTTATTTAATGATATGTCTTATTGTAATGCATATGTCATTGAATGGTCTTCATATCCTTGAAGATGAGAAACAAAATAATGTTGAAGATATCTATAATATAAATGGAAATCTAAACCGAACAATATGAACAACGCGTTCATATGACATTGCCGGATTGGTCAGATAAATAAGAAACATATATCTAAACTTCATTAACATGGACTTTTAGACTCATATGACTCAGAGTCATATGAGGAATATGGATCTTGTTTATTAGGATTATTGACCAAACCACCCTACACTAAGAGTAGTGGGAGGGATAGTGACTTATTGGTCATTATACATGAGATGTATGTGGACTATTAAGCAGCATTGCTAGGGGAGGATTTTGGTGTTTTATCACATTCACCGGTGACTTATCTAGATATGACTATGTCTATCTGATGAAGTCCAAAGGTGAATCAATTGAGATGTTTCGAACATTTCAAGATGAAATACAAAACAACTTGGTAAAACTATTAAGTACTTCAATTGAATCGAGGTGGTGAATATTTGAGCCAAGAGTTTGACAATCATCTCAAAACTATTAAATCGTTTCAGAGATTGACTCCACCCAGAACACCGCATTGTATGGTGTGTCTGAAAGGAGGAATTGAACCTTGTTAGACATGGTTCGTTTGATGATGTGTCAAGTTGACTTTCCTAAATTCCATTTGAGGATATACATTAGAAATGATGCGGTTACACTGAATCGAGTCCATGATAAATTAGTTCCTAAGGCCCCACATGAGATGTGGCATGGAAGAAAAATTAGTTTGTCTTTCATGAAGATTTGGGGTTGCGAATCTTATATAAAGAGACTTGTCTTTGATAAGTTAGCACCGAATCTGACAAGGTTATTTTCGGAAATTAATCTTACAACTGCAAAGAGAACAAAATGTTTGTTGCTCTATACGATTTGTTTCTTGAGAAATAGTTTCTCAATAAAGAATCTAGTGGGAGTAAAATTAATCTTGAAGAAGTTCAAGAACCCGAAAATAATATGGAACCAAGAGTAGAGACGGAACCAAGTTCACAAGGAGTTGTGGAACTGGTTCAAGATGCATAAGTCCATCGTAGATCGGATAGGTTATGATCCGAACTCAAGAAATATTGATTTCTGGTTTCAGAAAGTAATAAAGTGGAAGTCATTGAGAATGACAATCCTACTTCCTATCTTGAGGCGATGTCCGCTCCTAATTTGGATAAATGGTTAGGAACCATGAAGTCCGAATTACAATCCATGTTTGATGATCAAGTTTGGAACTTGATTAAGCTACCTGAAAGTGTAAAAACTTAAAGGGTGCAAGTAGGTCTTCAAGACCGACATGGATGGGAAGGTGTATACTTTCATGACTAAGGATTATAGCAAAGGGATTTAGATTAATTCATAGTATTGACTATGTTGAAACTTTTTCGCCAGTTACAATATTGAAGTCCATTAAAATTTCACTTGCCATGATCGCATATTATGACTATGTGATATGAAAAATGGATGTCAAACGACTTTCTCAAGGATGTGTATAGTACACAGCCCAAGAGTTTTTGTCGATCCAAGAAAATCTAATAAAGTATGCATGTTGCAAAGATCCATAAGATGGGTTGAAGCAAGCTTCAAGGAATTGTAATCTTCATTTTGATGAATCGGTCAAAAGTTTGACTTCATCAAGTACGAAGATGAACCTTGTGTATACATGAAATTCAGTGGGAGCGTAGTATTATTTCTATTGTTTTATTACAATAATATCTTACTCATTGGAAAACAAGTTCCGACACTTGAGACTGTCAAGTCTTGGTCAAGGAAAGTTTTCTCAATGAAAGATATGGGTGAAGCCGCTTACATCCTTGGCATCAAGATCTATAGAGATAGATCTAAAAGGATAAATTGGTTTGAATTAAAATACTCACATTGACAAGGTTCTTAGAAGAGTCTAAGAAAAGTAACTTGTCAATGGGTTATGGTGTTTCTCTTAGCAATAATCATTGTCTTGTGACAACTGATGAGCAAAAGGGAATGAATGAAGTTCCATATGCTCCGGCATTTGGATCTGTCATGTATGCCACAACTTGTACTAGACCTGACGTCTCATATGCTTTGAGCATGATGAGTCGATACCAATCTGATCCTATGGAGAACCAATGGATGAAAGTTGAGACGACCCTTAAGTACTTAAGAAGAACTAAGGATACGTTCTTGGTATTTGAAAGGTTGGAAGATAATCTTGTTGTAAGGGTTACATAGATGCTAGCTTTCAAACTGACAAAGATAATTTAAAATTGCAATTAGAGTTTGTGTTTATGCTTGTTAAAGGTGCAGTTTTTGATTGGAAGAATTCTAAGCAGAAAATTGTAGCCGATTCTACTACTAAGGCCGAATTTTATGATGTGGCTAAAATAGGCAGTTTTGGATCAAAAGTTCATTTAGTGTTTTGGAAATATTCCAAGTATCACTAATTGGTGAGACTTTTTTTGTGACAATTGTTGTACCATTTGTGCAAACAATGGAACCAAGGTCACAACAGCGATCCAAACACTCACTTAGACGTTTTTCGAGGAATTCATAAGAAATGAGAAGACGTTAAAATATGCAAAGTATCAACCGATTATGACATTAGGGATTCACTTACAAAGACCCTCGCACAGGCAGAAGCATTATGGTCATGTTAAGTCCATAAGTATTTGATACATAGATGGAGCCTAGTGCAAGTGGGAGACTGTTGGTGTAATGCCCTAGGCTTTAGTTATGTTTAACTTAAAACCGTTATGTATCATCTTTATCGTTTAAGTTTATTAATTGATTATTATATATTTTGCATATTTATTGTAATAATCTTCGTCCCTGATTATTAAGAGAATAATTAGTATAATTGTCAATGGATAATCATATGATGATTATATGCATAGAGATGCACATTGAAATTATGGGTACTTGTTAGTGAACAAGTGACTGGACTTGACCCGTATGAGATTTATGTCATGATCAAATGTCATAATTAAATCTCATATGGTCACTTCATTTAGTCCCTAGACCTGAGATTATCATGACCTTGCATATGATGAAAGTCATGTTTGATTTTAGTCAAACGATATCTTAACACGATATTTATAAAGGCTATCTTTGGCATGATCGGATTCGTGATGGGAAGGATGATAAGTCAAGATGGAATTTGTCCCTTGAAAGAGAGATGTTTTGCTTGGGCCCCTCGATGAGTGATAATGATGGAAAGTGTGTGGCCACACCCCAATGCGATTGGATTATCATTATACTCAAGATCGAGAAAGCATTGAACAAATACAAGTTGACGAGGACCATGACTTGTGTTCAATACAACATCGTGAGACAAAGGGAGCAATGGAAGTGTACCATTGGAAACGTGAACTCTTACGATATATTATTTGGGTAGACATAATGGCTTGCTAGAGTCCGCTTATGTCCTATGAGGGTCGATATGATCGAGCTCATTGCCAACATAATATAATCCTATTGGGTCACACTCAACTAGAATGAATTGGTTAAACCAAAGGAAGAATGATTGAGAGTTCCTGAACTGGTTTAATATATCACGCGATAGAACTTGCCATATGGAGTCCTGAGTCGTGCGACATACTAAGGCCTGAGGCATTTGACAGACAGTTTCCTAATAAGATTAGGAAACTAATACCAATACTAAGGTAGTATAAATATGCAGTCTGTAAACCCTAATAAGTTAGCCGAATTTTCTAAGAAACATTCACAATAAAGGTTTCTCAATATCTCTTCCTAAGGTTTAAGAATCTAGCGATTCTCAAGAACTGTTCTTGGTTCATTCTAACGTGTGGATACTACTAGAGGGTCTTCGCTCGTACGATGATCAAGGCCTAGAGTTCTATCGTTCAAAGCAATATGATGATTCAAGTTTTTTGAAGATCGAAGTTTGTGATTCAAAATCACATTGATTATCGTTCGATAGCTCAAGAACGGAAAGCAATAAAGGTTGGTAAATTCTATCTCATAGGAATTCAATTTAATCGTATAGAATGGATCTTAGGGCTTGGGTTTTGTGTTATTTAGATGCTAATTCCGCTACGCATGGACCCATAAAACCCAACATACTGCTAGTTGTCAAAAATGCCATTAAGGCTGCAAATCCCTTAAAGTTAATTTCTATGGTGTAGCCTAAAGTGGTGGTTTCCTTCATTGACGATGACGATGAGTCATGTTCAACTACTCCGACTGCCAATAAAGCAAGGACATTGATAAAGATTTAGTGCCCTCCGGCTCCGAGGAAACGCAGGCAGGTGTCGGCATGTCATGGCAATGGAGCTACCACCGGCGATCTCTTAATCTCTATCAATTGCTGAAATCTCCATTAGAGTTGCAAATACCTTAAAGCCAATTTTGTTTGATTGTGTTTGAATGGTGGCGGTGGTGGTGATTATGATGACGGTGTGCTAGTGAATATGGTGTAACATTATTATTTGTATTCCCAGGCGTAATGACTGAATTCCCCCTTAAAAACTTATGTGTCATGCACACGTGTTGTATTCCGTATTTTTTTAATGATTTGTTAGTTTTTTACACCAAATAACAATAGATTGGCACGCTGTGTGACTTAGGTTGAGGGATTGAAAATGTGTCTAAAACTCAATTTACCAAATTGCATTTTTTTCCTAACTTATTGGGAAAAAGTAGGAGCATGAAAACTATGAGAAGTATAAGTGTAGACACCTCATTCTTAATTGTTACGAATATGATTACATTACTCTAATTTCGCATTTGAAAGGATGAGGATTCACACTTTCGTCATGTTTCGTTAGATTTCTAACTAACTCCATTAGTTTTTTACTTAACTGACTATTGAAATAAATAGAGAGTGCAAAACAGTAAAAATGTGATGCTTGTGTCGTTAGAGACTACGTGTCTCGTATGAGACTACCTCTCCAAAAAGTGAGTCTGATTCACTTTCCTTATTTATTTTAATATCTTTCTTGATCCTTACTCTCTTAATTCGAGATTTGACCAAATTTGGGTCATTTTTACATTGATTTACTCCCGATCAATCTCTCAAAATCATGACTTCGATTTCTTCTAAAATTACTACTCATTTTATTGGTCAACAAGTCATGAGATAAGTATAAATACGAGGATGCTCTCCTTTGTTTAAAAACACACACATTTTTCTCTCTCGAATCTTTAATTCAATGATACGAAAACACTCCTAAAAAATCCTCCTAAATTCAGATTTGACAATCATTCAATATTTGGTAATGAACCTTTGTCGAGGTCATCACTCAGATTCTCGATGTCTTTCAAGTTAAATTCCCTAGATTTTGATTTCTCTTATTCTTTTCATCTTCTCTATTGCTTTTAAATTTAAGTAATCCTATAAAAAAAATTAGCCTATAGCATCTCCAACTCATTGAGATGGTCTCAAATCACACAATCCGACATTCCAACCTAATAACTAAAAAACCAATTTGTTTATTTGTTTTATTTTAATAAATTGATAATACCTTAACAAGACTAATTATAAAATTGGGTGAAATTAGTGCTTCACAACATTTCTATTAAATAACTTAACTCTTGAACCCTCTAAAAATTGAATTTGGTTTACGTTCCTTTAAATAACATAATGTCGACTCACAAAAGTAATAAAGAGATAGGAAGAATCATAAAAATAATTTTCACCATTCTCACAATAAGGAGACTAAAAGAGAAGTAAAAAAGGTTGTACAAGAGGTAAGAACAAAGGTTAATTAGGAGTTTTATACTAGATTGAATAGAAAAGAAGGAGAAGATGACGCTTATAGTTTTGCTCGTATAAGCGATATAAATGTTGTGGAATTGTGGTCTATTACAGCAGTACCGTCCAATACCAGTAACCGATGGCGAGAATCGACATCTATGCAACAACCATATGAAAGCAATAAAGAAAGAAAACACACGATTTGTTCACCCACTTTACCCATAAAAGAGACTACATCTGGGGGCAATAACAAGCTAGCATATTCACTATAAACACAATTATGTCATGTTATAATAGAGAACATATTTTGCCTCACCAAAATAATTCCAATCTATGCTCACACCCTCACACAATCACCCTATACATGCTTTTCGATCATCCAAGTAATACCACTAAGGGCACCCCAAAGGCCGCCCCGCCCTGCCCTATGCTCTCTTGTTGATCTCACAGATTCTATATATATATTTTAACTAGGGTAAATTGCATTTCGGTTACCTATGTTTGTATAAGTTTTGCAATTTGGTTATCAAAATTGAAAAATTTGCAAGTCGATTCCTAACATTGACATTTTGTTGTAAATTGGTGTAAAAAACTAACAAATTGTTATTTTTTTTAGGGAATTAAAGTTATTTGCCATGTAAATAACTTTTTAAGGGGCATGCTAATCATTTCGCAAGGAAAAAAGGAATAAATTACTCTTTAATATCAAAATGATGTAGCTTTATAACAATTGGTTAATGAAAAAGAAACGATTCAAAAATATAAATTAATTAAAAAAACACGTAAAGTAGGGAGTGGTGGTGATTATGATGCTAATAGGTAGTGGTCGGTGGTGTTGGGTAGACATGTCCAAACGGTTTCGGTTCCGGTTCCCGGTTCCCAAATAGCCGGAACCGTATTCGAACCATATTAATCCGGTTTCCGATTCCCGGTTCTATCCGCCGGTTCCGGTTCTGGTTCCAACGGTTCCACCGGTTCCATCACCATCTAACTTTTTTTTTTAAATCCAAACCTCTTAAGACAGTAAAGACGCTAAATATTACAACATTTATCTAAATTCTAGTCTAATTGAAATAAAACAACACTACACTACAAGTACAAATACTAAATAAATGCTAAACATTACATTTAACTTACCTTGATCAATCGTCGGTTCCCGGTTCCGGAACCGCCGGTTCTCGGTTCCGCCGGTTCCTCGGTTCCCAATATGGTGGATTCGTATTCGAACCGTTTCAATCCGGTTTCCGGTTACGTTCGGTTTCCGGTTCCGGCGGTTCCCGATTCTCGTCGGTTCCCGATTCCGATTCTACCCGCCGGTTCCGTCGGTTCCCGGTTCTATTTGGACATGTCTAGTGATGGGGTTGAAATGAATATGAAATGACCATTATAACTCTTAAAAATTCAAGTGAATGACACATAACTTGGATTTTGTCAAAAAAAAACTAACATTTCGTTAATTTTTACACTAATTAGCAACAAAATGTTAATGTTAGAAATCAAATTGCAACTTTTTTAATATTGGGAACCAAATTGAAACAGTAACACAAATATAGGTAACCAAATTGCAATTTGCCCTATTAACTATTTCTCTTTATCACTCAAGCACACAATAATATTGGCAATCACTTGTATTTATAGGAACAACAAATCTAAGCCCACAAGGATTTCAATTCCTTCTCCAAGAAGTAATTTGCTTTCTGCCCAAGAAAGGAATCATGTTACCAAAAATAGTCTCACGCACAATTAGGGATGGCAAAAAACTTGAACCCGCCCCGAACCCGAAATGACCCGCCCCTAATAGGCCGAGTTTGGGATCCAAAATTGAAAACCTGTCGGGTTTTTGTAGGGTTCAAGTTTACCCCCGCCCCGTTGTGAGTACCCCAATCCAACTCGAGACTCAATAAAAGTGTCTTTAACACAACAAAAGTACAATAGGGGGGTTTTGGTAAATTTTCAGTCCATTCCGAGACTTCTGGGAGCTTTTTATAAGTTTCTTGCTAAGGAAGTACCTATAGGTCTTTATTCCATGCAGAAGGACCTATAAGGGAATTATCTAGTTTGGACCTATAAAGAATTATCCAAGAAGGTTCCAGAGCTGCAATTTGGCGCCAGAAAGCGGTTAAGGCTCGTCTTGTCGTGCGACGTATCGTGCCATGGCCATCTCCATGCAGCTATAAATTGAGTCCTCCTCCTCCCATCTCGAAATCCCTCTCTCGACTCCTTACTGTCACTCTGCCCAAATTACGCCAGAATCTCATCTCTCTCCTCGTACATACACAAATACACACCAATTCTCTCTCAATTCACTCTCTCTCACACACAATTCAACACACACTTCACACACACATATTGGAACTTCTAAATTGGATCTAATATGAGTTCTAATCCTGGTTTCGAAGCTGATATTAGAAGAATTCTATACCTAACTTGGTATAGAATTTGAGGACTTCAAGGGTAACGTTCTCTCTCCCTTTATCTCTCTCCATCTTCCTTCTCCATGCTAATTGTGTTGATCATGATGTATTTTGATTAAAAGTTCTATGTTATGGTCTCTGGACATGTGAATTGATCTATCTCCATGCTTAATCTATGATGATTGTATAATTGATGATGTTTGTTGCTTAAACCTCAAGATGGGTGTGGATCATTCATATCCACACTCATCTGAGTGTTGATCTCATATTCTGTGGTCTATGTGACCTGTATTGATACTATTTGATCTTTTATTTCCTTTATTTCCTTTGTAAAGCCTCTGCCGAGTGGCTCTCAGTGTCATGCGACACACTTAGCTACCCTAGATCTTGTGTCGTGCGACACACATAGCCACCTTGCAGCAGGTTCCTTTCAGTTGTAAGTCCTTCCTAATCTCATGTAATCGGGATGTGGCCCCCGCACCAAGTGGCTCACAAGTTGTATTTTTCTCAGTTTATCAATAAAAGCAAAGCATTAACACACATTCTCGTCTTACACATTTACACACACATTTGAATGACTTGGATGTTTATTGTAGAAAGACTTGTTTGCGAGGCATCTTGGGTGAACTCTCGGTTCTTCCCAAGATGTAATCTGACCCCCGAACCCTCTCTCTAATTTCAAATGGTTTTTCAATATTTTCTATAAAACGGCGTGGCGACTCCTTTCATAATTTACATATTTCCCGTTCCTTTTCCAAATCATTTTATAAGCTTCGCATGCTTTTTCGCATGCGGATGGGGTATGTTCAGTGGCGACTCCGCTGGAGACCGAGCTAAACGTGCTTTTGCAAAATAAGAGGGTCAAGCTTTCGTTCTCATTTAACATCCTTCTCATTCATTTGTCGTGTTCTTTGTTGTGTGACCTTATGTGTACATATGCTTTGCTTGCATTTATTGTCTTATTCTCTATGTATTTGTTCTTGTTCTGGTATTCTGAGGCCATGGTATGAGTGTTTGCATTGCTTGGAGGCTTGGTTCTGGAATTTTCTTAAGGTTCTGGAATTCTGGCCTGGCTTGTTGTGCGACAAGTTCTGCCGCATCAATCCTGTGTAGTGCGACAGGTCGAGCCGTCCTGCAGAAGTTGATTTGTTTGACTTGGTTCTGATTCGGGGCAGTCCCCGTGATCAGATTGTGATACTTTGATTTTTGTATCCTGCGGGTTTCCAGTGTGTGTGTGTGTGTGCTTTTCATTTGTCAACATTTTCTAAACTAACACAAAATAAAAAAAAACTTTTTCGTAAATAAAGGAATCTAATCACCCACACACTACATCACTAGATCTAGAGCCATTTTGTGCGATTGACGGCATCGCAAACGGTGATGTATGTCGCCTATGCTTGAGCGCCTAATATCAATCATATCCCCTTAGCGCATTATAGGTGGAACCACACTTTTTCAAGATTACCCAATGGTTGGCTTTTGACACAACATTTTTAAATTAACTAAAATGAAATGTTTCAAAATTAATAATAGACTTTCATACCTATCCCAAAACCTAGCATGCGTGGGCATGTTGCCAATGCAACATGGTTTCACATATAGACATGTCACTCTCGTGACATGTTCTAACGAGAGATCATGCCGCATTGTCAACGTGCACCGACGAGAGGTCATGTCGGATTTTTTCTTGAAATCCTTCAGAAATACCCGTCATGCTGCCCAAATTTTCCCAGAAATTTGGTCTGCTCATCCGTCCCATAAATGCTTTGGTTTTGATTGGATATTATTGCCTATCATTAGTTTTTATACAATATATTTGGTATATTTTGAATGATGTGTCCCTAAGTCCCCCTTGAGGTTTAGAATGCGAAAAAGAAGGTTTATCCTTTTCCAACCGTTCCTAGGACTTAAAAGACACTATTTTCTACTTGCACATTAATAAGATGCTTGCACGAGTCCATCTCATTTCCCATTCTTCTCTCTCTCATAGTATCTCAAGGTTCTTTCCCCTTGCCACCTTCTCAACCCTCTTCACCTCTGCAGCTATGGTAGGTTGGGTCCGTACTCCTGTCCCTGGTGCTCGATTGGTCCGTGTTCCTGAGATGGAGGCAGTTGCAGTGTCTGAGTGATCCTCATTTGATTCAGAATTCGAGATGTCAGGTGCAGAGAATGTGATGACTAACCAGTCCGGAGGTTCGCATGTTATGGATCTGGAGAGTTCAGATGACTTGTCCGTTGAACACTTGAAGGCTACCCTTGAAGCCGCTCTTACTCACAAACGTGACGTTCAAATACTTGTTCAAGCTGCTAAGGCTAGGACAGACGATGTACTTGCGCGCTTTGTGGAAACGATGCGTGTTCGTTGAATTGCTGTGGTCAGATGTGGCGATAGGTCCTATGAGGAGATCACCAATGCAAACAACACTGATTGTGGGGCCGGGAATGTTTCTCTCCCTCTTCAGCCCACTTATAACACTACACCTCCTCCCGCTTATCAAATGCAAGGGATGAGCATGAATGCACAAGGCAAGACTCCTCCTCCAGCATCTCAACTTAGCCAAGCTCAAATTCAGGGTGTACAACTGATCCCCAATGCTTTCAGAGCTCCTAATCAGTTTGGGTCGCAGTGTCAACCTCAGCAAGGTTCCCAAGGTTTTTGGCCTCCAAGTTCCCAGTGCCAAGGTCAGTGTCATTTTTTGGATAATCAGTTTAATCAGAAGGGATTTCTACAGTTTCCTGCTAATCAACTTCAGCCTCAAGGAGGGTTTTCTCAACCATTGATGGGTTCATCTTATGGTTTCAGCTCGTCGTCTATGCAGAGTCAGTATCCAGGACCAACTCCGTATTTGACTGTTGGTACTCCGCTTCGGAATCAAATGTCCTCTATTCCCTTCATGACTCCCGTTCATCAAGGGGTGCCAATACCTGAGTCACCTCCAAAGCTGGTTCAGAAGAAGAGAGAAAAACATCACTTTGATGATGTGGGGATGCCTATAGATGAATTTGTCGAAATCTTAGTAAACGGAGGACTTGTTCAGCCACTGGTAAATTTTATCCCTGCTCATCCCAACCCAAATCTAGATAAGAGCAAGTACTGTCGCTACCATCAATACCCTGGTCATACTACCAATGGTTGCATGATTTTGAAAAGGATCATCAAGGGCTCATGGATGACAAGAAGATTGAGAAAGGCCTTCAGGGGAGAAGTAATGTTCCAAATCATGTTTGGTTTCCACCTCGCAAGCAGCGGAAATTTGATGATCTTGGGACAACTACCGAAGAAGCATTTGATGATTTGATTCAAGTTGGAATGATTAAGCCACTTGATAATTACATCCCTGCTCATCTTAACCCAAAGCTGGACACAAGCAAGTTTTGCCGCTACCATCAATATCCTGGCCATACCACCAATGACTGCACCCCTCTGAAGATGCTCATTCAAAGGCTTGTCAATGAAGGGAAGATTGAGAAGGCTTCTCGCACCAATGTTGTCACCAATCCTCTTCCATGATATCAGCATAATCCAAGGGGCCCTCCCGTCCAAAGTTGATACAGTCAATCAGTCTTCGTAGGGTCTAGATTATCTTTCATTTCATTAATTAATGTCCCTTTTGAGTATTGAGTTTGTTGTGTCTGTGTTATTGTCATTTCAGTAATAAAAGTCTTTGTTTCTCTTCTTGCTAGACTTGAGATATTACTTGCGCACCCACATTACACTTAAATTAAATGATTTTATTCTATATGATCACTTGTGCTGCTCAACCACTAATTCATTGAAATGATTAATATTTAAATTAATCGGAGTGAGAAAATCAACTGATATCCTTTTCATGTTGGGGCTCACTAATCCCCTATCTCGTATCCCATATGCTCACATCTCTTTCATCATATACAGCATTTCGTTGATCAAGAATTTGCATTAATATTTCACAATTAAGTTTAAGTAAGCAATGAAGACTTAATTTCGTTTAGATCATCCGGTAGGGATTGCAGTTGAAGCCTTTCACCATAGGAAAGCCATTACCTTACCCTCACCAAACAATATCTTTCATTTAAAGATTGGCATGTTTTGAAACCCCATTTAGCCACCTCCAAAAGAAAGAGGGAATATCCTAGAGGCTCCCATGACTCACAGGAAAATTGACCGCCTCCAAGCTCAAGAAAGGCGGAATGCAGCGATCCACACTAGGGGCTAGTAGAGGTTCTCAAATCAAATGAAAAAAAAGAAGCTTGTCCCTAGTGATTCTCTCAAAGCAAATAAGGATCTAGCTGTTTAGTCAAAGGGAGTCTCTTGAATAATAAAGAGACAACATGGATTTCCCCTCACCAACACCTTCCAACCAATTCCAGCCATCCTCTCATTTTCAGAGGATACTACCATTACCTTCAAACAATCCCAAACCATCCTCTCGCTTTTAGAGGATATTCCCATTACCTTGATTAATCCCAAGCCATCCTCTCACTTTTAGAGAGTACTCCTAAAGCCAAATCTGGATTCTCATTCTTAGAGACATTGAAGTGCATTCACAATCTCCTCGCCATAGAAATACTAAACACAATTTTGAAAGCCAAGCTCTCATCTTTAGAGGTTTAGTCAGCAAAAAGCCCAATCGACCTCTCACCTCAAGAGGTCATGATGCAAACAAAGATCCAAACCACCCGATGGCCGATCGAAATCCTAAAACCCAGCTACAGTTCCTACCTGATAGCAGTTTCATTCTAATCTCATCAAGATCTAAATCAGATTAATACTTCATTGCCTGCTTAAATTGGAACCTAATCCACCATGGTTCAAGACCCTCAATCAGAAATTGTGCAAATCCAATTCATTTGACATTTCATGTGAGCATATTTCATTTCTTCTCCACAAACACTTCCCGTGGATGCCTCACTTGGGCTTCGCATCCGTGTCTTTCGGTGACACTCTAAGGAGACATGTTTTTCAATTCTCCGATTCTCAAAAAATCCTCAAATTCCTTAAAGGTTCTCAAAATCTCAAATTTTCATATTCATTCTCAATTCCAAGGCTCATGCCTTATCAATCGGGATAAGCCCGAACTACGGCGACCTGAGCTCCTCACAATGAGGGGAACGTAGGTAACCAGAAATGGTCTGGTCACAATCACAAGCAAATCCCAAAAAATTCGGTCTCCTCAATGGCCATCCCTATACACAGATTCTCTTCACAATTCACCAAATTTGATCCGTGATATCAGTTGGTTTTCTCCTCATGATTAATCAAAATATTTGTTCATATCAAGATTAGTGGTTGAATAACCCGAACATCAATAAAGGGTTTTAAGCAGTCTTGTGATCATCATGAATAAAATAAGTTTTCAAATGTCTCGACAAGTCTTCTTTTTCTACATTCTAGGAGTATAGAGCCAAACACTGTCTTTCTGTCAGCAGGGGCTTCCATACACTTTTCCACACCTTGTTATGCTTATACTCTCTCAAAAGAGTCAAGCCCAAAGCGAGTTTGTTACACAAAATCGGATTTCGTTCCCACTTTTCGAAAAATATGCCTCTGCATGTATATATTCCCGAGTATTTTCCAATAACTGATTGACTAAAGTTTGAAAGATGGGTGCCTCCTTGGCCACATGAAGATTCTGACTGCAATAGGGCTGTATTGGATCTCTTCAAGCTGGGGCTTTGCTAAGCTGTTCTCTCAGAATCTCCCGTATCAGTATTTTTTCCAGGACATTCTCTGCATCCACTCTGCTACTTGCCATTTCGGGCACGCTATACACCTTATTCTTATCAGCCAGCAATCACCTGCTGCAATCTGTACTCTCAGGGCACGCCTTGACTTGCCTAGGCTGCACCATTCCTCAATCATCACCCATATACTTCTCAAATACGTGGGAGAGGTTTCACAACCCATACATCATCATACATACACACATTCATCCTATATACAATCCATCATTTGCTACATACATACAATCACTATCCACAAAATCCTCACTTCATTTTCATCCTTGATTGAGATGGACTCGTGCAACAAGATTAACAATGCATAAAATTAACAATAATTGAGTTCAAATTCATGCAAAGTGCCTAGAGTGTTGTGTTTTTCCCACACATGGTACAATAATTAAATGATCACAATCTGATCACAAGGACTACTCCTCAAATCAAAATCTGGACAAAGAATTCAAATCCTGCAGGTGGCATATTCTGCCTTTATCATCTTCATCAGTCTCATCTTCTTCGGACTCATTCTGGATCGTCCAAAGGAACCTGATGCGCCTCAGTCTCCAAGCAATATTCATCAGCCTCATCATCAAAAGGTCGTTCTGCCTGGTAAATCATCATCAAAAGCCTGTTATGCACGGCAAATCATCAACAGAGTCCGTTTTGCACGTCAAATCATCATCAAAAGCCCATTTTGCACGAAAAATCATCAACAAAGACCGTCCCTTGCACGGAAAGCCAACAGCTCTTCATCATCATCAGTCATAGTCTCAGTCCTTCCGGCAGCTACAGGTAAGCACAACACATGTATTAAAATATATCTCATTCAGCTATAGATAATCACCCTTTTTGAGTATATTTCACCCAAATTTTCGATTGACTACCACATAGTCAAAATCTCGGTTGACTACCACATAGTCAAAATCTCGGTTGACTACCACATAGTCACAATCTCGGTTGACTACCACATAGTCAAAATCTCGGCTGATTACCACATAGTCAAGATCTCGATTGACTACCACATAGTCAAAATCTCGATTGACTACCACATAGTCAAATCTCGGATGACTCCCCTAAAAAGTCAATATCTCGGGTCCCGCACGTCCCCACTTCCTTAAACTTCAATTTGGCTTGATTCCTTTTTTGGGGTACGTAAGAATCCTTTTCTCAAAAGGTCCAGCCATTTTAACCATTTTGGTCTTCATCTCCTCTTTCCCATCGGCCGCTCATTAGCTTGGGATCCTTCTTATCGACAACCCACTTCTTCCATAAGTGACGTTGTCGAGGGGCTTATGTGAGTACCCCAATCCAACTCGCGGCCCAATAAAAGTGTGTTTTACACAACAAAAGTACACTAGGGGGCGTTTTGGTAATTTCCAGTCCATTCCGAGACTTCCGGGAGCTTTTTATAAGTTTCTTGCTATGGAAGTACCTATAGGTCTTTATTCCATGCAGAAGGACCTATAAGGGAATTATCCAGTTTGGGCCTATAAGGAATTATCCAAGAAGGTTCCAGAGCTGCAATTTGGCGTCAGAAAGCGGTTAAGGCTCATCCTGTCGTGCGACGTATCGTGCCATGGAAAATGGAAAAGCAAGGTCATGCGACACTCTTGGCCATCTCCATGCAGCTATAAATTGAGCCCTCCTCCTCCCATTTCGAGATCCCTCTCTTGACTCCTTACTGTCACTCTGCCTAAATTACGCCAGAATCTCATCTCTCTCCTCATACACACACAAACACACACCAATTCACTCTCAATTCACTCTCTCTCACACACAATTCAATACACACTTCACACAAACATATTGGAACTTCTAAATTGGATCTAATCTGAGTTCTAATCCTGGTTCCGAAGCTGATATTAGAAGAATTCTATACCTAACTTGGTATAGAATTTGAGGACTTCAAGGGTAACGTTCTCTCTCCCTTTCTCTCTCTCCATCTTCCTTCTCCATGCTAATTGTGTTGATCATGATGTATTCTAATTAAAAGTTCTATGTTATGGTATCTGGACATGTGAATTGATCTATCTCCATCCTTAATCTATGATGATTGTATAATTGATGATGTTTGTTGCTTAAACCTCAAGATGGGTGTGGATCATTCATATCCACACTCATCTGAGTGTTGATCTCATATTCTGTGGTCTATGTGACCTGTATTGATACTATTTGATCTTCTATTTCCTTGGTTTCCTCTGTAATCCAAAGCTTTGTAAAGCCTCTGCCGAGTGGCTCTCAGTGTCATGCGACACACTTAGCTACCCTAGATCCTGTGTCGTGCGACACACATAGCCACCTTGCAGCAAGTTCCTTTCAGTTGTAAGTCCTTCCTAATCTCGTTTAATCGGGATGTGGCCCCCGCACCAAGTGGCTCACAAGTTGTATTTTTCTCAATTTATCAATAAAAGCAAAGCATTAACACACATTCTCGTCTTACACATTTGCACACACATTTGAATGATTTGGATGTTTACTGTAGAAAGACTTGTTTGCGAGGCATCTTGGGTGAACTCTCGGTTCTTCCCAAGATGTAATCTGACCCCCGAACCCTCTCTCTGATTTCAAATGGTTTTCAATGTTTTCCATAAAACGGCGTGGCGACTCCTTTCATAATTTACATATTTCCCATTCCTTTTCCAAATCATTTTATAAGCTTCCCATGCTTTTTCGCATGCGGACGGGGTATGTTCACCTGCCCCAAACCCGCCCCGATTAACTAGGAATTTACTAAAAATACCCTTACCTGACTAAACTAAACAACGGTTAGGGTACTCCTAATTTTTTTCTTACTGTTTCATGTCTTTTTTCGGTTTTAATAATTTGTCCCATTAACTGTTTTTAGGTCCTTTTTTTTGATACCATCTATTTGAAATTGCTTCCTCTTAATACATTTTTTTTTTGCATATTTAGTTAGTAAATGTTAATGCCAAATATATCTTCCTATTTTATATTTTTCTGTTATGCTCTCTTACAATACTTTCCATCTTTTTCTTGCGAAGGTTGTTAGAAGCTTCAACCTTTGTCATTTTTTATTTTTCAATTTTTTTTACAGATTGTCCAATACACTGAAATTGTATTTTATTAATGCAACTTTGTTTTGGTCAGTTTCAGAAGACAGGGTCACAGGACTGGAGTGAGCTACATCAGATTTTTTTTACTTAGCTATGAATTGGTTTACTGAACTGAATGTTTTTGATGTTAGTTTACTGGAGTGAGCTACATAAGAAGACAGGGTCACAATTTTTTTGCAACTTTGTAATATTTAGAATTTGCGTATGGGAGTTATAATACACTTGGGTTACTGAACTGAATGTTTTTTATGTTAGTTTGTAAATACACTTGAAGCATGACATGAATTTTGTTTCTTAAATGCAGCGGAATGTTTTTTGCAGCTGAATGTTTGAAATGCAGCTGAATGTTTCTTAAATTATTGCTGAGATGATTACTGGGGGGGGGAGGGCGGGGCGGGCTCAGGTAATGCAAAATTCGAGGCGGGGCGGGTTCGGGTAAGGGTACTAAACTCTTATAGGAGTACCGGGTGCACACTGAAAACTCATGTCAGAAAATCTGCTTTCGCCAAAAGCTTCTCTCGTGTCAAAGCATACTATGTCATATTGACACTGAACTCCAAGGGCAAGTTTTTAGAAAATAAGAAATACAGGTTGGGGATACACAAAACTACATTGAAATATGGGTTGAGAATAACCAAGTCTCTGGATCACCCGGTAAGGGGGTGTTCTAGCTTAGCTGCTTAACCAGAGGTCTCGGGTCCTACCCGGCTCAAACCACAAATTAGACGGCATGTGGTGATCAAATAGACAAATAACAAAAACAAAGCCTTTTTATCCCTATAGCCAGGGAAGGCTACATGTACCAGAAATATAAATCACTTCAGGCCAGATGCAATCTTCTCCACGTGTTCTCTTTTAACCATATCTTCATTTAATCGTCTATCCACCATTTTGGTGGTTCAGACAAAAAATATGGGTTGACAAAAAATATGGGTTGACAAAAAATATGTACCAGAAATATACATCTTACCTTGATTTCTCATGCTTCATGTCTGGGGACAGTTGAACATGTAGACAGTGGGCGGACGATCCAACTGAACAAATAATTTCTAACGCCGGTTGGTTTGGCGTTGCACCTGTAATATCATCTTCATATGAGAGTTTATGTAACTCACTAGCACAGCATACGAGTCAGTAACAGATATCCACCGCGATAGGACAAGTTTCTTTAGCAGGAAGAAGAAGAACCATGCACATCCAATTAGTAGGATCTGCCAAGGGACAAAGAAGCCAAGGGGTACACGTTAAGCCTCCAAAAGAACATTAGATCATTTCTTGACTGCCGCCCCCACAATCTAAATCACACTAACACCTCATGACTTGCAATTTCTTTGCCGCCATCCCAAATTGCATTTTCGTATGTTATTTGTGTTTTTTCATTTCTTTTCTGATATTCTCTATTGCTAGTTCTTGTAGGATGACCATAACACAACCGAGGGAAACTAGGACATTATCATACTTTTCCCTTCTGCTACATATCCAAACTGGCGGGAGATTGTTTCTAAGTAAATAAAGACTGCAACTAAAATCATTTTGGAGTTTCATGCAAAGAATCCCAATGAACCTCATCTTAACAAATCAAAGCAAAAAATGTGTACAAATGTGTGTAACTGTGAAAGTTAATTACGACTACTCCGTCACTAAATGAATGTCCAAATTTAATTTAAGGGACATTCTGAAAATGTTTACTTTTCATACAATTAAATGGCAAAGATGCATAAATATTCATGTTATTCACTTTCTAAACATTTAGTTTTGCAATTATTTAAAAAAAAAAAAAAAAAAAACTAGTGAAAACAATTTGATAAAAACATTTTGGGACAAAATTTCTTGAAAATAGACATTAATTTAGGGACAGAGGGAGTATTACCTAGTAATGTCACAGTAAATGCTGCTGCACTTGCTGGCACATTACGCCTTTTTAGTGGCCTGCCTGCTTTCTTTCTGAGGATCCTGTAGAAAACCCCGTTCCACAATTGAAGCAGTGCATTTTGGCACACTATCTCCTGATGGGACTATCGATATTGCTATCATCACAATACGATATTGAGGGGAGGAGGATCATCTTGCAGCTTACTTGTTGAAATGTATTGTCCAGATTTTCTTTTCAAGCATTCTGTGAAAACATCAGATTATCACAACATTTCAGGTGTGGTTGCATCCATATAAGCTACAAGTCAAGCACAAGTTCTTGTAAATATATGAAGAAATCCAAGAGCAGAACTGCGTCCTCAAAAATCTTGAAGCATGATAACATATTAACTTTGTGCCATACAAGCACCATATACATTTTCACATTTCAAGAAGAAATCTGGAAAGTGTCTGTCGTTTCAAAAGCATGTATTCACATAGCATCCAGGTTAGATCATAATTGAAATCCACAGATTTTGGTTCATTAAGAGTGGTACTTTCTCTTTTCAGATAGTTCTTTTAAAGAACTGACTTCAGTAGCTTTGCCAATTTGAATGACAAATAACATGGGTCAACAGATTGATCAGGGGCATTTTAGGAAGTCGAGGAATAATCGACCCTTTCTTCATTTGTGCAATAAGTCAAAGCTTACCTCTCCTTTCGGCACTGTGGGACTACTTTAGAAGAGCTAGAAGCAGTAAATATATGAACACAACTAACGGTCTTTTAAAGAGCATGATTGTGAGCTTCTGATAAAATGACTCCAATACTAATCATAAGTTAACTATGTAAGTAACCATACCCACTCTATCTTGAATGATAGGAGCACAGTCAGACGAACTTCTTGTTTGTGCAAAGACGAGTATATCACGGTACATTTCAACTGACGGCTGACTTCCTGCATCCTCCATCCATTGCAAAACCTGCATCGCAAAAATTCTCTCAAAGATCTCCTTGAGCACCAGAATTGACCATCTGAAGCCTAGATACATGTACAAGTAAAATGATGTCCATAAATGTATAACTTCTATATCAAATAATAAGCATGACGCATGTCTTCTTTTCAGTGGTAAAATGTGGTTTATTCTCATGGTAAAAGATATTTAAAACTATACTCCCTCCATCCCTCGTGAATGGAAACCAAAAAATTGGGCACAAGATTTAAGGAAAAGTAGGAGAGAGAAATAGTGGGAGGAGTTGTAATGAGTATGAAAAGTAAAATAAGAGAGAGAATGAGTGGGAGAAATAGTAAGTTGATTGGTGTTGTGGGTATAAAAGTAAAGTAGGCGAGAGAATGAGTGGGAGTAATAGTATAAAAACTTTGTCATTTTGGGCGGTCTCGAGGTGGGATAGATGAAAAAGGAAATAAGTCTCCATTCACATGGGACGGAGGGAGTATAAAATTGGAAAATTCTTGATTAGATCCAAAACATGCTGAATATACATGTCAGATAAATGTAGCAGGTAATTTCTTTCCCTCAGATTTATCTGTTTGTTCAGCATGTCAAAATAATTCTTCTATAATAAGTTTTAAGGAGCCATTAAAATATTTTCACCAAGAAAACTAAAAAGGAATCCACAGTCATTTCTGTTACTTCCAAGACTACCAGGGGTTAATGAAGCCAAAGAACCAATCATGCTTGCTTTTCATGTGACAAGCTGTGGTTCCTCCCATGAAACAGAAATGACAAATATCCTCAACTATATATAAAGTTTATTTCAACCAAAAATTATAATTGGTCTCATTTATAAAAAACAAACCAACATATATCCATCATTTCACGTATTAAATCCAAGAAACTGCGTAACGCTTAACAATTTTGAGCATGCTTTGTGAATCACATTTGAATAGTACCCATCAGAGTAAAGTAAACTAGAAGATTGTATTACATTACTAAAACAAGAGACAGAACGAGTAAACTATTAAGAAGATTACCTCGAGATATTTCCTCCAATTTCCAGTAGCCAAAAGGTTCTTTAACAAAACTGAGTAAGTAGAGAGGTCAATTTGAGCTCCCGACTCCACTCTCTTATAGAACAGCTGCATGCACAATGATATGATGAGTTTTGCTCATCGCAACTCATCAACTAGATATGTAAAAATACATGTTATCACCTTAATCATACTCTCAATCTTCCCAGACTTCCCAATAAAATGCAGAAGTTGGTTCAGAAGTCCAACAGAGATTAGGTGTAATGAAGTCTCCATCATATTAATTAGCTCAGTTGTTGTTCTCCAGTCTCTAGTTCTTCAAACACATATAAACATTAGTTCATTTATGAACAAACGGCCAACTAATAATTTATAAGAAAGAGGGAAATACAAAAAAAAATGCAAAGAAGAAGAAGAAGCTTAATTCAGTTTACCACAAGCAAGCGGAGAAGATGGCACAGACCACACAAGTAAGATTTACCGGAAAGAGATTCAGTATAAAGAACTTACATACTACATGCTAAAACCATTTCAAGGTATACAGAATCACTAAAAGGGATCTTCTTTTCTCTCATGAATTCTGCTACAATCAGAACTTTGGTTGGTTGCTCTCCTCTATTAAAAGCTCTCATCAGAGCTGAGCAAGCAATAGAATCTGGCTGGACATTATTCATTTCCATCTCTTGAAACAGCTCATAAGCTTTGTCCCAATTCTCTGCAATATAAAATTACCCCTACTCAGCTTGCATATGTATCCAACGGAAAGTTTCTGAACCATCAGTCTTGAAGAAAGTATACCTGCGACGCTATAAGCATGTAACATCGATGTATATGCAATAACATCCGAACAACAACCAGCCATCTTCATCATGCTGAACATGGACTCCGCTTCAGCAAGTTGACCCTGAAAATATGCCAATTATAGAAAGAGAGGGAGAAATGATTACATGAGATTTTTTTTATTATTTTTTTATTATTTTTTTTATTTACTTTTTTATTATTTTTTTTATTATTATTATTTTATTATTATTATTTTTTTTAATTTTATTATTTTTTTTATTTTTTATTTTTTTTTTTTTAATTTTTTATTTATTTTTTATTTTATTTTTTTATTTTTATTTTATTTTTTTCTTTTTTTTCCAACAACCTTTTCACACGATGACATATGATGATTCATGTTAGCCGACCCCAAATTATTTTGGGACTAAGGCTTTGTTGTTGTTGTTGTTGTTGTTGTTGTTGTTGTTGTTGTAAGTATTAAACGGAGGCGCAATATCCAAACGACTCGCCTGTTTACTGTAGGCACAGATGGCAGAAGAGTAAGCCTCCTTGGACAAAGGAATCTTTGACTCTTTCATTTCACCAAGAAATTCAAGAGCTTCATTGAATTTGGACATCTTAGAGCAGCCACTTAGTAATATAGTATAAGTAACAGAATCAGGATTAACTTTGTTTTTCTTCATAGACCTATATAAGGCCACGGCTTTCTCATATTCTCCCACGTTCATATAACTTCCTATTGCAGAGTTATATGCAACTGTATTCAATGCGATACCTCGTGACTCAGCAGCAGAAAGTATGGAATCAATCTTCACTTTTTGACTGCAACGGCCACAGGCAGCCAACAAAGTACAAATTGAAACAATGTTTGGTTGCACCCCGTTTTGTTCCATTTCGTGCAGCACTTCTATAGCTTCAATTAAGTGACCATTAGATCCATACGCATCAATCAGTGCATTATAACTGACAAGGTTTGGCTTGCAGTTATTTTTTCTCATCATCCTAAACACCTCCATGGCCTTTTCAGGTTGATGTGATCTTCCATAAGCATTGAGTAAAGATGTGTAAGATACCCTATCTGGCCGAAGTCCTTTTTTCTTTATTTCATTAAACACCGACAATGCCTCTTTACTCATCCCTTGTAAAGCAAATGCACCTAAAACAGCATTGTATGTGACAATATCTGGCTTCAGACCTTCTGCAAGCATACTGCCAAAAACAACTTTGCAATTTTCAATCTGCCCAGAAACTGAATACAAATGAATCATGCTAGTGAATGTCACAACATCAGGGGTGCATTCAGATCTTTTCTCCCTCATTGAATGAAAAATATCAATAGCTTTCTCGTACTGTCCAAGTTTTACCAGGCAGTGAATAACAATATTAAGGGTGGTCGTATCAGGGCGAATCTTTGTTCCCTTCATTAGCTTAAAGTAGGATACTGCTTTCGAGTACTGGCCCCCAGCTTTGTAGGCAGATAAAATAATATTGTGGGTAACAAGATCAGGCCCAACTCCGTTTTCTGTCATTCTCTTGCTCACTTTCAGAGCCTCTCTCCAATTACCACTAGCTCCACATGCATGAATCAAATTGTTATATGTCGACCTACTTGGAGGAATCTGCAGAAGGTGCACAGCATAAGAAATCTCTCAACAAGAGCTAATTATATATATTTCAGCTGACTACAGAAGCAAACACTGGTTGTAAGTCGAAAGGGTTTTTTCAACCAGTAGGATTCTTATTAGGGTGAACTCTAGCAACACAAGTCCAGTATTTGATGATACGCAAACTATTATCACTGGTCATAACTTTACTGGAAACTGGTCGAGTGAAAATCTTGTTAAAAGTTAAAAAAAGAACATCCTAGTATTTGTCAAAAAAAAAAAGTACTTTTAGTCTCTTCTTGTTTATATATTGTAAATTGACTAGTTTAACATTTTTACTCATTTTGTTAAAGAATAATAAAAAATCATCAATATCACCGCCATCTCTCCCGCTCTCCTTGTTTTCCCCCTTGCTCCGTTTAAAGGTAACATGGCATTGTGAAAGTCAACATTTCTAGTAGAGAAAATGTTCGGATGAATTGGGACTTTTGCTTAATACATTCATAGATGGTTTAATCAGGAAAATGCCCAACTTCCTCTGCGTAATTTATATCAACCCGGAAAAAAGATAAAGAAAGAAAGAGGAAACTAGCTTACAAACAGGCCAAACTACAAAAAAGAGAGAAGGGGTCAAATAAAGTATTAAAAGACAACATTTAATTTAGTACTATTCACAAACCAAGGGGGCTAAACTTCAGAGTCTAGGTCCAAGATGAAGCACACAAACTCTTGGATGTCAAAACAATTGTAGTTCGATTAAAAGATAATGAACATGAGAAAAATCATAGTTTTTTAGCAGTTAATTCATAAATGCATACTTAGAAAATAACTTCGAGATTATGTATTATAAACAACTCCGGCATGGATGGACCAAGATTGCAGAATTTCTACATGAGCTGATCCCAGAACCAAACTCTTGGATTAAAAGCTAATCCACGCATCAAATCTTCTAAGATAAAACTCAATCTATGAGCTACACAGTTTAAATTCAGCAAGTCTCATTCTTCAAGAGGGAAACCGTCAGCTTCAAAAACAGATGCAATTAACTCTCAAATGCATAAATTTCTACAGGACCAAGTTAGACAATTACGGAGTATTTTATAAAAAAAAAAAAAAAAGGAAAGAAGGAAACGAAGCAAAAAGAAACTCAACATAACAAAATAAATGAAACCACTGATCATTGTAAGCAAAAATAATACTCTTTATGGGCTATGAGAATAATCTTTGACCAAATGCACCTAAACACACAGCTAACCCCCCACAACCAACCCCAAGAAGATAGATAGGTAGGGACCGAGACATAGATGGTTATGATGGTCACATTAATAACAGCAGTAGCAGCAATCATTCTGAGGAAAAAATGCACAAGTTTTCACTAGCAGTAGATTTTTTTACAAAAAGTGTAACACCTGAAGGGGGGAGAGAGAGAGAGAGAAACTCAAATAACTCCATGGAAATCTCTTAAGAGGGAAAAATCATGTACTCACAGCTGCACGAAGCATGTCATCCATGATATTCATTGCCCAACGCCATTGACCAGCTCGACCATGTGCATTAATGAGAGCATTGTAAGTTTGAACATCAGCCACGCACCTAGCAGAAAAACAATCAGAGTTAACAATTGGTATCAGCAGAAAGTAAACAAGTCAATTCAGCATTGACAAAATGCACTTTTAAGCATTACAGGGAAAAAAAGAAACAAAACAAAGCAAAATGAATGATTAGCCCAGTATGGAGAGAGGGAGAGAGGGGGGGGGAGAGAGAGAGAGAGAGAGAGAGAGAGAGGCCAGGGGGTCGGAGGACTAAATACTGAGAAAATAATCATACCTCCACACTTGCATTTCAAAAAACAGGCCACGTGCCTGGTCTGTTCGGTTATGTCTGGCATGTAGCCTTATCATCATATTGTATATATCAGTCCGTGCACAATAATTCTTCTGAATCTTCATCCAATTAAATACTTGATAAGTCTGCTCAATTAAGCCCATCTGACATAATTCCTACACCAGGCAGAATATAAAGATAATTCTTAGACCTTTGTTTACTTCAACTTTCTATTCATTAGCAGACTGATAAATAAAAACCATGTACTGGAATTAACAATCAAAACTAAAACGCCAAAATACGTTTACCCCACTCAAGTACACTCACCAATCTCACTTTACACCCCCGTTTGAAAAGTGGGCTTGTTTGGTACCCAATGTTAAAATTATCCCACTTAGCACCCTTGCCCTAACGGCCATTAACGGAAAATAGCAATGTACAGTGCACATGACCATTAATTTGTACAATTACTTACTTACCCTCACATCTATTAGTTAGTCCATAGAAAGAAAAAAAACTCCCTCCTATATCTAATTCACGTAACACCCAACCCCATCCACAGTCCTAATCCCACCTTCTTCCCAATCCCCACTTCTTCATTGTTCATACTCTTTTGAAACCCAGATTCTTACACAAATATTCAACAGAGACGACACCAAATCTTGACTTTTGATGTTCGAATTTATCCAAATCTTGATTTCGATTTTATTTTTTGATTTTTCGATTTTGATTTATGATTTAGGGTTCTCTTTAAACCTAGCCAAGAACAGAATTTGCGACCATTACATGAACATTCAACAAAGCCCACACTGAAGTCTTGATTTACGGCACTGAATGTTGGGCCGTGAAACAGTGTCACGTGCATAAGATGAATGTGACGGAGATGCATATGCTTCGATGGATGTGCGGTCATACAAGAAATGATCGATTGGGGCATAGTTGTTAAAAGCGTCGCCTGCCTCGCCTGCCTCGCTTTTTTTGTCGCTTTTCGGGTTCGTCGCTTCTCTGCCATCGAAGCAGGCGTTGTTCGCCTTTTTCAGAAAAGCGGACGCTTCTTTGAAAAAAGCGTCGCTTTTTTTTTAAAGCACTTTTCTACTCCCAATGTTATTTTCCTGTTTACTTTCGTCTAATTTTGACTTTTTTTTTTACAATCTTTGACTTTTTTTTTCCAATTTTTGACTCTTTTCTATACCTGTTTTATATTATTTTTTTATTAACAAACATACATATACAAACAAAAATTGTTATATTCCTTGTTCAGTCATTTTCATTTATTATACTTGTGTAGTTGTGTGTTTATTACTTTAAAAACATACATATACAAACAAAAATTGTTATATTCCTTGTTCAGTCATATTTTCCTTCTTTTTCAGTCATTTTCATTTATATAGGTGTTTGTTTATTATCTTTTTTAATTAAAAATTGTTGGCTAGCTAGTTATTTTTGCCTTGCCTAATAATGTTGTTTCAAAATTCTATTATTGCCTAATAGTTATTTTTGCTCGCTTTTTTGTCGCTCGCTTCTCGCCTCACTTTTCGCCTCGCTTCGGTACCATTCGCCCGCTTCTCGCTTCTCGCCTTTAACAACTATGGATTGGGGAATGAGGTGATTATAGGTAAAGTAGGAGTTGCGCCCATTGAGGATAAAATGAGGGAAATCGTCTAAGATGGTTTGGACATGTGAGAAGGAGACCGAGTGATGCACCGGTTAGGAGGCCGGAACAGTGGAAAAATGATAAAATGGCGAGGGGTAAGGGAAGGCCCAAACAAAAATGGATTAGAGTGATTGAAAATGATATGAGTTTACTTGGAGTGGATGAAAGTATGGTGTTGAAGAGGCAGGAGTGGAGGGCAAAAACTCATGTGGGGGGTTGATTTTTTTTTTAATTATTTTTTTTCAACAACATTTTTACACGATGACATATGAGGATTCATGTTAGCCGACCCCAAATTATTTTGGGACTAAGGCTTTGTTGTTGTTGTTGGTGGTTCTCTTTAAAGTTTAAACCAGCAAAGAACAAGTTTTTGAGACCCTTACATGAACATTCAACAAAGTCGACACAAAATTCTTTATTTAATTTTCGATTAACCCCAGATCTTGATTTCGATTTTGACTTTTTATTTCGATCCCGGTCTTCAATTTTGTTTGACTTGGTATGAAGGATTTTGAATTTTCATGGTGGTTGGGTGGTGGTTGCTGCGGCGGCATTGTGATGGTATTTTGAAGAAGACTTTGGGATGAATTCAAAGTTCAATGACGTTTAAGACCTTATAAGGTTGAGTTAAATTGTTAGTCAAATATATGTATAGCTTTAGAATAATCCGAATCATAATAAGCATTATTGAGGACCCCTAATTTTATCTAGACCAAATAGAATTTTTCTATGTATGTTAGGTTCCCATAGTGCTAGTGCCAGTGTTTACATTAATGTAATTTTCTCAAAGTTTGAAGACTTGAAGACCTGAAGACTTTTCTTTGAAGTTACCTGATTACTTGGTAGAGAAGCTTTTCCCAACCGGTTGACCACTCAACCGGTCAAGCATGCCTAACCGATGTACTCCCTAACCGATTGAGTCAGTCAACCGGTCAATAGCTCTTCAGCTTCTCAGTTGCTGATAACCGGTCAAGCTTATTCAATAAGCTTCTCTCTCAGCCGATGCATTTATTGCCCCCAACTACTCAGCCCCCAATTTAGCTGAAGTTGGTAAAACAGCATGCTGAAAAGACATTCCTGCAACTGTCAGTAACTCAAAGAGGAATGTCAAAGTTACCAGTACTCACACCACTTCAACTACGCAATGGAAAATATCTTCATCAAATCTCAGGCATTAAATGAAATGATACTCCCATTAAATGCCTGCCAGTCCAAGTCATCATTTCAACCTTTTCAGAGACAACAGCTCTATTTTGAAGACCACTATAAAAAGCTTCTCAAGAGCATTGAAGAAGGTTGGTGCATTGAGAGTGAGTTGCCAAGAACTAACAACCTTCAAGCATTTAAAGTTCAAGGCATTCAAAGTCTGTCATAAACACTTGACCATATCTTTGTTAGGACAAACACTAAGCACCTTCAATCAATATTTGTTGTGTTCCCAAACAAGAATATGATTGGAACACATTGATTGAATCACACACAACCCCTAGAGAAATCAGTTCAACTTGTGAACACATCTCTAGAAAACATTTGGTCATCCTTGTAGCACGATCCATTAGTGGTCACTTTACTTTTAGCAGCCTTCAATCATTTGGCTTGCAATTTGTAATAGTTAGGTATCATTAATAGTGCACTTTCACAAATCCAAGTTTTGACCAAACTTGGTAGAGAACGTAGTAGTTATTTAACACTGTGAACCTCTTCAAACAACTGTGTCATTTCTTTGTGTGTTTGGTTATTATTTGTGTTGTTGTAACCGGTTGACAATCTCTCAACTGGTCACAACCTGTTGATTCAAGTTACTGCTTACTTGTTTGTCTTTATTGGAAAATACAACTGTTGCATGAGATTTTAAATTACTCTTTAAAAATCCCTTGCCTAACCGATTTGTGTGAGTTCTCTAACCGATATCATTTCCGGTGTGCAATCTAGTTCCATCGGTTAGCCATTGAGAATACACTCAACATTTTCAAAAGGTTTTTAAGAGTTTTAAGAAAAAGTTTTAACAGGCTATTCACCCCCCCCCTCTAGCCTGATTCCTACCAATTGGGACTAACAATTGGTATCAGAGCTTACAATTTTCGAAAAATATTTTTCCAAGCATAACAGCTTGAATTGCCGATTTCAAGATGGCAGGAAAACTCATGCAAACGTGAAACATGGCGACTATTCCCATGTTAAACGAAAACGAATTTCCTGTGTGGAAAAACAGAATGATGCGGTATATGGATTCAATTGATGATAGGTTAATGACTGTAGTCAGAGATGGTCCCATGACACCCATTAAAATCAACACCACACCTAGAGCTCCCAAAACTCCTCTCATGAATCATGTCGATAGATCTTCAAAACAAGAATTCGAGGTTTACGAAACTTATATTCCAAAGCCCCGAGAAGAATGGACCGAGGAGGATAAGATTTGTGCTGCCCTGGACAAAAAGGCTATGCACATTCTAACCTCCGGTCTTGATGATAGACTGTACAAGCAAGTACAAAGCTATGAGACTGCTTAACATGTGTGGCAAAGTCTTCTCAGATATTTCGAAGGAGATCAAGTGGCTAAGGACAACCGGCTCTACAAATGTGTTGCTGAGTTCGAGTCCTTCAAGAAGAACCCAAGTGAGACTCTCAAGGAAACGTACGACCGTTTCTGTGATGTAAGCAATTCTTGTGCCTCTTTAGGAAGAATCTATTCTATGAAAGACCTTAACATGAGATTCCTCAATTCTCTTGGAGATTTGTGGCATGTCAAGGTCGCTATTTTAAAAGAATGCCGAGATTTGAACACAACTCACATTCAAAATATTGTGTCAACTTTATTTTTGTATGAGGAATAACTCAACAGGCTGAGTGGAGTTCAAAAACAATTTAAAAACTTATCTCTGCCAGCTCAGACTGAGCTTTTCCCGGGCTCTTCCTTGATTAACAACCAATCTGCCAATGACTCCGTCAACCTCTCAGCCTCTTATAAACCAAACCAATGTCAACCCTAGCATGCCTAGTGAGGAAGATGAATTTGCTGCCTTTGCTAGGAATTATAGAAAATTCAAGGATTTTAAGAGATCCCAATAACCTCACAGCAAAACATTCCATCCCAAATCCTCATCCTTTCAAAGATCTGGAAATTTCCAAAGATCTGGCCAAACCTCAACCTCAACCGATGGAAAAAATGCCCAAGGTGAGCTTGTTTGCTACAACTATAGGAAACCCGGCCATTTTGCCTCTAAGTGTCCTCAACCGAAATATGAATTTTTGAGGAAGAAACCTTTTAGAAAAAACCCAAGATCCAAAAGCCTAGTAGCCAAGGAAGGGACAGAAAAGGCTATGCCAGTTTGGTTTGAGACTGACTCCGAAAATGAGAATGCTGACTCAAATGAAGATGCTGATATTAGTTTTGTTGCTATTGATGGAACCGATGAAGGACATATCTCTTTACAGTCAGTCACCAATCTTCAGACACCCAAACTCCATTGACCAGTCAACTCACAATGACACAACCATACCGGTGAGATATCCTCTGTCATACTTTGATGAACCTATACCAAGGGCAGATAACCCCTACAACTTCAAAATTCAGAGTATAGGTGGAGCTCTCTACGGTCAATGCAAAACCGCTCCCACTCTCAGACCTCTGATGCAACCGACACACCAGACCTACCAAACCCAGGCCCTACCGATCTCTACTCATCAACCTATGTTTGAGCCTCGACCGATCCCAATACAAGAAAACCCTAACCGACATAAGTCTTCAACCGATCTCCTCTTTGCCAAATTTTGATCCTAACTTTGAACCAACATCCTCAACCTCTCAGCCTACTATTGACCCAATGCCCAACATGTCAAAGTCTGAAATGGCAGAGGTGATGAATGATCTCTTCACTGATTTTGAAAAATTAAATGATGTTCATAAAGTAATGGCTGGTGATCTTAAAAGAATCACAATTGAGAATGACTCTTTGAAAGTTGAGATAAAAATTTTGAAAGAAAGTCAGCAAGAGCCTAATCAGTTGAGAAAAGAAAATCAAGAACTCACTGAAAGACTGAACATCTGTCTCTATCAAATTGCTGATTTGGTTTCAAGAAACAACTCTCTTGCCAAAACAATTGATACTTTTTCTAAACCCAGAGTTGCTGTTGAGACTATCCTTCAAGACCAAATGTCTAGAGATTCATCAGGTTTAGGATTTAACTCCAGCAGTAATGACAGCAAAATTAAGCCAGATGTTAAGTCGGTCACTGAAAACTTGATGGACAAATTCGATGATACTCAATCTAACCTGCTAAAGAAAAGTTCTCCTCGAACTTTTGGTGATGTCCCACTCACCTACCCTAAGGTGAAGGAACAGATCAAGGTCAAGGTTGACAAGAACAAAACCCAATGGGCTAAGGTAGCTGATCCTAAGTTGGGTCCCTATGTCCCACTTGGAGATGGTGACAGCAAAGTTGGAGTTAAACTTGTTGGCCTAGTTGCAGGTCTGGAAACCTCAACCGGTAAGGCAACTCTAACCGGTCAAGGAGCAACCGGTCAGACACCTGTCACCGGCTATACAGCTCCAACCGGTAAGGGCTCCTCAACCGGTAAAGGGACTTCCAAACATATGCAACCGGCCAACAAAGGTAAAGCTAACACCTTTATACCCAAGGTTTTTGTTCCTGCTCAACCGTCTGATCCTTCTGAAGCATTAGGCAGATTGAATATCAACTCATCCAAGTCTTTACAGCCATCTTCTAATAAATGTTCAAACTGTGGATTTATCGGTCACAAGGCTTATTAATGCCTCTTGAAGCACCTATCTGGACCCACTGAGTCTCAAAGCTCAAGTGGCGGCCAGGTATGGCTGCCAAAGAAGAACTAACTCTTTGGACCCAAAAGAGTAAGGGGGACCACAAGCTTATTGTTTTATTTCATGAATGCTTTATGGCCTCAACCGATGCTAGTAAGGATGTTTGGATTATGGACAGTAGATGCTCTAGGCATATGACTGGCCATGCTGATCTCCTTGCCGATCTAGAAGAAGCATCAGGTCCTCCAGTTGTCTTTGGTGACAACACAAAGGGTAAAATTATCGGTCGTGGATCCATCAAAAGAGGTACAGTTACTGTACAGAATGTATCTTTGGTGGACGGTCTGAAACACAACCTTCTCTCCATATCACAATTTTGTGATAAAGGTATGCATTGTATTTTCAATTCTTCCAACTGTTATGTGAAAGACATTGCTACAGGAGAAACCTTACTCGCTGGACAACGAAAAGGTAACATCTATGCTATAGATTTAAATAATGTTTCGAGTGTTACTAATGTTTGTTTTGTAGCAAAGTACATCAGTGAGAATTCATGGCTATGGCACAAGAGACTCGGTCACTTGAACTTCAAGTACCTATCCAAGCTGGCAAATGCAAATCTAGTTGCCAGCCTACCTCAAGTGTCTGCTGATCATGAAAGGAAATGCAGAGCCTGCCAGTTAGGAAAGCAGCATAAGATTCATTCCATATCAAGCCCTGCATGTCCACTTCTAAGTGCCTTCAACTGCTACATATGAATCTGTTTGGCCCCACAACAACTGCCAGTTTAGGGGGAAGCAGATATGCCTTGGTTGTTGTAGACGACTATTCTAGATATACCTGGGTGGAAACCTTTGCTTCCAAAGATGACACTTATGAAGTTGCCACCAAGCTTTTTCGTCTACTTCAAACCCAAAAGGAGTGTGACATCATCAGTATGAGATCAGACAATGGAACGGAGTTCAAGAATAATGGGATCGCTCAGTACTGTGATGATCACGGGATCGACCACAACTTCTCAGCCGCTGGAACACCACAACAAAATGGTGTTATTGAGAGAAAGAACAGAACCTTGATCGAAGCTGGAAAAACAATGATATCCGAAGCTAGGCTACCCAAGTATTTTTGGGCTGAAGCTAATCCATACAGCATGCTTCACCCAGAATCGATCTTTGGTCAACAAATTTCACAACAAGACCCCTTATGAGCTTTGGCGTGGCAGAATTCCCAACATTGGTTTCTTCAAAATTTTCGGCTGTAAGTGTTATATTTTTTACAACGGTAAAGAGCGTCGAGGTAAATTGATGAGAAAGCTGATGAAGGCATCTTTGTTGATTATGACAAGCACAGTAAGGCATTTAGAGTTTTTAATAAACGTTTGTTGAAAATTGTTGAATATGTTCATGTTACATTTGATGAATTTGATTTGCTAGAGTCTGACAAGGCTCCAAATAGTACTAATAATTCTGGTGTTTTTGAGACAGGTGAATCCAGCAACCCTAACTCCAATCAAACCACCAGTAATAATGCAAATCAATCTCATCTCCAGCTCAGCATTCAGCTCCAAGTTGTGTAACCAGTAGAGCCCTAGTTGATGACTCATTCTTTCCTCAATCGGTCAGAAATTCTAGTGCCCAAAATCCTTTAACCGATTCACTATCAGCTAGCCCCTCTACTACTGTTCCTTTTACACCACCTGAACCTGAACCAGTTTCAAACATTAACTTACCATTTCTCTCACCACTAACCGATCATCAGTCAGCCTCACCTCTCCCTAACCGATCTTCCCAACCGGTCACACCTCCCTCAATCGATTCTTCTCCTCCCTTAGAAACCCTAAGACAGGAATCAGTCAGGTAAGACCTCCCTAGGGAAGTGAGATAGATCAGTTAGAGATCACCCATTAGAAAATGTGATTGGTGATGTCTTTGGTCCAAGAATGACTAGAGACCAGTTAAGAAGCATGGAGGAACAACATGAACTATTTTCCTCTGCTATGGTCTCAAATATAGAACCAAAGAAGACTGAAGAAGCACTTAATGACCCCAGCTGGATAGAAGCTATGCAAGAAGAGCTCAACCAGTTTGATAGATGCAAAGTATGGAAATTAGTGCCTAGACCCAGTGATTAGACAGTGATTGGAACGAAATGGATTTATAGAAATAAATTGAATGAGTCTGAAAAAATAACAAGGAACAAGGCTAGATTAGTGGCAAAAGGGTATAGACAGAAAGAAGGCATAGATTATGATGAGACCTCCGTAGCTAGACTAGAAGCCATTAGGTTATTTCTTACCTATGCAGCCTACAAGAAATTTAAGTTGTACCAAATGGACGTGAAAAGTGCCTTTCTTAATTGAGAACTTCAAGAGCTTGTTTATGTAGATCAACCTCCAGAATTTGAGGACTCCAAGAAGCCTAATCATGTCTACCGGTTAAACAAAGCTTTGTATGGCCTCAAGCAAGCACTTCGAGCATGGTATGAAACTCTCTCCAAATTCCTACTTAGTGAGAAGTTTGAACGAGGTAAAATCGATACCACCTTATTTATTGCAAAGCATAATGGACATTCATTGTTAGTTCAAATATATGTAGATGACATTATTTTTTGATCTACTAACGAAAAATTTGGTTTTGATTATGCTCATCCTCAAAGCACTCCAATGGCAACCAATGTACACCTTGACAAAGATGAGTCCGATAAGAAAGTAGATATGACGCTCTACCGAGGTATGATAGGATCTCTACTTTACTTAACCGTCAGTAGGCCAGATATCATGTTTGCCGTATGTGTATGTTCTAGATTTCAAGCCGATCCTAGAGAATCTCACTTGCAAGCTGTTAAAAGAATTATTAGATATCTTGTGGGAACTGCTAACTTTGGTTTGTGGTATCCAAAAGATTCATCCTTTACGCTAATTGGCTATTCAGATGCTGATTTTGCAGCTTGTAGGGTCACAAGGAAAAGTACTAGTGGAACTTATCAATTTCTAGGTAACCGATTGGTTTTCTGGTCGTGTAAGAAGCAAGCTTCAATTTCCACTTCTACAACTGAGGCTGAGTACATAGCTGCTGGGAGTTGCTGCTCACAAATCCTATGGATGAAGCAACAACTGGTGGACTATGAAATTCCCCAAGAAGTGCGTCCCATCTACTGTGATAACACCTCAGCCATTTCAGTCTCCAACAATCCTGTGATGCATTCCAAGACAAAGCACATAGACATGAAATACCACTTCCTCAAGGACCATGTTGAAAAGGGTAATATCGTTCTCTTAAAAAATCATACTGATTATCAGTTAGTTGATATTTTGACAAAACCCTTAGACATTAAAAGATTTGAATTCCTTAGAGGAGAACTAGGCATGATTGATATTCGTTAATAAATTGTGCTAACTTTGCAACTTGTGTAAGCTCTCAACTGATCAAGGTGATTCCTCAATATACCACTGCTAATCGGTGCCCCTAACCGGTATCCCTAACCGGCGTGCTATCTAGTGTCCCTAACCGATGGTCTCTAGCCGACAGCTAAGCATCTCTTAACCGGTCATTGCACCTTACCGGTTAGTCATCAATCGGTCAAGCTTTCAATCTGTCAAGCGCCTAACCGACGAACTGCGGCCGAATTGAAAATTCCAATCCGTTTTTTACCCGGCTCGTTTCTTGCGTCTGACCCCTGCTGTCACGTCGGTCTTATCAGCCGTATTCACTCTGACATCTCTCTGTGAGCTGTCCCTAACCTTTCCTTTCCTAGGTAGATCAAAATTTTAATTTTGATCAAAAAGGTAATCTCTGTATCATTCCTATTTGTCCAAAAGGTTATTCTTTTTGTTCATCATTATGTTTAAACATAACTACAGCACGCACGTACCTATTTATACGTCCCATATTTAGAATCGTGAATTAAAAATTTTAATATCTGTGCAAACCAGTTAAAAACGTTTGAACTGATTTTGTTTCTTCCAACAAAACCTTTTCGCCTTCCCTCTCTCTCCCTATAAAAGGTTTTCAAAAAGCAAGCTTTAAAACTTTCGTGCCCTAGAAATCTCTCTCTGTAATTCAAATTTCAAATGGTTAAGGATCTTTGTCTTCAAGTTCATCTGTGGTTACTCAAACCTTCATCTGTTCTTCATCAACATTCATACGATTTTTCTGGTAATTCTTTCAAAACCCAAAATCTTTCTAAATATTATGAATGTTTCGCTTAAATTCAAAATACTCTAAGTTATAAACTTCGTCTAAAATGTCTATTTTCTTTGTTCTACTTAAAATGTTGGTTTGATGTTTGATTTACACAGATGGCCCCTAAACCTTCAACTCCCAAGAAAGACATTTATGGAGGTTACATTCTCCCGAGCTTCTTTGATTCAGATGAAGGAAAGCTTCTTCAAGCTCTTTTCGTGGAAGCGGGCGTTCTTCCTTTTCTGATGCCAGAGGGGAATGAGGATATTTATTATGAGTTGGTCAATGAATTGTTTGACAATGAGGTTCTTGATGATGATGCGAAGAATGGGGAAATGTCTGCTATTCTTTCAACCGTTGTTGGCCAACCGATTTCATTCAACCCTTCAGCCATTGCCAATACCTTTCCTACCCTTCCTTCAACCGGTTCATCTTCCATTTCAATGAAAAATATGGAGCTTGCGTGGTCAAGAGTTAGAGGAACAGACCCCTTCGTTACCGGTGAATGTAATAAGAAAGCAGATTTGGATGCCGTTCACTATGCCTTAGCTGAGGTGATTGACCGATGCTTTATTTTTCGGTCTGGCTCGCACCATTGTATCACTATGGTTCAATGGGAAGCTATTGCAGCAATCATTCTTCAAAGCGAGTTCAACTGGTGCTCGTTTCTCTATAGAATTATTTTGGTAGCCTTCAAGAAGTATCAAAAGGAGAAGCCCAGTACCAAGGCTAACAAGGCCAAACCCTATCACTATTTGTTGATTAGCCGTGTGTTGAGAAATATTCCAGATGTGCTTGCTACCTCAACCGGTCAACCAAGCTATCCTCAATCCTTCTGCAAGTCATTTGATAAGTTTGATCAGGCCAGGATTCTTAAAGAAGCTAAACCATCAACCGGTGGTGCAACTGGTAAGCCACCAGCAAGTACTCAACCGACGGTTGCCAAGAAAAAGACTAACCGGCCTAAGGTGAAATCTTCAACCGATGCTCCCAAACCGGTCTCTACCTTACCGGTCAAACGAAAGGTAACCGATGAGCCTTCAACTACTCCCAAACCGGTTAGTACTCCTCAACCGACCTCATCTGATGACAAACCGATTGCCACCGTTCTCTACTCTGACCGACCAAAGAAAACAGCTAGAAAATCTGCCCCTCCACCTATCCAAAAATAAAAGCCTATTCAGAAATCTTCCTCTCAATTGGCAAGAGAAAATGCTAAAAGAAAGAAGAGAATTGAAACCGATTTGAGCAACTTCATTCCTTTCATTCCCAAACGTTTATTCACCCATGATTTCCTTACCGATACAGTTCCCTTTACCGGTCAATCATCTTCTAGACCGGTCAGCCGTTGCCAACCCATCAGAAACCCAACTTTCCACATCTACCATTACATCCCTTGGTATATCAATCCCAAGTCTGCTCCCTCTCCAAATTGGGTTTATCCCATAGATCATCTCCCTCCATTCATCAGGAGGTTGCTCCAGTTTCATGATATCAATTAAAACTATGTCCCTATCGGTGACATGACTGATTATGTAGACTTTGACAACACTCATGAGTTGCAAACCGAGCTGATCAAGGTTAAAGCTCAGAATGAAGTGTTGTTGAAGATGTTTGCCGATGGTCAGCTAGGCAAGTCGCAGTATGATGAGCAGAAGAAAAGAAAAAAAGAAGAGAAGAAAGAAGAAAGAAAGCCAAAAGGGACGCCAAGAGAGCCAGATCATCATACCATGTTGCATCGGCTACCCCAACTTCAGCTGCTCCTCAGTCCAAAGACTCAACTGATCCTCCAACCGATCCTGCTGCTGAAGATTAAGAATGTAACCGATGATACGAATGTCTTTCTTTCAACCGGTCTGCTGATTATTCAATGAGAATTTCTGAACTCTAAACCTGTCCATTTAAATGTTTTGCTTTCTTGAATTTCTTTATATTTTGAATGACTTCTCTGCTACTAACCGTTTCACTTTGCAGGTTACTTCATTCAAACTTCTTTTATTTTAAGTTTTTTTTAAGCTTTATTCTGTAAGCTTTACTTAGGTTACATCAAGTTGTCACTTGACTTAGGGAATGGCATATTTAAAAGATAAACTCTTAGTCATTCTTTTACTGAGTTAAAATAAATGTTAACCTAGGGTGATTAAGCAATTAGGAGGAGATTGTTAGTCAAATATATACTCCCTCCGTCCAGTTACATACTTCACACTTTCTATTTTGGGCGTCCAATTACATACTTCACACTTTGTTTCTTTCCCAAAATGGAAAGGAATCTTTACTATTCCCTCCACTCATTCTCTCTCCTACATTATTTTAATACTCACAACACCATTATAATTTACTATTCCCTCCACTCATTCTCTCTCCTATTTTAATTTCACACTCACAACACTTTCAATATAATACTCTCTCCTTAATCCACGCGTGAACAGTAACTGTGAAATACTTACTTGGACGGAGGGAGTATATAGCTTTAGAATTGCTTAATCCCAATCATAATAAGCATTATTGAGGACCCCTAATTTTATCTAGACCAAATAAAATTTTTCTATGTATGTTAGGTTCCCATAATGCTAGTGCCAGTGTTTTTATTAATGTAATTTTCTCAAAGTGTGAAGACTTGAAGACCTGAAGACTTTCCTTTGAAGTTAACTGATTACTTGGTAGAGAAGCTTCTCCCAACCGGTTGACCACTCAACCGGTCAAGCATAACCGATGTACTCCCTAACCGGTTGAGTCAGTCAACCGGTCAATAGCTCTTCAGCTTCTCAGTTGCTGATAACCGGCCAGGCTTATTCAACAAGCTTCTCTCTCAGCCGATGCATTTATTGCCCCCAACTACTCAGCCCCCAATTTAGCTGAAGTTGGTAAAAGCAAGATCTTTGAAAAGACATTCTCAGAATCGCGCAACTCAAAGAGGAATGTCAAAGTTACCAGTACTCACATCACTTCAACTACTCAATAGAAAATATCTTCATCAAATCTCAGGCATTAAATGAAATGATACTGCCATTAAAATGCCTGTCAGTCCAAGTCATCCTTTCAACCTCTTCAGAGACAAGAGCTCTATTTTGAAGACCACTATAAATAGCTTCTCCAGAGCATTGAAGAAGGTTGGTGCATTTAAGATATTTGAGAGTGAGTTGCCAAGAATAACAACCTTCAAGCATTTAAAGTTCAAGGCATTCAAAGTCTGTCATAAACACTAGACCATATCTCTGTTAGGACAAACACTGAGCACCTTCAATCAATATATGTTGTGTTCCCAAACAAGACTATGATTGAAACACATTGATTGAATCATACACACACCCTAGAGAAATCAGTTCAACTTGTGAACACATCTCTAGAAAACACTTGGTCATCCTTGTAGCGCGATCCATTAGTGGTCATTTTACTTTTAGCAGCCTTCAATCATTTGGCTTGCAATTTGTAATAGTTAGGTATCATTAATAGTGCATTTTCACAAATCCAAGTTTTGACCAAACTTGATAGAGGACGTAGCAGTTATTTAACACTGTGAACCTCTTCAAACAACTGTCATTTCTTTGTGTGTTTGGTTATTATTTGTGTTGTTGTAACCGATTGACAATCTTTCAACTGGTCACAACCTATTGATTCCAGTTTCTGCTTACTTGTTTGTCTTTATTGGAAAATACAACTGTTGCATGAGATTTTAACTTACTCTTTGAAAATCCCTTGCCTAACCGATTTGTGTGAGTTCTCTAACCGATATCATTTCCGCTATGCAATCTAGTTCCATTGGTTAGCCATTGAGAATACACTCAACATTTTCAAAAGGTTTTTAAGAGTTTTAAGAAAAAGTTCTAACAGGCTATTCAACCCCCCCCCTCTAGCCTGATTCCTACCTATTGGGACTTAACATAAATGACAAAATTACCCCTCACATGACAAGCACATGACCAAACTAGAAGCATATGTTTATAGTACAGCAAGTAAATGAATGCAAATCAAGCCACCTAAACATACATAGTTGTATTTCTACCACCAACTATACTAATCTTCCAACATGAGACAGCAAACTTAGGACTAGTCACTAGTACATACATAATATTTGATTCTAGTGGAGAAATTGCAATGAATTTCAATAAATCACCTCATGTGTCTTCTCATAATCAAGTTGTTTAAAAAATAAGCACCTAAATGCCTTGCCTTTACAAGGTACATCTTAAGATATAAGCTTCCATCTTAAAAACAAACTATCCCTTTGACAAGTCAACATTTTCATTAATCATGTTTTACATGTTTGTATCCTTGAAAATTAGACCACTAGTTCCTTTCTTAGAAATTGGATAGTTTTATGGGACAATCAACAAAAACAAAGTCTTAGTCCCAAAATAATTTAAATCGGCTAACATAAATTTTCATATGTGTCATCATTAAAGAAAAGATGAAAGAAAAAAATAAGTTAAAAGAAGAAATAGAAATAAACTTTAAAAAAGGAAAAGAAAAGAAGAAAAAAAGTGATAATAAAAGAATATAAATATAATATATAGGAAAAATAATAATAATAATAACAATAAAAACTAAATTTAAAAAAGTAAAAATAAATAAATCAACCCCCATTACCCACATGGAATTTTGCCCTCCATTCCGGCCTATTTGACGGGGCGGAAATCAACACAAAAGGTAGACCAATGAAGGAAATCCTTGAAACGAATAATCTATCGAATATATTATCCACCTAAACCAACAATGTTGTTAGGATTTGAATAAGCCAACAGGCTTTTAGGGTTGAACCCAAATATGCACACGGCAATATAAATTTTATTTATCAAAAGCTTAAGTTTTAATCTAATCCTATAAGAGTATTTATACTCTTTCTTTAAAGAAAATTCCAGAAACCCTAACAAATAATAAAACCCTAATAAAAACTAATGACAAAAATACTCTAATTAAATTGTCAAAAACGAGAATGAAAAGAAATAATGTAATCTGCCCACAATGCGTTGCACGGGCGTGTGAAGGAACTTGCACGGCGGTGCAAGTTATGCCGCAAGTCTGTCTTCTCAATCCTTCTTCTGTACGGTCGAGTTCACCAAAGAGGACGGGCTGTGAGTTGTTTTCTTATTAGGTCTTGTTTCTGATTCGTGCTACATCATAATCATCTGCTTGAAAAGGACACGACCCTAAGTCCGAACCTTCTTTGTACCTGGCATGAAAAACCCTAATGTTCCGTTTCACCGTAGATTACCTTTTCAGCCACGTGTTCCGTTTGAAAGTTTACCGTCCCACTTAAAAAGATATTTCGAATGGATCCGTCTTTTTAGCACAATTTGGCGTAGGATAGTTTTTTCTTCCGCGTAAAAAATTATACTTTCGGGACATGATTGAAAAGTTGGTAAAATTAGTGTTTTCTTGTTGTTGAACTCATAGGCACCATCCATTACACAGACAACTCGCCCCCAAATCAATCTCTTCCTTGGAATCCTCTAGGGCATGATCATGAAATATGATATCCTGAATTTCTGCATCAATAACCTCACATATATCATCCCCATCTCCATCATCCTCCTGCACTAGTTCTTCTGGAGTCGTATCTCCACCCACTTACTGAAAATTATTAATAACCTTCTCTCTTTTGAAATCAAAATTTTTTACCTTTTTGATTATGCTCCACGGATCCAACTGCAACAGTGTCTTCTTTGTATGAATCTGAATTCAGTTCCTTAGTCGGTGGACCACAAGGGAAAAAAACTATGTGTCATATACAAGTTCTACGCAAGCCCCTTCCCGTTGCCTATGGTTGACATCAATTTGCAAATTTTGACACGCCTGTCTAAATTGATCCTCACGTTCAGCGTTGCTCGTTCTTGTTCAGTTTTTCGTTCTGCAGCCCAACGATCGCGTTATGCACTCTCACGCTACATCTGTTGTAAGGTTGCGTTTATGGTTGCCACAATAGCAAATATATTGTCGTTGTTGTCCCCGTTGTTAACGGTCATCTTCTAAGGATTTTGCCTTTTCTGATACCAATTGACGCAACAGAAAGACCAACAACAGGAAGACCAATGAAGGAAATCCTTGAAACAAATAATCTATCGAAGAGATTACCGACCTAAACCAACAATGGTGTTTAGGTTTGAACAAGCAACAAGCTTCTAGGATTGAACACAAATATGCGCACGGCAATATAAATTTTATCAAAAGCTTAAGTTTTAATCTAACTCTGCAAGAGTATTTATACTCTTTAAAGAAAATTCTATAAACCCTAACAAATAATAAAACCCTAATAAAAACTAATGACAAATATCCTAATTAAAATTGTCAAAAACGAGAATGAATAGATATAACGTAGTCTGCCCACAATGCGTTGCACAGGCGTGTGAAGGAACTGGCATGGTAGTGCAAGTTATGCCGCAAGTCAATCTTCTCAATCCTTCTTCTGCAAGGCTAAGTTCACCAAAGAGCACAGGCGTGCGAGTTGTTTTCTTATCTGGCTTTGTTTTTTATATGTGCTACATCACTATTCAACGCCATATTTTCATTCAATTCAATTAAAATCATATCATTTTCAATAACCCGTATCCAAGTTTGCTTGGGCCTTCCTCTACCCCTCACCATTTTATCACTTCTCCACTCTTCTTCAGGCCTCCTAACCGGTGCATCGCTCGGTCTCCGTCTCACATGACCAAACTAGCTTAGACGATTCTTCTCATTTTATCTTTAATGGGGGAAACAGCTACTTAACCATGATCACCTTATTCCTCAACCGATCATTTCTTGTATGCCCACACATCTATCGTAACATACACATCTAAGCCACATTCATCTTATGACGTGACACTGTTTCACTGCCCAACACTTAGTATCATATAGCAACGTCTATTGTTGTGTGATAGAATTTTCTCTTTACTCTATGGGACATATGCCTTGATCACAAAGAAAGCCTGTGGCACTCTTTCACTTCAACCAACATGCTTTAATTCTATGAGCCACATCTCCACATTTTGTATATTAGATCCAAGATAGGAAAGTTTGGACAATCTTCCCATCGAATGTGATCACCTCTGCCTTCATGCTTCCAACTCTGCTAAACTTACACTTCAAATATTCAGTCTTGCTTCGGCTCATTCTAAAACTTCGTGTTCCAATGTTTGTCCAAATTAACTTTCAACGCCCTCTGTGGTCACATCAATCAGTACAATATCATATAACATACACCATCGTACGTCATCTTGAATTGACCTCGTCAATTCGTCCATTATTATAGCAAAGAGAAAGTGACTAAGTATAGAACATTGATTCACTCAATGAAAACGATATGAAAATATTTCTTTTTATCTTGATATTTCTCCATGGTTTGTCTCCTGATAGATTGCCTACATAGTCGAACTTCTGTGCATAAATTCAAATTGGTTATCCGAAATCTGCACCATTCTTTTTAGCCTTTGTTCAATCACTCGTTCCCAAAGTTACATGGTATGGCTCATTAGTTTGATCTCCCGATAGTTCGCACAATCTAGGACATCACATTTGTTCTTATACAAAGGGATTATAGTACTTTTTCTCCACTCATATATGGCATTCCAATGGCATTATGTTACTCCTCCATATTTTGTTGAATAATGTTGTTAAACATTCTATTCTCCTCTCCTCAAAACATCTCTAAACCTCAATCCGTAAACGCCTTTCTTCAATTCCATCTTTTTCATTGCCATTTTCACTTCACCCTTTTGAATTCTCCGCATAAAACATCGATTAACCATACTCGAAGTAATATTTAAATCTCTGATATTCTGCTCTTGATCGCCATTGAACAAGTTATCAAAGTACGACCTCCATCTATCTTTTATCTCTTTATTCCCGATCAGAACTCTTTGGTTTACATCCTTCACACATTTAACTCTCTCAATATCTCTTATCCTCTTATCCCTCGTACGAGCAAGTCTATAGATATCCATTTCCCCTTCCTTTATATCAATCTAGCATAAAGCTCTTGATTCACCTTTGCTCTTGCATCTCTTACTGTTTTTTTTTTTTTGCTTCTTTTCTAGCCTTCTTATACTTCTCATGGTTCTCATCACTCGTACATTTTTCCAATAATCTGTAGTATTCTCGCTTGCTCTTTATCGCTTGCTTCACTACCTCGTTCCACCGTGATATGTCTTTACTTGGTGTTATGCTTCCTTTAGATTCTTTCAACTTCTTTCGCCACCTCTTTTATGTTATGTTCCATCTTAGTCCAAGTCGAATCTATATCTGTATCATCCATATTGTCAGACTAAATACCGGTAGTGGCCATCTTAGCCAGAAATCTTTATTGATCCCCTTGCAGCTTTCACTACTTGATTCTCAAGTCTACTTGTGGTTTACTCTTCCTTGAAAAACTCTTACTTCGAAAATCAAGTACCACAAGTCTATGTTAAGGTTGTTATACTCTCACACGTGATAACCTTACAATCTGTGTAACTCTTTCTACAAGCATTTCTTACTAAGAAAAAATCAATCTGACTCGCATTACCACCACTCCTGTAGGTCACAAGTGAGATTGTCACTTTTTGAACCAAGTGTTCATTATACTCAAGTCATATGTCATCACAAAATCTAGAATACCATTTCCTGCTCTATTTATCTCCCCAAAATCAAAACCTCCGTGAATGCTCTCAAAGTCATGTCGACTAGAACCCACATGTCCATTAATATCACCACCAATGACCAATTTCTCACTACTAGGTACCCGTTGCACTACCTCCTCCAAATTTTCCCAAAACTCTTGTTTAATACAAGCATCTAACCCTACTTGTGGTGCATAGGCACTAATAATAGCTATAATCCCATCACATATCACAAGTTTGATACCAATAATCTGGTCACTCTTCATGTACACTTCCAGCACATCATTGATATACTCATCATCAATAATTATACCTACTCCATTCTTACTCTTGTTCTTTTCTTTCCTGAATATCAAAGCTTAAACCCCTAATGGGATATTTCTCTTGCTTTCTCTTCAACCCACTTAGTTTCTTGTTAACACGTTATGTGAATCTTCCTCCTCCTCATAACTTCCGCAACTTCTGTTGATCTCTCTATCAGAAAGGAGACAATATTTCAAGTTCCAAAGCACATCTCACTACCCTTACCCCCACCATGGACTAGCTTCTTTACCCACACTCGTCAATAATACGAGAACGCTTGCATATTTGACACCACTCCCGGGCGTCGGGGTGGCGCATCGCATCCGGGCGACGACCTATCAACTTTTGCATACTTTTCACTGCACCCAGCTCTATGAAGTGCAGCGCATCGCTGCTGAGGGTACGCTCCAACGATATTCATACTTGGATTCATGCCATCATAATGTGACAAAGTTTTTACGCTAGATGTCACATGTTTACCGCAACCCTCATCCTTCTTTTATCCTGACTTGGGACAGGCAAGGATAAATCCTTGATGGATTTATTTTATGGGACAAACCAAAAAGGAAAATAGGGCAGTAGTATTCCAAAAATATTTGTGAAAGTAATCTGTCTATGTGAATTGCTCGTACAAAGTCAGTAATTTAAAAATAAAGAAAAGTATTTATAGGTTACCAACTAATTTAAAGATTAAGTCTTTGGATGTGAATTCAAGTGTTCAACTATGTATATCAAGGTTTAGCAATTCATGCGCAAATTTGCCAACAATGTTTAGTGTTTTGTTGTCTTATATGTGAGTTAAGTAACAAGTTCGTCAGACCTATTAACCTTTTTACAAATTCGTCACTGAAGTATTTCTTTTTACGATTTCGTTCTTAACCTAATTACTTAATTTATCATGTCGTCCTTCAGTCTCATTTCCTTTCAAATCGACGTTAAATATGCCTATGTAGCATATTGATGTCATAAAAATGATGAGTTGACACTAAATTTGCTCAAAATTTGTTGATGTGAAAACTAAAAGGGATAAAAATTACACTATTAAAGTAATAAACCTAAAATTAATTCTCATAAATATAGAAAGGCTTAAAAATAAAATGTTTATTTGCAAATTAACCCTCCCTCTAAGAAAACCTCTTTCCCAGTTTTCCTAACCTAAATCAATTTAATAAAATCCCAAAAATGTCCATCACATCTTCTTCTTCCTTCCTTGCTTTTTCATCTCAGCCTCTCATGGCCGCTGCTGCCTCTCCCCACACCACCCCTTCTCAAATTACCATCCATAGCCCTATCTCCAATCAGAAAAGCCAAAAAAATCCTTCATTTTCTTCACCTTCTTCCCCGCCCCATCCAACCCACCACCGCCTACCCTCGTCGTCACCCATTACCACACCATCACCTCCTCCCACACAGCTCCACGTTCAGGCGACCCCCCTCTCCTCGCCTCACTATTCGTGCCCACCGCTTGTCATTGTTCGTCACCCATACTCTGTCTCCATCTCTGCTCTCAAATTCAATTTTCGGTACAAAAAATGGAACCCAGATCTCTGAGATTTTTGAAGGTATTTTGTTGAAATTTTGAAGCTTGATTTTGGATTTCGTCCACCATGGAACCCAAATCTGGGATTTTTGAATGTATTTTTTTGTTATTTTGAAACTTGATTTTGGATGTGTTTGTTGGACTATAGTTTTCAAGGATCTAATTTTGAATGGAATGTGAGTTTGTTAGATTTGAGGTTGGTTGTGGGTTTGATTTTGAAGATGGTGAATTGTGGTTGTTTGAAGATGGTGAATTGTGGTGATGGTGGTGATGGGGTGGTGGATGGTGGTGGTGTAGTGATGAGAGAGGTTATATGAAATGGTGAAGAAAAAGAAAATTAGAAAGAAAAAAAGATGGTTTTTTTGGATAATTAATTTATAATTGTTAAAATAAAATAATAAATAAGTTAATGGATAATGGGTAATTATACATTGTTTAATTTTTGTTTTTTTTTAATAAGTAATTTGTAATTGTTTAAGAAAAAAATTAGGAGGTTTTTGTTTGAAGAAAAAAATTTAGGCAAGTTAATTAAAATTTGAAAAAAAAGAAAAAAAATGAAAAATCACACTTTGACCCCTATTGAATGAATTTTTTACGTAAATGGCTTAGTCATCGAAAATTAGTGCCACATCATTGATTTAGTTAATTTGTTAGCAAATTTTTGTGCCACCTCATCATTTTTATGACATCAGCATGCCACATAGGCATATTTAACGCCCATTTGAACGGAAATGAGACGGAAGGACGACATGGTAAATCAAGTAATTAGGTTAAGGACGAAATCGCAAAAAGAAATACTTCAACACACGAATAGGTAAAAAGGTCAGTAGATCAATTACGAACTTGGTACTTAACTCTCTTATATGTTGACATATTTCTAAACAAATGGCAGCATTTGCTTGCAGTTGTCACATTTGATAAAAGTAGTTGTGTAGCACATTCTTTCCTTCGCGGAAATAGACCTCTAATGAGACAACAGATGCATTATTTGCAAAATGAGAAATAATCAACATTCCTATCTTACAGTTGCATCAAAATCCATGAAAATATGCATATCAATTACCACCCAGGTTTTCCATAAGAGAACTCATCACTAAGAAACTTTTTCATTCGGACTTTGAACTAAAATAACTTCCACATTTTGGCTAAAAGTATCTAAATTCCAGCTTAACACTTACATTGAAACTGTGTGCATTGATTACCTGTACCTATTGAGTGAAGCAATGCATGAGACAAGACAATTAGAACTTAGAAGGGTAGATTTTGTAGTCCAATCACTAAGCTTTAATGATAAGTGCATTTCTTTATATTATTAGAACTGAAATGTAATTTATATCCGACGAAAGGGAGTAAAATCAAACTCCCCTCAAGCTTTCCAACGTTTTGAGCGGAACAAGAGAGATTTCTCTATATAATCACCCAAATGAGAACTATGGCATTGCTCTAACTATTGTTCACCGGATCTTATCTTGTTTTCCTTATTCACCAATTTACTATATCATAAATCAACATTTAATTTTCACAAAGTTTATGCAATGAAATGTATACAGACACCACGGTAAATAGAGATCACAGTTGGTCTGTTGCCACCTCCTTCCCAATTAAGAGCTCTAAATCTTACTTTTCACGTCAAATTCTCCATTTAATTGTGGTACATTCTTTTAGTTTTACAGGTAATGATTCTAACTAGCAAAAATAAGGTGAAGCAAAACTTCTTGTATACTTTTGAAATAGCAAACGATGGCATACACCCTTTGTCAAACAAATGTGGAAAATCAACATACAACAATGTCAATTACTTCTTAACCTACACTTACAATTTTTACAAACATTAATAATATACCTCCCTCCCATTTAAAGAAGTGCATCTTTCTTTTTAGTCTATCGAATTAGAAGGGTAACTTCCATACCAACCTTTGTTAGCTACCTCGTTTAAATTCAAATGTTTTGAGGGGCGATTTGGAGAGTAATAAATTGTCAACCACCTAGTTACTATACATTAGCTACAATGATGACTTAAGAATCATTTTCCAGAATTTAATCAAGCTCAACAATAGACCATTATTTTGGAATAGAGGGAGTACTATTTAGAAAGTGAGTGGAAATGATTACCCTGATAAGGACCGGGTAATTCTTGCGTGCGAACCGGCCGGCCCAGCAATTAAGCAAACCCTCAATATCCTCCCACTTATTCATACCCGAAATCCTCCGAACCACCTCAGAAATAGGCCAATCCATCTGAAACCGGTTGCCTTCGACTCGCAAACGGTACCGTTTTTGCAAATTGGCTTTCCTCAACCCACTAATTTGGACGAAAACTTGATGAGTCCCCTTGTCGTAGTCCACGAACCCTACCTTCTTCTCCTTCCAAACCTGGTCTTCCGCCTTCTTCGATTTGGTGGTGGTGCCGCAGCAGCGGATGATTGGTTGGATCCTACGGCGGCGACTTAGTGAGTTTGGATAGGCTAAATCAGGGGTGAGGTTGAAGAAGGGATGATAGTTTGGTAAGGTCGCCATTGTTAGACTTGGTAACAGTGTTTCTTTGTCCCTGAGAAATAAGGAGAAGATAAACCTTTGTTGACGGGGTTTTACGATGTTAGAAACTAGAGTAGTCGAAACGTGTTTTTTTTTTTTTTTAATTAAATTTTTTTTATTTTTTTTTAAAATTTAAAAAAAAAAATTAAGGGCAAAATGGAAAAGGAACAACTTAGTGAAAGTAAAATGGGAAATTTGGCACTTGATATTGTACATATTATGAGATTAATTCGTTGTTATTATTGAATATTTTTTTTTGTTGAAAAAAATCTATAGTATAAATAAGGATTGTCCACCTCACCCAATGAATAGTTCTATGAATAGTTTCAATTGTCAAAATTCCCATTTTGCTCTCACTATTTTTTCCCTTTCCCATTTTGTCCTTAAAAAAAAAAAAAAATTTAAATTAAATTTTGCCCTTAAAAAAATTTTTTTTTTAAATTAAAAAAAAAGTGTCCTCGAACACGGGCTTAATTAAAAAAAAAAAAAATTACGTGTCCTCGGACACGGGCTTATTCTAGTAGTCTTATAAATTAATTATTATAAATTAATTATAAGAATACAGAGTCTGAAAATTTTTAAATTTGATACGTATGAATCTCGCCGTAGGGCCCTTTAGAGAAAGTGGCCCATACGTATTCCCCTTACCTCTTTTTTCTTTCTGTAAAAATTTGTTCTCTCATTTTCAGTTGTCCGCCATAAGGGTTTTGAAGTACGGAAAATCGAGGAGGGCTAGCTGTGTCCGTACTCATCCATGGCGGACGAAGCTCCAAGTTCGAAAACCATAGCCGCAGTGGTTGAGGAAAAGCTGTCGTCGGTTGAGGCGACAATGGAGTCAAAACAGGGAGGCACAGTGTCTACGTGCAACAACTATACCGTTGAAAGTTCAAGTCTCGACCCAAATGCTGAGGGTAAGAAAGGATCCAAGGCTTTTAAGGAAGAAGATTACGCCGAAGCCTCTGGTTGTTTCAGTCGTGCCCTAGAAATCAGGTTAGGGTTTAATGCATTATTATTATTCCTATTTCTTTTTTTAAATGTAAATTTTTTTTAAAGGGCAAAATGGGAAAGGAACAAAATAGTGAGGGTAAAATGGGAATTTTGGCCATCGTAACTGTTCATACTACTGTTCATTAAGCAGGCCTCATTTATACTATAGATTTGTTGTATTTTGTACGCCTTCCGTGTGCCTTGTTTAATGTGATTTCTAAATTTCGATTCTACCCCCTTAGAAGTGGTGAACCATTGGTCACGGAGGAATTTTGTGAACCAATTTTGGTTTATAGCAGTAAACGAATATTTAAACACGACGAAAATTTTCGTTGATTTCATAAACGAATTCGTGAATAAAAATTGGTTTTAGCTATATTTGTATTTTGTAATTTTATCATTTTTAAAATTATATTATTTAAATAAGAATATTAAAAATATTTATAATTTCTTTTTCTCTATAAATAGTGTCTAATTTCATAATATTTAACATAATTTTAATATTTTACTATTTAAAAATGATTATATTTTTTATTGTATATATTTGACACATTTTTAATATTTTATATATTTAAGTTTTCTATTGTGTAAAACGACGTCGTTTATGTCAAAATATAAAAAACGTTCACTTTCTTTTTTTCCTTATAAATAGAGGTGAAGATTGAGTAAGTTATGTATAGCTCTTATTTCATACTTCATCTCTCTATAATTAGCAAAAGAAATCAAGATTGTCATTTTTTTTATCATAGATAATTAGGGGAATAGTTCTCATAATTTCGAAAATAATCTTGATTATCATGCTTGGTTCGAGTAAATGCTTGCTAACGATCCCAACTTCGTACACAATTATAGGCAAAACAACTTTCAGAATTACCCCAACAACTCAAATCCTCTAAACTTCAATCAATACTCACCCCAAGATTTTAATTCTTCACTAAACACCCGGTCATCTTTTGGCTTTCCACCTAACTACCAAAGTTTTACTCAAGAGTAACAGAACATCGAATTTGTTTCAGAGACGCAAGAAGAAGACGAGGGTGATGAAGAAGATGAGGTACACATAAGGCGGAAAGGAGGAGCAACAAAAAAGAAAAAAGTAGCCAACAATGCATGGAGATATAAAGAAGATTAATCTCTCGTCATGTTGAAGAATTATCGCAAATGAGAGGAGCGAATTAAAACTTACACCACGACCAACAGAAAAAAGAAGGTCAAGATATCTCGTCCAGTTCACCTCAATTGTGACAATAAAAGTAAAGACAACAATAAAAGGTTCAAACTAAATGAAAATGGGTAACGTTTAGTTATGTTTGACTTATAACTTAAACCGCTATGTAATCGTCTTTATCATTTATTATAGAGAAAGTTTATTTGATTCATATGTTTACATGTTTATTATATTGAACTGCGTCCCTAGTTATCATGAATAACTAGTATAAGTTGGTAATGGATAATCATGGAGATGATTATATGCATGAAGATGCACATTACACTTATGGGTACTTGCTAGAGAACAAGTACTGGACTTGACCTACTTATGAGATATATGGCATGGTCTGTTGTCATGATTAAATCTCATGATAGTCGTGTCATTGGTATCCTTCGTACCTGAGGTTCTCATCGTCTTCCACATGATGAACATTTTGTTTGATGTAGTCTAACACTATCTTTAATCGGATAGCAATAAGGGCTATGTTGGCACGATTGAATTTTTGTAGGGAAGAATGATAAGTCAAGATGGGATTTGTCCCTCTCGTTGAGAGATATGTTTGTTTGGGCCCCTCGGTGAATGATGTTGATGAAATATGTGGCCACACTCAAGAAATTTGGTAGAGATCAAATGCACTTGGATTATCAACATATTCGGAATCGAGAAAGCATTGAACACGTGAGTTGACATGGACCATAACTCATGTTCAAATGGACATCGTGGACAAAGGGATTGTGATATTTGATCTATCGAGGAATCAAGCTTTGATGTTATATTAATTGGGTGGATATAATGGTTTGCTAGAAACCACTTATGTCTTGTGAGGTCGATTTTTTCGACTCACTACCAACATAATATAATTCCTATTGGGTCACACACAGAAAGAGGAATTTGATTCAAGCTGAAAATTGGAAATTTTGGGCCTTGGCACGACTCATGACCAGGAGCACGACTCGTACCCTGGGTCACGACTCGTGACAAGGGGAACGAGTAGTGACTTGAAAACCAGTACGACTTGATTTTATTTCACGACTCGTGGGAACGAGTGATTTTGGGCTGGTCACGACTCGTGCCCTCAGGCACGAGTCGTTCCATTAATCAGCAAGAGTGGGATAATTAGCACGACTCGTGGGTACGACCAAATTGGCAAAGGCACGACTCGTGCCCGCGTCGGATTTTGGTCCGTACAGTTGAGTCCTTGGCTAAATAGGTTTTGGTTTAAACAAAGATTCTCCCTAAGTATTAGGGATATTTATACCCAAGTATAAATACAATCTTTTTGCAGCCAAAAACCGCTCTCTATAACATTGTTCTAGGTTTATGAAACTCAAGGATTTTGATATTGATTAAGAATCAAAATATCAAAAAGCTCTCAAATAATCCCATTGTTTTGGCAATTGATTATTGAATATTGATTCAATAATCGGAAGGATCATCTAGCAATCCAACAAGAAGAGTTCTTGGTTCGTTCGCTGTGGATTACCATTAGAGGGTGGTTACGTTATCACCTTGAGCTTGGATTAATTCATCAAATTAAAGATCAAGGAGAAGTTTGAAGATTTGTCATTAAAATTCAAAGGTTGAATTTTGAGATCCGTTTTGAACAAACAAATCGCATTAAGGTATGTAAATTCTATTTCATGTTTCTAATCTCTTCATGCTAGACGGATTTAAGGGCTGGGGTTTTGTTGTTATATAAATATTTTCCGCTGCGTTTGTAACCCCAAAACCCAACAGAAAAGACGTAGAGCGTGCTTTTGGGGTGCTTTAAGCTCGATTTGCAATACTCCGTAATATGTCACTCGCATGGAGCGAGTCGATTATTGGTAAAATAATGACAACTTGCATATTATTGCATAATATGATAGTTTTTTTTTTTTGGCAAAAGGAGACGGTACTCCCTAGATTTTATTAATAACAAAAAATAAAATTACAAACATGGTGGGGGACATGACAACCTTAACCACCAGAAAAAAAAAACACCTAGGGGGAGTTCTTACACAACCTGTAAGATCCTCAACAAAAAGGAGGGTGGGAATCTAAAAACAAAAGAAAATACATCAATAAAAATAAAATAAAACCTACTGCCTAATATTAGGATACGAAATCCGATCAAAGTAGAGAAGGCTCTGGCACGGCTTGGGACAAGACTCCAACGAAGGAAACTGAAAATCCGTTTGCTCAGCAGCCAAAATATTTGCAAGAAAATCTGCCACTTTATTACCTTCCATGTAGACATGAGTTACCTGAATAGACACTTCCTCCATGAATCTGAAAATGGCTTGAATGAAGTACCAGATCTCCCAAGGAATATTGCATTTGCAAAGTAAGATGAGAGACAAAACTTCAGAATCCACCTCAAGCCAAAGAGAATCAAAACCCATTAACCTAGCTTGAGTAATTCCATCAAGAGCAGCCCTAGCTTCAGCAACCATGTTAGTAGCATTACCATAAAAATGAGAAAAAGCAAAAATAAAAGACCCATCATGCAGGCGTAAAATACCACCACCCGAAGCAATGCCCGGGTTTCCACGAGAAGCTCCATCCGTATTAACTTTCACTTGTCCCACAGAAGGAGGGGACCAAGACACAAGCTTGACACGAACAATAGACGGGGTAGCCATAATAATATTAAAAAAATAGAGCAATATTTACCTCCGAAGGAAGAACATGAAAGGATAAGCTGTGAGCACGAAGGATATCACTGATTTGGAATTGAATATTATTACGAACCTTTTCCCAACTAGGAGTCCCATCATCAAACCTGCATTTATTCCTGTGCTTCCAAAGCTCCCAACAAATGAAACTCGGAAGAATATCTCCCAACCATAACACAGCCCGACTAAGCTTGGAATTTTTACAAGCATGCCAAGCAATCATCCTTTGCATACTAGTAGAACCCGAGATTTGGAAGCCAATCAAATTTCCAAAGAAATTCCACACTTGAAAGGCAATATCACTATGAAGAAGAATGTGTTGTAAGGATTCAAGAGAAGGGCTAGCACAACAATGACAACGAGAGACAATAGATATGCCTTTACGAGATATGTTGTCGTCAGTAGGGAGAGCAGCCTTTAGGCATTTCCACATGAATATGGATACCTTAAGAGGAATATACTTATGCCAGCACCAAGCAAAGACCCTACTCCTAGTACGGGACATTCTACATTCCCTCCAAGCCGAAGATATAGAAAATCTGCCCGAAGAAGAAGGGGACCAAAACGGCTGATCACGATCTCCATCAATCCGAATACCATAGGAATGAATCTCCATCAAACATTGCTGCCCAAAAGTATCACGAATATAATCTTCCCTTAAAACGCCATCCTCAAATAACGAAAAAATTTGATCATGCCGATTATCAAGAAGAGGAATATCATGAGGAAGCCACTTTTCTTGAACAGAAATATCACCACAACCCACACCCCAAGCAATACGACTCTCCACCAAATCCTTAGCAGCAACCATACGCTTCCAAATGTGGGAGCAACCCAACCTAGAGATGGCATCCATAGGATGAGTACCACGACAATATTTAGCCGCAAGAAACTGAGCCCAAAGAGAGTTGGACGTGCGAAATCTCCACCAAAGCTTCATAGAAAAAGCAATCGCCATCTCCTCAAATTTACGGAGGCCTAAGCCCCCTTCCTCAATAGGCCAGAAAAATTCATTCCGAGAAACCCAGTCCTCAATAGGCCAGAAAAATTCATTCCGAGAAACCCAGTGACACTTATTTCCCCCGTCAGAACTACTCCAAAAGAAATTAGCAATAAGGCGATTCATGGCATTAACAACACCCTTCGGAGGATCAAGTAAACAGATATAATAGATAGGGATCGCTTGGAGGCAGGACTTAATCAAAACAAGCTTAGCACCAGCCGAAAGTAATTTACCTTGCCACGAATCAAGCTTATCTCGAAGCTTCTTCATAACAGGATCGAATAAAGATTGCACCTTCCTACCAATATAAAGAGGGCATCCCAAATAAACAATAGGCAAATTTTTCTTTTGAAACCCCGTAATAAGAGAGATAGAATTATCATGCTCAGCCACATCCCGCCCCGTCAGAAAACAAGATTTAGATATGCTAATTAGATGCCCTGAGAAATGTTGATATGACGCCAAGAACTCCATATGACGCTCAAGAGATGGAATACTTCCGTTACAGAAGATAATAATATCATCAGCATAGGACAAATGAGAGATGATAGGAACATTAAGGTTGCCCGTATGAAAAGCCACATGAGGATGAAGGAGATGGAGATTATTAAGGCCCCGGCTTAAAACTTCAGCAACAATAATAAAAAGACTAGGAGATATAGGGTCCCCTTGACGAAGACCACGAGTAGAAACAAAGTAGCCATTTGCAGTACCATTAATAAGAATCGAGAACCAACAATAATTGATGCATCTAAAGATCATGTCCAGCCATTCTTCTGAAAAGCCAAATCTCCTCATCACCTTAATTAAAGCAAACCAAGAAAGTCTATCATAAGCCTTAGCCATATCAAGCTTTAAAGCAGCATTAGACCCGTGCACCTTCTTCTTAAGCGACTGAAAGAGCTCTTGAGCCAGCAAAACATTTTCATGAATAAGACAACCCTTCACAAAGCCACTTTGCTGAGGAGATATAATACGAGGGAGCACAGATTGCAGCCGAGAGCATAAAAGTTTGGTAATGATTTTATTGGAAAAATTTCACAAACTAATAGGCCGAAGCTGCGAGAAGGATAGGGGCTGCCACCTTAGGAATAGTAACAATAAGCGTACTAGTCCAGCTCCGTGGAAGAAGAAACCCTGAGAAGAACTCAAGGACAGCATTATAAAGATCCATGCAAATAATATCCCAGCATTTATGATAGAACTCACACGTAATTCCGTCCGGACCAGCAGCACTAGTCCCACTCATACTGAGGACGATATCATGAAGCTCTTTAAGCGTAGGGGGAGTAATAAGCATCTTATTTTCCTCATTGGAAATCAACCGAGGAATCACATTCAGCAGCTCATCAGGGGGATCCACATTATCATCAGGATTTCCATTAAGCTGGTCCGAATAGAATCGAATAGCCTCCTCCTGAATCAGATTCTGATCCACAATCCAATTCCCGTCACTATCCCGGATTCTATGAATGTATAATTTCTGTCTTCTTTTTTTCACATAAGCATGAAAGAACCGAGTATTATTATCCCCATCCTTAACCCAAGCTAAGTTAGCTTTTTGCATCCAGAACTCCTCTTCTATCTTAAGACGATAGGAGAGGTTAGCTTGGGCAAGATGAAGGGCAGCCCTATTTTTGTCACTTGAATCTTGTTCAAATAACAACTCTTTAGCATAGACCTCATCTTCTGCATGCTTCACAAGTTGGTCAACTCTCCCAAACGTAGAACGATTTCAAAGCTGAATATCATGTTTGAGGCGAGTAGCTTCTTACTAAACTTGACCAACGGCCTACCAAAGATCTTACCATCCCAAGAAGAGCGAACCAAAGAAGTGAAAGAATCATGACGAGTCCAAACATTGAGAAATCTGAAGACACCCTTATGGACTTCATCAACTAAGCGAATATTAATAGCCAAAGGAGCATGATCAGAACAGGTCCTATTAAGATGATCGATAGAAGTTTGAGCAAAACAACTCAGCCATTTATCATTATACAGAGCATGATCCAGCCTTTGAAGAATAGTAGCACGCTTCGATCTCTTATTCCACCATGTGAAAACATGGCCTCTATAACCACCATCAATAAGATTAGAAATCTGAATCATATCTACAAACTCAGAAACCCTAGAGTCCACCACTGGCCTACCCCCAAGCTTCTCAGATTGATCAACAACAGAATTAAAATCCCCTACTATTAACCAGGGATCATCTGTGCTACTCGCATCAATTAAATAATCCCATAAAACCCTTCTAGTATACCTGCTACAACTAGCATGAACAAAGGACGTTAAGACGGGATTAGGCCAAAGAGAATGAGACGCCCGAACAGTGATAACTTGGTTATCATGAAAGAGGACATCACAAGTGATGCCATACTTCCACACAACCCAAATATTCCCCTTATTTAGCAACACCTCCAAGACAACGAATTTTACGAACGTAAGAAGGAAGCAACAGAGGATCCACCTTAGGCTCATAAATACCACATATAAAGACATCATGAAGCCTTAATAACCTCTTAACCCGGCGAGCCGAGGCGTCATTACCAATACCCCGAATATTCCAACTTAGAACCCCAACCATTAAAACTAATTTGATATAAAAGACTAAGAGAGGGCTTTTAAGCCAAAGACTCATTGGATTTCCCATATTTCGGGACATTCCCATCAAATAAGGAGTCCCTACCTTCATTGAAAACCTCTTGGATATCAAACTCTGAGGTAAATCTAGGGCCACGAGGGGATAACTGAAGATTATCAATTATCACATCCCCAGGCCATTTACGAATAGTAGTATCTACCACCTCCAATTCAGAATCAGATTCACACTTTCCCTCTTCCAAGTTAATGTATCCATCCACATTGTTCAACGAGGTACCAAAGGTAGAATTATTTTTAGCAACCTCATTAAAACCAGTTTCAATTTGATCATGTTCTTCTTCAAGATCAATAGCCCCATCTTCAACAATAGAATGATTGCCACCGGGATTGGCCTTAGAATCAGCCCTTTCCATATTATTAGCTATTTTTAGAGAATTAGGGGAGACAAAAGGGGCACCTCGCTTAGGAAGAAAGCTAAAACCATTAGTAACAAGGTTAGAACCAAAAAATCTCGATCTAAGGGGGGATGGGGGTTTTTGAACCATAGAAGAAGAACCAGCTACATTCATTGAATAAAATTATGAGTAAGATGCGTACCTTCCAAGTTAGATTTCGAGACCATATTGTACGTACCTTGCACATCATTTTCGTGACTTTTGCCTTTAGAGACCGAGGCATTATCTTTTTGAGTATCACCACTGTCATGTTGTTGAGCAGATTTGCCATTGACACCTTCAGTAACCTTGTGCTTGGCGACATATATATGAGTTTTTTTGGCCAGCCCCGAGTCCTTATCAATTTTGCTATTATCCTCATGACCAACATTATTAATGGTTTTTCCCAATACATCTTTGTTCTTCTCCACTTTTTTTTTTTTTTTTTTTTTAAACGAAAGGTCTTTGTTCTTCTCCACATTATTAGGATTCGAATTATTGGGCCCAACAATCTTATTATTAGCATCAGCCCTATTATTCTGGACTTTATCCTTGGGATGGAGATAAAAGCACTTAGAAACATCATGACCCAACTTATATGCTTACAATATTGGGGAAGATTATCAAATTCCAGTTTTTGAAAAAAGCTCGAAAATTCATCACCACAATCTATGAAAACCCTAGACGGATGTTTCTTAAGCAAGTCAACTTGGACAAGCACCTTAGCAACACTAGGCCGAGATAGCTCAGTCGTGGCCTTGTCAATAGCAAGCGGCTCACCAAAAATCTTAGCAATGGAATACAAACAAACTTTGTTAAACATGTGAATTGGCAATCCCGGAAGACCTACCCACACAGGAACCAATGACGATTCCTTCTCCGGATGCCACGAAGGAGACCAACGAAAGACACGCATTGGAAATCTGCCTAAATACCATTGTTCTTTAGCCCACAACCGATTAAAGTCTCCCTCATGCATTAAATGAATAAGAATGTGCTTAGAATCAACATGACCCAAGGAAAAATCTGCTTTCAATCCAAACTTTAAAAAATATTGTCTAGTAATTTCCATACTCGGTCTACCATGAGAAAACTTGCCAACAAGAGTGAACTTAAATGGTTGAGCCAATGAATGAATCATCTCTTTGGAAAATTTAAGGGCCGGTTCTCCTTTGTGGAGCGACATAGGCACAAGATTCATGGCTGGAACCAGATTAACATGAGGGGAATCCTTAAACAAAGAGGAAAACGATTTGGCTTTTGAAGGAGAAGTAGGCGGCTGTTGATGCATGGTAGGTTTAGGAAACAAATTTGGAGCACTATGAATACCGCAAGACCCAATACCATTAGGATTAGGAAGCCCATTACCATTAGGATTTGGAATTACATTACCTTGACCGAAAGAAGCTCCAAGATCATTGAAAGCAGCTGCAAAGGTTCCAGCAGCAGACGGAGATGGATTGGAGGGAGGACCAGCGCTAAAACCAGCCATGAGGCCGCCGGAAGCAGCCATAAAGGCTAACCCTAATTAGGGTTCTGCCAAGGAAGAAAGAGAGAAACCAGAATTAGTGTGTGTGTGTGTGTTTTTTTTTCGGCTGCTAGGGTTTTTTTGTTATTCATAATATGATAGTTGAAAATGAATGAGGTCGATATAAAAATTATGACGATGCGAGTGAATTCTGGGCAGACAAACCAAAAAATAAAAGAAAAAGTTAAGTCCAACCGGGTTGCACAAGACGAGACATTCACATATATAAGAGAAAATTCACATGTTGGAAATAGTATTGCCGAATATATGGCACACAAGCGGAATGTTAAGCAAAGCTACACACTTGTCTCTCAAAGCAGACCTAATTAAGCATATATATGCGAAGAATAACCCTTGACATCGTATACATCATTTTATGTATTACCGTCATTGATTTCCTTTCGTTCGTTTGTTTTTTTATGAGTGTAATAAATTATCGTAATGAAGTTTATTTATTACTCCCTCCGTCCCACTTCAAGGTTCCTACTTTCCTTTTTAGTCCGTCCCACTTCAAGGTTCCCTTCCATAAATGGCAAGTTTTGAATATATTTATACCCTTATGATTTAATATATTTACAAAAAAATCATTCATTATACCCTAATAAAGTTAACATATTTACAAAAAAAACAATCATTAACTTACTATTCCTCCCACTCATTCTCTCTCATATTAAATATTTTTAACTTTTACATTCTCTCTCCTCTAATTTTCTACCAATTTAAAAAAAAACCCAATCATTAACTACTATTTCCTACCCCACATTTAACTTTTACATTATCTCTCCTCTATTATAAACAACACAAACAAAAAAAATTCTTAAGAAGCGTGAAACCCACACCAAGGAACCTTGGTGTGGGACGGAGGGAGTAGTATTTAATTTTTCAAAATTATGCAACTAAGTAAAATAATAAAATAAATAATTATTTTTTTTATTTTTAATGATGTTAATAAAAAGTAATATTGTATATTGTATATTATTAATTTTATAATATGAAATTATTATTAAAACAATATATCTGTGAACGAAAGTTCATTCACCACTACAGCATATAAGATGGTGTGAACGAAATTTCGTTCACAGCGGTGGAACCAGTGGGCCTAAGCCTAGAACATCTAAGCAAGATCGAGAATATAGATATGAATTGACCTTTTATCACATAACACAACAGTGAAACACCCAAAAACAATTAAAAAAAAATCCTCCATCCCAAAATCTCAAGTTGCTTGATTAAATTACAAAAAAAGATGTGGTTGATTTTTTATAGCAATAGAAAATATCCTTAGATTGTGCGGCCACGTTATTCCTTTTGCACGAAGAATAGAATTGCAATTTCTACACGAGAGTTGTTATATAAACCCTAAATTTTTTGAGTATACTCGTATTACTAAGCTTACCCTAAATAATTTAACATAAACCACAACATTTCCCTCATTACCCTTTTAAACTATTTGTTAGTCAAATATATGTATAGCTTAAGAATTGCTTAATCCCAATCATTATAAGCATTATTGAGGATCCCTAATTTTAACTAGACCAATTAGACTTTTCCTATGTACCTTAGGATCTCTTAGCGTTAGTGCTAGTGTTTTTATTATTGTATTTTCTCAAAGATGGAAGACTTGAAGACCTAGAGATTTTCCAAGATGTTATTGACTTAACTTGTTCAACCGGTTGACTCCTTAACCGGTCATGCCTTAGCCGACCAAACCCTTCAACCGGTTGAGTCAGTCAACAGGTTAGACTCCTCAAGATGCAGCAACCAGTCAAGCTTCCTCAACAAGCTTCCAATCAGTTGAAGCATGTAATATTCTCACCTACTCAGCCCACAACTTAGCTAGAGATGGTAGAACAGTTGCTATGTAGAATTTGCTGCCGCCTTGTCAGTAACTACTTCAGGAATATTCAAGTTACCGGTACTCACATCAAAACCTTTATCCAGTGAAAAATTCAAATATGATTGTACGTCAAATCTCAAGCATTCAACTTTATCCTCACAACTGCTCCTCCTCCTGCAAGTAAACACAGCAAAGGTATGTCAATAAACTTCAAATGCAAGACATAGCAGTAATAAACGCTACATAAAAGAAGAATCCCAGCATGGCATGTTTCCTTTCTAAAAATTCCTACAAACAAAGTTCCATACATGATTCACAAAATACACCATCAAATCCAACGTAGGTCCAGACGCCTCAGAATAGTCTCAACTTAGGTACAAACACCTCCATACCTCAATCTTCGTGCGACCTTTAAACCGCATTCCAACCTTGTTATGGCCTGTTAGCCATACCTCTACCCTCGTGCGGCCTTTAAATCGCATTCTAACCTTGGTATGTCCTGTAAACCATACCTCTACCCTCATGCAGCCTTTAAATCGCATTCCAACCTTGGTATGGTCTGTAAACCATACCTCTACCCTCATGCGGCCTTTAAACCGCCTTCCAAGGTATGGCCTTTAAACTATACCTCGACCCTCATGCGGCCTTTAAACCGCATTCCAGCCTTGGTATGGCCTTTAAACCATACCTCGACCCTCATGGGCCTTTAAACCACATTCCAACGTTGGTATGGCCTGTAAACCATACCTCTACCCTCATGCAACCTTTAAACTGCATTCCAACCTTGGTATGGCCTTTAAACCATACCTCAACCCTCATGTGGCCTTTAAACCGCATTCCAACCTTGGTATTGCCAGTAAACCATACCTCGACCCTCATGTGGCCTTTAAACCGCATTCCAACCTTGGTATGGCCAGTAAACCATACCTCTACCCTCATGCAGCCTTTAAAGCGCATTCCAACCTTGTTATGGCCTTTAAACCATACCTCGACCCTTATATGGCCTTTAAACCGCGTTCCAACCTTGGTATTGCGGCCTTTAAACCGCATTCCAACCTTGGTATGGCTTTAAACCAACCCTCAACCCTCATGCAGTCTTTAAACCGCATTCCAAGCTTGGTATGACCTTTAAACCATACCTCGACCCTAATGCGGCCTTTAAACTGCATTCCAACCTTAGTATGGCCTTTAAACCATACCTTGACCTTCATGCGGCCCTTAAACCTCATTCCAACCTTGGTATGGCCTTTAAACCATACCTCGACCCTCGTGCGTCCTTTAAACCGCATTTCATGCTTGGTATGGCCTGTAAACCATACCTCTACTCTCATGCAGCCTTTAAACCGTATTCCAACCTTGTTATGGCCTTTAAACCATACCTCGACCCTCATATAGCCTTTAAACCGCATTCCAACCTTGGTATTGCGGCCTTTAAACCGCATTCCAACCTTGGTATGGCCTTAAACCATACCTCGACCCTGATGCTGCCTTTAAACCACATTCCAACCTTGGTATGGCCTTTAAACCATACCTCGACCGTCATGCGGCTTTTAAACCACATTCCAACCTTGGTTGGCCTGTAAACCATACCTCTACCCTCATGCGGCCTTTAAACCGCATTCCAACCATGGTATGGCCTTTAAACCATACTTCGACCCTCATGCAGCCTTTAAACCGGATTCCAACCTTGGTATGGCCTTTGAACCATACCTCGACCCTCGTGCTGCCTTTAAATCATATTCCAACCTTGGTATGGCCTGTCAAGCATACCTCTACCCTCATGCGGCCTTTAAATCGCATTACAACCTTGGTATGGCCTTTAAACCATTCCTCGACCCTCGTGTGGCCTTTAAACTGCATTCCAACCTTGGTATGGCCTGTAAACCATACCTCTACCCTCATGCGACCTTTAAACTGCATTCCAACCTTCGTATGGCCTTTAAATCATACCTCGACCCTCATGCGCCTTTAAATCGCATTCCAACCTTGGTATGGCCTTTAAACTATACCTCGAACCTCATGTGGCCTTTAAACCGCATTCCAGCCTTGGTATGGCCTTTAAACCATACCTCAACCCTCATGGGCCTTTAAACCACATTACAACATTGGTATGGCCTGTAAACCATACCTCTACCCTCATGCAACCTTTAAAGCGCATTCCAAGCTGGTTATGGCCTTTAAACCATACCTCGACCCTCATGTGGCCTTTAAACCGCATTCCAACCTTAGTATGGCCTTAAACCAACCCTCGACCCTCATACAACCTTTAAACCTCATTCCAAGCTTGGTATGACCTTTAAACCATACCTCGACCCTATTGTGGCCTTTAAACTGCATTCCAACCTTAGTATGGCCTTTAAACCATACCTTGACCTTTATGCGGCCTTTAAACCTCATTCCAACCTTGGTATGGCCTTTAAACCATACCTCGACCCTCGTGCGTCCTTTAAACCGCATTTCATGCTTGGTATGGCCTGTAAACCATACCTCTACTCTCATCCAGCCTTTAAACCCCATTCCAACCTTGTTATGGCCTTTAACCATACCTCGACCCTCATGTGGCCTTTAAACCGCATTCCAACCTTGGTATTACGGCCTTTAAAACGCATTCCAACCTTGGTATGGCCTTAAACAATACCTTGACCCTCATGCTGCCTTTAAACCACATTCTAAACTTGGTATGACCTTTAAACCATACCTCGACCCTAATGCGGCCTTTAAACTACATTCCAACCTTGGTATGGCCTTTAAACCATACTTCGACCCTCGTGTGGCCTTTAAAACGCATTCCAACCTTGGTATGGCCTTAAACAATACCTTGACCCTCATGCTGCCTTTAAACCACATTCAAACCTTGGTATGACCTTTAAACCATACATCGACCCTCATGCGGCCTTTAAACCGCATTCCAACCTTGGTACGACCTTTAAACCATACCTCGACCCTCGTGCAGCCTTTAAACCGCATTCCAACCTTGGTATGGCCTATAAACCATACCTCTACCCTCATGTGGCCTTTAAACCGCATCCAACCTTGGTATGGCCTTTAAACCATACCTCGACCCTCCTGCGGCCTTTAAACCACATTCCAACCTTGGTATGGCCTTTAAATCATACCTCAACCCTCGTGCGACCTTTAAACTGCATTCCAACCTTGGTATGGCCTTTAAACCATACCTCTACCCTCATGCCACTTTTAAACCGCATTCCAACCTTAGTATGGCCTTTAAACCATACCTCGACCGTCATGCGGCTTTTAAACCGCATTCCAACCTTGGTATGGCCTTTAAACCATACCTCGACCCTCGTGCGGCCTTTAAACCTCATTCCAACCTTGGTATGGCCTTTAAACCATACCTCTACCCTCATGCGACCTTTAAACCACATTCTAACCTTGGTATAGCCTTTAAACCATACCTCGACCCCTGTGCGGCCTTTAAATCGCATTCCAACCTTGGTATGGCCTGTAAACCATACCTCTACCCTCATGCGGCCTTTAAACCGCATTCCAACCATGGTATGGCCTTTAAACCATACCTCGACCCTCATGCAACCTTTAAACCGGATTCCAAACTTGGTATGGCCTTTGAACCATACCTCGACCCTCGTGCGGCCTTTAAACCACATTCCAACCTTGGTATGGCCTGTCAAGTATACCTCTACCCTCATGCGGCCTTTAAACCGCATTCCAACCTTGGTATGGACTTTAAACCATTCCTCGACCCTCGTGCGGCCTTTAAACTGCATTCCAACCTTGGTATGGCCTGTAAACCATACCTCTACCCTCATGCGGCCTTTAAACCACATTCCAAGGTATGGCCTTTAAATCATACCTCGAACCTCATGCGGCCTTTAAATCGCATTCCAACCTTGGTATGGCCTTTAAACTATACCTCGACCCTCACGCGGCCTTTAAACCGCATTCCAACCTTGGTATGGCCTTTAAACCATACCTTGACCCTCATGCGGCCTTTAAACCGCATTCCAACCTTGGTATGGCCTGTAAACCATACCTCTACCCTCATGCGGCCTTTAAACCGCATTCTAACCTTGGTATGGCCTTTAAACCATACCTCTCCCCTCATGCGGCCTTTAAACCGCATTCCAACTTTGGTATAGATGCCTTCAAACAGTCTCACTTTGGTACAGACGCCTTCAAACAGTCTCACTTCGGAATAGACGCCTTCGAACAGTCACAACTCAGGACGAACGCCTACAAATAGTTCCACACAGGTAGAGGCCCCTTCAAATCACCCTCATACGGCCCTTAAACCGTATTCCAATCTTGGTATGGCCCGTAAACCATACCTTGACCCTCATACGGCCCTTAAATCGTATTCACCCACGAACTACGATTGGCTTAATTCCCACTCAGGGATACGTAGGAATCGTATCAAAGGGGTCCAGCCGTTCGACCAACCTGGTCACTTATCTCTTTCCTCCCGACGAGCAGTCCAGATCAGGATTCTTATTTTTATTGACGACCCCACTTCCTTCATAAGTGACATCGCCGAGGGGCTTCTGTAAGTACACCAATCCGGACAGCTCTCCATCCGAGCATGCATAAAACACTCAGGGTTCACCTCCCTGCGATTACAAAAACCAAGGGCGAACTTCCGAAGGTCATAACTTCTTCATATGAACCGATTGAGACGTGCCATATATGGTAGGAATGCTATCGACGAGTACTATCCAATGGTAATGAAAGCTCTGAAAAAAAATGTCAGATTACATCTTGGTCCGTACGAACTTATTTGTAAACTAAGGTCAACATGCCAAAATCCCCCAAATCCAGGAAAGGATAGATCAAGCCAGGTCCGTGCGGATCTCTTTGTTGCATGATAGGTTCGTACAGACCTCTTTGCTAACACGCCAAATCCCCAAAATCCAGGGATGCCAGGAAAGGACTAATTAATGTCGAGTCCGTACGAACCTCTTTGAAAGCAGGAGTGGTCCGTGCAGATCTGTTTGTCCAAAATCTGGACCTATAAATACAGCCCTCTATCAGCTCAAAAACACACACCAAAACTTCCTTCAACCTTCCTGCAACCTTCCCCATCCATTCCGAGGCATTTCGAGGCATGCCGAGGCCTCCCGAGCCATCCCGAGGCATCCCGAAGCCATCCCGAGGCAATCCTGGTCCATCTTGGTCAGTCCCGATTGACCTCCCGACGTCCCAAAAACCCTATTCATCCTCAATCAACCTACACCCACTCACTAAACTCCAAAACAACTCAAAAAGGGTCAAAATTCGTGAGTTCAACGGGTGCGAAACGAGAGTTAATTAGGGGAGGTTCTACCCGAGTGAGTTCAGAATTTCTCTCCTCTTTAAACCATTCCAAACAACCACATTCCCCCGAGGAAGATAGAAACAAACCAATATTGGTGAGATCTCCTTCCGAACTTTAAATAAACTGCTTTAATTTCCAAATATTTAAACATTACTGTTTAAATACATCGTTTACAATGTATACATTTATTTATTTTCAAATGCATTTTATTTCCTAAAACACACAATCACACACACACACACACAATTTTCAAAGAAAGGTTTAGAAAGACTCGTGAAAATGAGGCGTTTTGGGTGAGCACAAAGAAATCTCTTCCCGAAACGTAACCTGACCCCCGAACTCAAAATCTCATCACACAAAACAAAAGCCTTTTTTCAATGTTTTGGGCATAATTAAAACGTCATGGCGATTCTACATTTTCAAACGAAGGAAGCCGTCCGCGTCCCGGATCGGGTAATTTCACCTATTTCAATCAAATGTGTAAATTGTGGAGATTTCGGTAATAAGGCTTATGAATGCCTCTTGAAGCACCTATCCGGACCCACTAAGCCTCAAAGCTCAAGTGGTAGCTAGGTATGGCTGCCAAGAAGGAACTAACTCTTTGGACCTAAAAGAATAAGGGGGACCATAAGTTTTATGTTTTATTTCAGGAATGTTTTATGGCCTCAACTAATGCAAGTAAGGACATTTGGATCTTGGACAGTGGATGCTCAAGGCATATGATTGGCCATGCAGATCTCCTTACAGATATTGAAGAAGCATCAGGTCCTCCAGTTGTCTTTGGTGACAACGCTAAGGGTAAAATTGTAGGTCGTGGATCCATCATAAGAGGTACAGTTACTATACAGAAGGTGTCTTTGGTGGATTGTCTTAAACATAACCTTCTCTCCATATCACAATTTTCTGATAAAGGTATGCATTATACTTTTACTTCTTCCAACTGTTATGTGAAAAGCATTGCTACCGGAGAAACCCTTCTCAATGGACAAAGAAAAGGTAACATATATGCTATAAATTTAAATGCTATTTCTAGTGTTACTAATGCTTGTTTTGTAGCAAAGAACATCAATGAGAATTCTTGACTATGGAACAAGAGACTCAGTCACTTAAATTTCAAATACCTATCCAAGCTAGCCAATGCAAATTTGGTCACCGGCTTACCTCAAGTGTCTGCTGATCATGGAAGGAAATGCAGACCATGCATCTAGGAAAGCAACATAAAACATCATTCCAAAGAAAACCTTGCATGTCCACATCTAAGTGCCTCCAACTTCTACATATGGATCTATTTGACCCCACAACAACTGGCAGTTTAGGGGGAAGCAGATATCCCTTGGTTGTTGTAGATGACTGTTCAAGATATACCTGGGTGGAAACTTTCAGCTCCAAAGATGACACTTATGGAGTTGCCACCAAGCTTTTTCGTCTACTTCAAACCCAAAAGGAAAGTGACATCACCAGTATGAGATCCGACAATGAAATTGAGTTCAAGAACAATCGCATTGCTCAGTACTGTGATGATCACGGAATTGATCACAATTTCTCAGCCGCTGGAACACCACAACAAAATGGTGTTGTTGAGAGAAAGAACAGAACCTTGATCGAGGCTGGCAAAACTATGATATCTGAAGCAAGGCTACCCAAGTACTTTTGGGCTGAAGCTATCAATACAGCATGCTTCACTCAGAATCGGTCATTGGTCAACAAGTTTCACAACAAGACTCCTTACGAGCTTTGGCGTGGCAGAATTTCCAACATCGATTTCTTCAAAATATTCGGCTGCAAATGTTATGTTCTTTACAACGTAAAGAATATCGAGGTAAATTTGATGAGAAAGCTGATGAAGGTATCTTTGTTGGTTATTCCAAGCACAGTAAGGCTTTCAAAATATTCAATAAACGTCTGTTGAAAATTGTTGAATCTGTTCACGTTACATTTGATGAATTTGATTTGTTAGAGTCTGACAAGCCTCCAAATAGTACTAATGATTTTGGTGTTTTTAGACAGGTGAATCCAGCAACTCTAACTCCAATCAAAACTTCGGTACCAATGCAAATCAACCTCCAGCTCAGAATTCAGGCTTACCAAGTGGTGTAACCGATAGAGCCTTAGTTGATGATTCATTTTTTATTCAATCAGTTAGAAGAGAACCCAACCTCCAAAATATCTTAACCGATTCCTTACCAACTAGTCCCTCTACAAATATTCCTATTACACCACTTGAACCTGAACCAATTTCTAATATTCATATACCATTTCCTTTACCTCAACCTGAACCTCGTCATCTTTCAAACTCACCAGTTCCAAACCGATCCTCTCTTCAACCGGTCACACCTCCCTCAACCGATTCTATCCCTGCCCTAGAAACCTTAAGACAAGAATCGGTCAGGCAAGACCTTCCAAAGGAAGTGGGACCAGCTAGAGGACACCCAATAGAAGATGTGATTGGTGATGTTTTTGATCCCAGAATGACTTGAGGCTAAAGGAGGAGTATGGAAGAACAATACAGTTTATTCTCCTCCGTAATGGTCTCAAATATAGAACCAAATAAGACGGAAGAAGCAATCAATGATCCCATCTGGGTAGAAGCTATGCAAGAAGAACTCAATCAGTTCGAGAAATGCAAAGTATGGGAATTAGTGCCTCGTCCCAATGATCAGACAGTGATAGGAATGAAATGGGTCTTTAGAAATAAATTGGATAAGTCTGGAAAAATAACAAGGAATAAAGCAAGACTTGTAGCAAAAGGGTACAGACAAGAAGAATGAATTGATTATGATGAGACTTTTGCCCCTGTTGCTAGATTAAAAGCCATTAGGTTGTTCCTTGCCTATGCTGCCTACAAAGAATTTTAGTTATACCAAATGAATGTGAAGAGTGCCTTCCTAAATGGAGAACTTCAAGAGCTTGTATATGTTGATCAACCTCCCGAGTTTGAAGACTCCAAGAAGCCTAATCATGTCTATAGGTTAAACAAAGCATTGTATGGACTCAATCAAGCCCCAAGAGCATGGTATGAAGCTCTCTCCAAATTCCTACTTAGTGAGAAGTTTGAAAGAGGTAAAATCGATACAACCTTATTTATTGCAAAGCATAATGGTCATTCATTGTTAATTCAAATATATATAGATGATATTATATTTGGTTCTACTAACGAAAACTTATGCAAAAGATTTGAGAAACTTATGTAAAGCAAGTTCGAGATGAGCATGATGGGAGAACTAACTTTCTTCCTTGGACTTCAAGTTAAACAAACTCAAGAAGGAATCTTCATCAATCAAGCCAACTATACAAATGATCTAATCAAGAAATTTGGCCTTGATTCTGCTCATCCTCAAAGCACTCCTATGGCTACTAATGTACATTTTGATAAAGATGAGTCTGGTAAGAAAGTAGATATGACACTTTACCGAGGTATAATAGGATCTCTACTTTACTTAACTGCTTGTAGACCAGATATCATATTTGCTGTATGTGTGTGTGCTAGGTTTCAAGCTGATCCTAGAGAATCTCACCTTCAAGCTATTAAGAGAATCATAAGATATCTTGTAGGAACTGTTCACTTAGGTTTATGGTACCCTAGAGATTCATCTTTTACACTAATTGGCTATTCAGATGCTGATTTTGTAGCTTGTAGGGTCAGAAGGAAAATTACTAGTGGGACTTGTCAATTTCTAGGTCACCGATTGGTTTCCTGTTCTTGTAAGAAGCAAGATTCAATTTCCACTTCTATGACTGAGGCTGAGTACATAGCTGCTGAAAGTTGCTACTCACAAATACTATGGATGAAACAACAACTTGTGGACTATGTACAACAGATGTTTGTCCCATCTATTGTGACAACTCCTCTCAGTCTCCAACAATCCTGTGATGCATTCAAAGACAAAGCACATAGATATCAAATACCACTTCCTCAAGGATCATGTTGAAAAGGGTAATGTTGTTCTTTTAAAAGTTCATACTAATTATCAGTTAGCTGATATTTTGACAAAACCCTTAGACACTAAACGTTTTGAATTCCTTATAGGTGAACTAGGCATGATTGATATTCGTGGATAAACTGTACTAACTTTGCTACCCTGAATCTACCATTGCTCATTAACCTTAACCGACAGCAACAAGTTCTCAACCGGTCACAACCCCTTAACGATCATAATTTCTATCGGTTACAAGTCGTAACGGGTCAAGGCTTTAAATGGTTGTCTCAATCGGTCAATCAAACGCTCAACTGACGATGAACTGCGGCGGCCGGACCAATCTGTTTTAACCGGCGCGTCTGACACCTCTACTGTCCTTTCAAGTCTCTTTAGCCGCTGTCTGACACAACATTGAGCTGTTTACCAACTTTTCTTTCATGGGGTGATCAAAATTTTAATTTTGATAAAAAAGGTAATCTCTATATCATTCCTATTTATCCAAAAGGTTATCTTTTTGTTCATTATTATTATTATGTTTAAAATTTGAATTGTTGCCCACACATTCCTAATTTTATGCTTCCAATTATGCATGTATTAAGTTCGTGTCCATTATCCCCTATTTTTTAGCAACAGTTAAAACATTTAAACTAATTTTGCTCTTTCCTATACAAAACCCCTTCATCTCCTCCCTTCTCCCTCTCCCTATAAAAGAAATTCAAAAGCGAACTTTCTAGGTTTTCAAAACTCTCTCAAATTTTCAAACTCTCTAGCTTTCTGCAATCTCCCAATCGGCTGCAAGATTTCTAACTTCATTCGAAGGTCACCAGATCTTCGTATTTTTCTTAATCAATCATCAACCTTTTTTTATGGTAACACTTAGAACTTTTAGAAGTTTTCCTAAGTTATGAATATTCTTGTTTGTATAACTAATAAAATGTTCTAACTTAAAATGTTGTTTTTTTGATGTTTGATTTCTACAGATGGCTCCTAAACCAACAACCCCAAAGAAAGACATATATATGGAGGTTACATTCTACCCAACTTCTTCGATCTGAGCAAGGAAAGTTGCTCAAAACTATTCTTTCAGGAGCTGGTGTTCTTCCATTCCTTTTGCTTGAAGGTTCAGAGGATATCTACTACGAGTTAGTGAATGAGCTATTTGAGAATGGATCTTTGGATGATAATGATAAGGCTGGAGAAGTGCCTTCTATTGTTTCTACAGTGGCTGGTGTCCCTGTTACTTTCTCCCCAGCCTCCATAGCTAAAGCATTCCCAACCCTAGCCTTAACCGGCCCTTCTACTGTGGTGATGAAGAACATGGAATTAGCTTGGGCTCAGATCAGAGGAGAAGAGCCATTCATAACCGGAGAAGGCAACTAGAAGGCTGATCTTGATCCTTTGAATTATGCCTTGGCTGAGATAGTGGACAAATATATTATCTGCCGATCTGGATCACATCATTGTATTACTATGATTTAGTGGGAATCAATTGCTACTATTCTTCTACAAAAGGACTTTAACTGGTGCAAATTTATTTACAACATCAAAGTTATTGCCTTTCAAAAGTTCCAAAAGGAGAAGCCCCTTGCAAGAGCCAACAAAGCCAGGCCTTGCCATTATCTACTAATCAGTAGAGTCTTGAGAAGGAATCCCTCTATTCTAGCAGCTTCTGCCGGTCAGCCAAGTTACCCTCAGTCATGGGTTAAAACCTTTGACACATCTGAATGGGGAAGAATCTCAAGAGAAGCCAGAATCTCAACCGGTAGTGCCTCAACCGGTGAAGCCTCAACCAGCGCTCAACCGGTTGAGAAGAAGAAGAAGGCTTACAAGCCTAAAGTGAAGAAAACCGATGAGCCTGAGTCCTCCAAACCAGTTACCTCTCTACCGGTTAAAAGGAAGGCAACCGATGAATCTATCAGCAAACCTAAACCGGTCACTGTTTCTACCCAACCGATTGCCTCATCTCAACCGACTGCCCCTTAAACCTCTCCACCAACAGTCGGAGCCAAAAAGACTGCCAGAAAACAAGCCCCTCTACTACCAGTCAAAAAATCTCAAACTCCTTCTACCTCATCCTCCTTGCCAAAATCTAAACATGTTCAAAAATCCTCCTCTCAGCTAGCCAAAGAAAATGCTGAGAGAAGAAAATTGATTGAAGCTGACCTTACTACCTTTGTTCTTTTCATTCCAAAGAGGTTGTTCTCTCACAACTTTTTGACCGGTGAGGTACCTATAACTGGACATGCCTCTCACCCATCGGTCAAGAAGTGTCAACCGATCAGAAACCCTACCTTCCATATCTTCTATGATAACCTTTGGGCTATCCAAGATAAGCTTATCCCTTCTCCCAAATGGGTTTATCCAATTTATCACCTTCCCCCATTCCTCACGAAGCTTCTACAATTCCATGAGCTCTGCAAAGACTCGGTTCCTACTAGTGATATTCACAAGTATGTTAACTTTGAGAATACTCACGAAGAAAAGGGCATCTACTTCAGCAAATACTGCCAGTTGAGTGAGTATGATGCCTCCCTAACCAAGCAGGACCTTCTCAAGATCTACAACCGATACTTTGATATGCTTCCCAATCTGTGGAATGCCATCTATCTAGCTCAAGATCGGTTGCGTCAGGACATGATGGTTCATGCGGTGTGGACTGACTTGGCCATGCTCTATGGAGTCCAAGACACCTTGATGGAATCTGACCCCCTATCAGTTGGGCAGATATGAACATCCTGACGATCTACTTCCCTCATTTGATTCTGAACCTATCTCTCTCGGTCCAAGGAGAAACCAGTTGATAAGAAATGTTATGGACCTGATAGAGAATATGTTGGAGGTAGATAGAGAGCTGCAAGCTATGGGAAATGTGAACTTAGCTAACTTCTTCTCTTCAGTTCACTCTAACAAGAATAAGTGGACTTCCACTAGTGATGAAGAGATTGAAGAGTTGTTTAGGGAAAGTAGTGCTGATGAGGAAGATGATGCTGATATGGGTGTTGAAAGTGATCAGTCTAGCTCAAGTTCCAGTGATAGTGGCCATGATCAGTCAAGAATGGATTTTGTTACTCCTTAACCGATGGCACCGGTTAGGAAGATAGGAGGAGGCTTAACCGATACATCACCGGTTACAAGCCTAGGAGGAGGAGAGAAAGAGAAAATTTTTGCTGCTGCCTCACCGGTTGTTCAACCGATTGAGATGCCCTCAACCGATGGATCTACTGAACCGGTTGAGGAGGAGAAACTTGTTGTTCATACTGCTGCTGAAGACATTGAGCTTCAAAAGGCTATGGCAGAAAGCCTGTTTGAATATGAACTGAACCTACAACAGTCATCAGCAGAAGAGTTGGCTACTCAAGCTGCTATTCAGGATAGTCTTCTTGTCAGCCAAGCTAGTGCCCAGCTTAAGGGTAAATCAGTTGATGAGGATGTTGATCCTATATTTGAGGAGGAGGATCCTAATCTTTCAGACTTCTTTGAGGAGGAGGATGATGCAATAGAATTCAAGGCACCTGAGCCTTTTGAATATGACCCATTTGATACTGCTCATCCTCCTGCTACTTTTGACTTCATAGTAAACCAAAAAGACTTGATGTCTAGAAGAAATTATTATACATCTAGAGCTTCCATTCCCCAGTTGTCAAACGGGATGTTTCTATTTGATGTACATGAGAAGGTCATCAGTCACTGCAGTTTCCAACCGATGCCAATGCCTCCATCCATAGCCGATGAACTTCAGAGAAAAAGGAGGCAAGACAGAATGCAGACTTTTCTGGATGTAGTTGAGGTCATGAAAGTAGGAGATCCTCCAGCTAATACTCCTCCTCATCAAACCAACACCAAGGGTCCAGGTGAGACCAGCCTAAGATTCCAAACTCCAGGGATCTTAAGGTTAAAGAAAAGAGCTGCTCCCCCAAGAAATGCCAAAGTTATACCTGGCAAGGCTGAGCAACAACTGCTCCTGGATTTCCCAGCCAAGTGGTCAACTGATATATCTACTGTGCAACATCGGTCATGCTCAATTAAGATTGCTGGTTAAGTGGTTCAACGGCTACCTAGATCGGTTGAATCTTCTCTCCTAACCGACAACATTTATATCCGCTACTTAGCTTTGGACAATTGTATGACTAGGGTGTTGGAGCTAAAAATATTTTCTTGGTATTTTGAGGTGACAAAAATGGTGGGACTGATGCCTCAAGTGCCTCAACTTTTTATTAGAAGAGATGATGGAAGTGTAAAGCCCCAAAGCAATATCAGGCATGCCTTCCAGCTACTCAACATTTTGAGGATGGCTTCTTTGATCAGGTTAAGGTAGCAAGCCATACCTTTTGCCTCCCAGGCTACTGAGATGATTGTTCTGGATTTTGAAGAAGCCAATGAAATTGAATGTGCTTTGGACTTAAGCCTAGAGAATAACGGATTTATCACTCCTGTTTTGGCTGTTTCCTCTGATTCAGAATCTGTGATATGGACTCTTCCCCAACCGGTCAAGCTACTTCCCCAACTAATGCTCTTTCTCCAATCGATCCCTCTCCTTCAACCGATGCTCCCCCAACCGGTCAAGATCTTTCAACCGACGCTATCTTGCGGTCTCCCCTCCAACCGGTTGCTGCTCCTTCAGAAGAAATACTGATCTGCACAGGCCAACCATTGTGCAAGACTTAATAGAACTACATGATGCACTAATAGATGGGCTAGCTAAGTCCAATCAGGAGGAGGAAGAAAGAAGACTATCCAGATTTGAAACAGGATTTGCAAAGGCTATAGGAAATTTTGTACAAAAGCTGAATGACAAAGATGCCACCATAGTTAACCTTGTTAAAGAGATGACCAACTCCACCAATACCAACAAAGAATTATGTGATCAAGCCATAGCCTTTCAAACCAATCTTGTTGAAGCTACTGAAGAACTAAAGTAAGCAAATTTAAAGATTCGTGACCTATCTGCTCAACTCAAAGATTCAAATACTGAGCTGGTCAAGGTTAAAGCTCAAAATGATATTTTGCTAAAGCTTACAAGTGGTCATGGGAAGTCTGAAAAGAAGAAGAGAAGGAGAGAAGAAAGGAAAGAGAAAGAAGCAAGAGAAGCCAAGCGGTCAAGATGCTGCAACAGTCAAGCTTCCTCAACAAGCTTCCAATCAGTTGAAGCATTTAATGTTCTCACCTACTCAGCCCACAACTTAGCTAGAGTTGGTAGAACAGTTGCTATGAAGACTTTGCTGCCGCCTTGTCAGTAACTACTTCAGGAATGTTCAAGTTACCAATACTCACATCAACTCCTTTATCCAGTTGAAAATTCAAATATGATTATAGGTCAATCTCAAGCATTCAATGCAGAAGATATTCTCATTAAATGCTTGTCAGTATAAGTTATCCCTTCAACCCCTTCAAAGACAACAACTCTTCCATGCAGTCACTATAAATACCTTCCTTAGATCATTGAAGAGGGTTGGTGCATTGAAGACTTTGAGAGTAAGATTGTCAAGAACTATAAGTGCTCAAGCATTGCAGTTCAAGACATTGTCCATATATTCACTAGATTATTTATTAGGACATACACTATGCACTCTCGACTATGTCTGGAACACATTGATTGATCACACTACACACCCAAGAGAAATCAGTTCAACTTGTGAACACATCTCTTGAAACACTTGGTCAAATCTTGTATCACGATCCATTATTGATCACTTTCCTTTAGACAACTTTCAATTTTAAAGCTTGCAACTTGTAATAGACTAGTGACATTATTTCACAAATTCAAGTTTTGACCAAACTTGGTAGGGGACGTAGCAGTTATTTAATACTGTGAACCTTCCAAACAACCGTGCCTCTTTGTTTGTTTGCTCATTATTTTTTGTCCTTGTAACTGGTTGAACTCTATCGCCGGTTACAACCTTTGAATCCTTTAACTGCTTGTTTGTTTTTTTCATTGAAATATAACTTGCATGATATTTTAACTTATTTTCATTTGAAACCTCTTTACTTAACTGATCACTTTTGTGTGAGTAAACCAGTAATATTTTATCCTCTGCGTAACTGGTTACTATCGGTTTAGCTTGTGATAAGTTACTTGGCTATTTTATAAAGATTTCAGAAAAAGAAGTTTAATCAGACTATTCACCCCCTTTTTTTCTTTTTTCTGGCGAAAGGAGGACGGTACCTCCCTAGATTTTATTGATAGAAAAAAGAAAGTACAAACGTGGTGGGGGACATGACAACCTCAACCACCAAGAAAAAAAAACCTAAGGGGGGGAGTCCTTACACATGGTGAGTTTATCTTTGCTTATGGTAGATTTTATGGTGAGCAAACAAACTTGTGGTCAGAAGCGATGGCAGTCTTGAACGGTTTGGAGCTTGCTATTGAGTTTGATATCTCTAATTTATGGATTGATGTTGATTCCGAAGTTCTTATGAAGATCATTCTGAAAATCTATCATATACCTTGGCGAATTCATTATATCATTAATAAGATTCTCTTCTTGATGAATTTTCTGGAAGTTAAATTCACCCATGTTCTTAGAGAAGGTAATAGAGTTGCCGATGGTATTGCTAATATCGCTGCTGATTCCAAATCCCATGTTAATTTCTTTTCCGTTGTTGATCTTCCAAAGGATGTCCAAGGTTCTTATATGCTTGATAAAAATGGTATCCCTTCTCTCCGCCTTTAGTTGCTGTGGTGTTGGTTGCTGCTTTGGTTCGTGGTTCTGCATGGGATTTCCTCTGTTGGGCCGATCTGTTGTTGCTGGTGTTATTGGTGCTGCGGCATGGCTTGTGCGGTCGCACAAGAGCCTCGGCTTGTCTTGTGCGGCCGCCCTAGTGTTCTGGCCGTGTGTGGTTTGGCCTGTCCGGCCGGATGTGTTGCCTGCTGTGCCTTTTCCTTTAGATTATCTCCTCTATGTTAGGACCTTGATTGTTTTAGTTTTTTTGATTTTTTCTTTTATTTTTGGTGTTTCTTTTAATCTTAGCTCCCTCCCATTTATTGTAGAGGATCTTACAGGTTGTGTAAGAACTCCCCCCTGCTTTTTTCTGGTGGTTGAGGTTGTCATGTCCCCCACCATGTTTGTAATTTTATTTTTCGTTATTAATAAAATCTAGGGAGTACCGTCTCCTTTCGCCAAAAAAAAAAAAAAAGGTCCTCTATAATAAAGGGAGGGGAAGCTAGAGTACAAAGAGAATAAAACAATAAGGAATCTAGCCATGAGAGGAAACTACTTAGATCGAATATGGGGAGTCCGAGTCTTGTCAAAAGCAATCATCCCTTGACAAGAACGGGGAAGGTCAATAGCATTCAAAAAAACCATATTACGCCCCTCATTCGCACCCAAATTTGCAAGAAGATCAGCAATACCATTTCCTTCACGATAGATGTGAGAAACCCTAACCTCCATGTCTTCCATGAGACGATGAATGTGAGCAATAATATACCATATAGCCCAAGGAATATGATATTCCTTAATAATGATGCGCATAAGAACTTGGGAGTCCACTTCAAGCCAAACTCGATGAAACCCTTTGACATGAGCCGCATATAAACCATCCCTCGCAGCTAAAGATTCAGAAACCAAATTAGATTCAAAACCATAAAAATGAGCAAAGCCATAAAGGAAATCACCTTTATTATCCCGAATGATGCCTCCTCCTGACGCCAAACCCGGATTACCCCTAGATACACCATCCATATTTACCTTGACTTCATTATGAAGAGGGCTGTCCCAAGTCACTAACTTTACATGAAGAGGACGAGGAATACTAAAATGAAGATGGAAGTCATTAACAACCTCCATATCCGAGTTGTTAACAGGAAAAGAAATGCACGAAGAACTGGCAATATTAGCAACATGATTGTGAACCTTATAAATAATGTCCATAGCAGCCATCACTTTGCCTTCAAACCGACTTTTATTACGAGCCATCCAAATTTCCCAAGCAACAAGGGCAGGAAGAATAGAGCATACCCATTTTAGAGTCCGAGAAGGAGACTTGCAGCCATACCACCAACAAATGAGCAATTGGTTAAGAGAACCATTTAACCTTCGAATACGGCATAAAGAATGAAAATAAGCCCAAACAGTGTTAGCCGTCTCACTATCAACTAACAAATGCATAATGGATTCCTCTTGAGCATCGCAGCAACATGCACATTTAGAAGCCCCTTGAATTCCTCGCTTTTTCACCATATCATCTGTAGGAATACCACCATGTAAAGCTCGCCAAAGGAAAACAAAAATCTTCTTTGGAATATACTTGTTCCAGCAGAAGGAGAAAGACACAGATTTTGCCTTCCTTGCACGATATTCCATCCAAGCCGAACTTACAGAAAATTTGCCCGATTGAGAAGGGAGCCAGATAGGAATATCCGGCTGATCCGAGATAGAAATATGTTGCGATTGCATCATAGAAAGGAGCTGATTCCCATTAACATCCCGAATATGATTGATACGCGGCCTTCCATTTTCAAATAAAGTGAGAACTTCTACATGATTAAAAGGAAGAGAATCCGTAAAGCCATCTATCCATTTCTCGTGTATAGAAATATGACCCCTACCAATTCTCCAAGCCATTCTATCTTTCAACCAAAGGCTTTGCAGCAATCATTCTTTTCCATATGTGAGAAGCATACGAGGTTTGGACTGCATCCATTGGATGGGTTTCCCTGCAATATTTAGCTAGCATTACCTTACTCCACAAAGACTCATTTGAGCGAATTCTCCACCATAGCTTCATCGCAAAAGCCATAGAAATATCTTCAAATTTCCTCAACCCTAAACCCCCTTCATCAGGCGGCCAGCACATCTTATGCCATGATAACCTTTTTTTTTTTTTTTTTTTTGGCGAAAAGAGGACGGTACCTCCCTAGATTTTATTGATTAGAAACAAAAATACAAAAGCGGTGTGGGACATGACGGCCTCAAACCACCGAGAAACAACCTATGGGAGGAGGCCATACACAAACTGTAAGACCTACTACACAAGAGGGAAAGGGGATGACTAGAAACATAAGATAATAAATAAAACAAAAATCTAGCCATAAAATCAAGTACGAAAAGAAGGAACTCCTGCACTATCAAGAACATAAGCTCCATAGCAGCAAGGAGAGAGCTCTGAGTGATGATACCACGCCATATCCGCCTTACAATCCGCCGCCTCATTAGCTAAACCATCAGCCACTCTATTGCCTTGTCGAAGGATGTGCGTAACATGAACATGAATAGAATTCATAATGTAATGAATTCGCCAATCAAGTAGTGAATTTCCCAAGGGATATGGAATACCTTCGTAATGATTTTCATTAAAACCTCCGAATCAACCTCCAACCAAACATTATTAATCCCAAAATCAACCGCATACAAAAGGCCATCCAAAGCAGCCCTAGCTTCAAATTTCAAATGTTTGTTTGCACACCATAGAATTTACCATACGCGAAAATGAGTTTACCTTGAGAGTTTCTAAAAATGCCTCCGCTGAAGCAATTCCCCCGGATTTCCTCTAGACACACCATCCGAATTTAACTTGTAAACTCCTAGACTAGGTTTAGCCCAAGCAACCATCCGAACCTTAGGATGCCGAGGAAGAGCTGTCCTAATAGAAAATACATTTTTTGCATGCAGATCGGCCACGTTGCTCTCAGAAACGCAGATTATGCGCCTTAGCAATATCCGAAACTTGTTGAACAATGGAGGAGATTAGAACATGATAAGGGATTTTAATCCCTTCAAAAAACCATTTGTTTCAGTAGCACCATATATTCCGACAAATTACCCCGGGAGAATAGAAAACAACCACTTACCAAATGAGGTTGAGGCTTTAGGAATCTCATACCACCACGAACATAACAGCTGCCTTAGGTTTCCCATTCGAAGCACACCACCAAGAAGAAGGCTAAAATGATTCCACATTGTCCGAGGCAAATCCCCAAAAACAAAAAAGATGATCAATGAATTCCATATGAGGCCGAATACAACAAGAACATCTAGAGACCACCTGAATACCCCGTTTAAAGCGCTTCATCCGTAGGAAGCCCACGATGTAAGGCCCTCCAAAGAAGAATAGACATTTTCATCGGTAAATGTTTATGCCAAATGCTTTTGAACACAAAGCTGGAAGCATGACCATGACGACATTCACGCCAGCGGAATTAATGGAGAATTTCCCAGAGGATGAAGGCTTCCAAATAAGAACATCCTCCTTCCCATTGAGCACAATTTGCTGCTCCACTTATAACTCTAGCAAGTCGCCCCCAAATTGATCATTGATGTAATCATACTTAGGGACGGAGTTCTCAAAAACGTGTAAATTTCGATATGCTCAAATGGGAGATTTGGGAGAGAACCATCCGGCCACTTCTCATGAATAGATAAATAACCTTGCCAACTCTCCAACCCATTCTCTCTTCCATGAAATCCTTGATGCTAATCATTCTCTTCCAAACATGCGAAGCAAAGCTTGTAATGACAAAGCATCCATCGGATGAGTCTCATAACAATATTTATTGAGCATAAAAGAGGACCATAGAGAAACAGGACCCTCGGAACCTCCACCAAAGCTTCATTGCAAAAGAAATGCGATATCCTCAAACTTGCGAATACCAAGCCCCTTCGTCTTGGGTTGGCTGATTCGGGCCCAACCTATCCAATGGCATTTGTGATGGCCATCAACTCCGCTCCGAGAAAAAGTTCATAATCATTCGCTGCATGGCTGTAATAACACCTTTGGGAGGCTCTAAAACGGGCATGTAGTATAAGGGGATGGATTGGAGACAAGATTTTATAAGAATTACCTTAGCACCATATGAGAGCAACTTTCCTTGCCAAGAAGCCAAACGAGATTCCATCTTCCTCAACAAAGGGCCAAAAGAGAGGCGAGTTTTTCGACCCACATAAAGAGGGCAGCCCAAATAAGTAAGAGCGGGTCCTTTTTTTTTTGAAACCCGTAGCATCGAAATGGCTAAATCTTTATCCTCATCATATTTCCCGTAACAAAACAAGATTTACCAATGCTAACCAACTGGCCCGAGAAAGCTTGGTATTTTTCCAGACAAAGCATGTGTTTCTGAAGAGAATGTTGCGCCCCATTGCAGAAAATGATGATATCATCCGCATAAGAAAGATGGGAAACAACCGGGGTATGGGGATGCGACCGGTACCTAAGACGAGGCTGGCTTTCATGGAGATAATTCAGCCCTCTACTAAGGACTTCAGCTGCAATAATCTAAGGATCCGCCCCAACCGACAAGTAAAAATCTTAGTAATTATCTTGTTAGAGAAATTACAAAGGCTTATGGGCCTTAAATCCGAGAAGGTGATAGGGGAATCAACCTTCGGCAAGGTAACAATCAAAGTACTTGTCCAAGATCTAGGCATCTCAAAACCAGCAAAGAATTCCTTTATAGCTCTAAGAAGGTCATCCTTGATAATATCCCAACAAATCATGTAAAACATACCTGTGAAACCATCCGGACACCAGTACTGAGCATTCATACTTTTTACAATCTCAAAAACTTCATCAATAGAAGGCGTGGCAATAAGAGAAGCATTTTCTTCCGAGGAAATAAGAGTTGGAATAAGATTTAAGAGAGAAGCATTTTCTTCCGAAGCATTACTCCAAAAGAATCGAACAATAATTTTTTCCATCGCATGGATAACACCTTTGGGAGGATCAATTAGAGCAAGATAATAAAGGGGAATTGCAGCCAACACTATTTAAGAAACACATCCAGATATTAACGAGGAGAGTAAAGGAAAGAAAAAAAACAACCCAACCAAAATCAAGGAAAACGTATCAAGGCAACAACACAAATAAATTTCAAACCTTCATTTAGAAATTCACCAAATTTACAATCTCTATCACACACTCATATATATAAACAACCCATCACCAAAAATTCAAGTCTTCAAAACCCGAAAAAATAAAGAAAGAAAGAAAGAAAAACCCCAAACCTGGAAATACTCCAGCAAAATGGATGAATCAACTCATCAAGTAAAGAGGAATAACGATACAGTTTTATTCCCATACCAAGTCGTCGACCAGTCTCTTTCTCAATCAACTTCATATTTCAGCCACCCCTTGCCAAAAAGAATTTCAAAATCCGACTAGGTGTGAATACAACCAAAGTTGGTCGACTACACCCAGCCGTGCAGAGAAAAATCGGTAGGATACAACCAAAGTTTTGTTTCTCCATTCCTATCATTGTTCTTCTTCTAGCAGGAACCATCTTCAATCTCTATTCCTATTAGTTGGTTATGGCTTATTTATGGAAGAGTTTAAGTATCAAAGTAACAGTATGAAGGATTTAAGGAAGAACTAATTTTACGTCTCTTCACTATGTGTGTGACTTCAACCATGGGGAGAGAAGAAAAAGGACCCCTTACTTTAGACTCTATTAGTTGTTATGGCTAGATTCCTTTTTTATTTATTTTCTATGTACTCTAGTCTTCCCTCCCTTTATTGTAGAGGACCTTACGTCTTGTGTAAGGACTCCCCCCTTAGGTTTGTTTTATGGTGGTTGAGGTTGTCATGTCCCCCACCTTGCTTTGTAATTTTCTTTTTAATTAATAAAATCTAGGGAGTACCGTCTCCTTTCGCCAAAAAAAAAAGAGAGAAGAAAAAGGAAGGGGTGGTGATCGGTGATGGTGGAAAGAAATGAATTGGGGGGGGGGTTTAAGAAAATAAGAAATAAATGTGGAAGGGTTAGTTTGGACATTTTATTAGATGGCATTTTAAAAATAAGTTAGATTACGGGTTTTTTCAACAATTTTACGAGTTCATATAGCAACTTTCTTTCTATACCTAGTGGTATTTTACGAGGAATAAAAATGAGGTGTGACTACACCAAAACCTGCCCCTTCATCACCTAAATTGAATGTGCAAAGCCGTTTTCGTAAGCATAAAATGTATTTTCAGTGTCGATTTCACCAAGTAAGATGTATTTTCAACATCGATTTCACCAAGTCCTGATCTTTCGACTATAACTGCCTCCACAAAAAATTTGGGTAGCAACGCTACCTCCTTCGGCCCTCTCTCCACAACCGACCACTTTAACATCATAATCACGTCTCCGCCTCCTCTTTCTCCTCCAACCACTTCTTCTCCACCATCTTCTTTTTTCTGCTCCTGCCACAACCACTTTTATGTACTTGTTTTTTCTTTATTTTTCGTTCCGCCTAGGCCTCGCCCAGACCGCCTAAGCCTCGCTCACCGCCTAATATAGCCGATTTGAAGAAAATCGTGGCGGATGTCCACCGCCTAGTGCCTAGGCACTGCCTATACCGCTTTTTAGGACACTCGATGTACCACGAGATATAAAGTATTTTCGTGTCTTTTGTTATTTTATTAGTATTTTTGAATTATTATTAGGTAGGTAGTATTTTAATGTGTTAGAGTAGATTTAGTAGATATTTAGTTATTTTTTAGTCTTATTACTATATAGGTTAGGAGTAATTTTAGTAGGTTTTGACGTGTTTATCAAGTCGTGGGAGTCTTATAAAATAGGATCATAGGTTAAATTCAAAAATTAGACTTTTATTTATAAAAACATAAACTTTGGTTTATTTATCATTCTACCTAGATAGGTGTGAAGTTTTGGCCATTTAAGGCTTGCAGAAGGATTCTATTAGATAGAATTCTTATTATAAAGATTTCTCTTTAGTATAAACTCCTTTATTATTGATTTTGTTGCGTCAGTTTGTTATGATTTGTCTCATTGAATTTGTGGAAGATTAGTTGAACAAAGGAGTCCAAGAATAAATTGAAACTTGATTAGAGTCAAAGACGAAAGAGGAGAAGAAATTTGAATGCCAAGAATGGTCGGCCACGCCTGGGATTTGTTTTGGCTTAGTGGGCCTGGATCTGGTGGAATGGGCCTTAGATGAGTTTGGATGTCGAGGGGACTCAGTTAGATATAGATGCAATCAAATGTCATGGGACTCAAACTGATTGTTGCGGTGGATGCCAGAGAGTTACACTTCATTGTAGATGCGATTGGATTCCATGGGACTCTATCTATTTTAGATGCATTTGGATGCCGAGGGGACTCACTCCAATTTGCTGAGGTTGGATGCCGAAGGGACTCACTCCGTTGTAGATGTGGTTGGATGTCGAGGGGACCCACTCCAATTTGCTACGGTTGGATGCCAAGTGTACTCACTTTGTTGTAGTTATGTTTGGAAATTGAGGGGACTTACTGCAATTTGTTGAGTAGAGGCTGTAATAGGTGTAACTGTTGAGTTAATGCATTTGTTGAAATTTGAATAAATCTTTCATCTCTTGTGACTAATTAGGAATTAATTGATGGTAATTTACTTTTGTTAGTTCCATGCATGTCTTAGAAATTGTGATGTTGACTAATGTTAGGGCAAAAGTCGCTCGAGGTCGACATTATTGAGGAAATTTGCTCAGGCATTTGTAAAGGGTTGGGCCTTATTGCAAGTGACTTTGGCAGAGGTTGTCAAGATGGTGCTAGAGGTATTGATGATGTTGTTCAGACATCTGGACAGACTACTGATCGGAGGAGAGGCGGAAATTGATGCCCAAGGAGGACTGGGCCTTTCGAAGATGATGCTGAGATGTGTGAGCAGGAGGATGGTGACAGTTTCCCAGAGGAGAGTAGTTACCACTTTGTAGGCCATTAGGAGCCTCGGTCTTTCTTTTACCTTTTTTAGTAGGAAGAGAGAAAGAGAGAGAGAGAGAGAGAGAGAGAGAGAGAGAGAGAAAAGCATGTAAACAAATTATTCTTATTTACATCCTAGACTCTATTTGCATTATTTTATGCCTAATTAATTTAATCTGAGTGAGACCATTTTAAAAGTTTGGTGTGCTCAAATGGTGCGGGTTTTGGTATTTGAGTTGTTGTTGTTATTGTATTTTCTACTTCTGCAGCAGTTTGAACCTAGGGTAAACAAGCTTGGATTTCTGTCTGGACTGATGAAGCCTATTTGAACTCACAGACTGGTGAAACTCATGCGGTTCTAGGCTTCTTGGTGAAGGTTTCGTGAGTTTGAAAAGGGTGGGGGGGCATTGACTCGTGCAAATCTGACAGCCGGATTATTTGCCTTGACAATTTCTGGTAAATCAGCTACAATAGCTATAATATAAGCCCCTTGAATTCGACCACAATGTTCAAACAACCATTTTCTTCTTTTTTGGAAGCTTTTGGAAAGCCACAAGTTCTTTCAAAACTCCTATGGCACCACCCGCTTGGTCTCTTGACGCCGAGGCAATGGCATAATTTAGGTACAACTTGTAAACCTTTGTTTATTCATTTAAGCCCAATTGTCAGAAAGGTTTTATCAAGCACTTTGGCTTCCACATGTTCTTTACGCTTAAGATTTTGAAACCCGATTTCGATCTCATTAAGGAGGCCTTTCCGGGACTCTAATAGTCACACTTTCAACTTTTCGCAAATGAAATGGTCCCTACGATGAAGGAGTTTTCTACTTTTCTTGACAATGTCGTTGACTGGGCTGATTTTCCGAAATACCATATAAGTGCGGTGGATTCTTGGGCGACCCTTCTCAATTTTCCATTTGATGTTACCCGAAAGATGTCTCATATACAGTTGTTTTTGATGCTATTTTGTGCCCATTCTAAAGATTCAGTTGTGCAATCATTCAAGAGAAATGCTTTGGCTGCTTGTCTTTTCAGTGAAGTCCTATTCGTGACACCTCTCGGTACTACTTGTTCTATGCTTGCGGACATCGTACTTCAAGCCTAAGCGAAAGAGTGCAACATTGTTCCCTTAATTCTTGGGGAGTGATTGCATGGGCTAGATGAGATTCATCGAATCGGGGAGATGCGACATGGTAGCCCCTTTCTTTTGACCATTTGGTTGCGGGAGCATTTTACAGTGTATGCTCCGGAGTTCGATTTTTCCCCTTATTTTATCCATCGACGGGGTCTTCTTATCAAGTGATGGATGTGTTTTCACCATCCAAATGATATATCTTTAGACTTATTTGATGATCAACCTTGGGTGTTTTGATGGATTTTTGGAGTGTTTATGAGTACATGGAATAGAAAAAGAAAGTCACATATTATGATCTTAATGAGAATAAAAAAGAACGATAAAGAGCGCAGCGGCAAAGGAGGAAAGAATGGAAATAAAATAAAGACAAGAAGGATATAACATTTTGCAACCAATACCAATGGATATTACTTAATGAGAGCTTTCCAACGATATGTGGCACGTCCGAATTGGAGTACGTATGAAAAGTTATGACCTATGGAAGTTTGCCGGGAAAAGTACAAGTCGACAAAGCATTGGGAGCGCACGCACCTGATGGAGGATTTCTCCCTCTAGTTATAATTACATAGCAAGTGTACTAGTGCTCCATAGAAGTAATACGCACACATGCAAGGGTCGAATATATAATGACTCGTGTATTGATGATGTTGTTCAGACGGCTGGACAGACTACTGACCGGAGGAGAGCGGAAACTGACGCCCAAGGAGGACTGGGCCTTCCGAAGATGATGCTGAGATGTGTGAGCAGGAGGATGATGACAGTTTCTCAAACATTTTTTACAACACTATTGTCTATCAATAGGGGAGTAGACTGGTCTATTCCGTTTCTGATACATGCCCATAATTTTAGACAGTTGCAAGCGCTTGAGGTGATGGTAGAGATCGTTGTACTAGCCTCCCCATGTATCGGGGTAGCATTTTCCTTCCCGAGGCTTACATTATCTGGCTCTTTGACACTGGCATATCTTGGATAGACTAGTTTCAGGTAGACCTTTTGGGGAACATGTTTGAGTCTAGTCAGACCTTGAGGGCGAGAGAAGCTGCAGCTGATCCAAGTAATATATTGGAGGACCTGATGGGAGCACCTCTGTATGACTTCTATGCCCGTCGAAAGCTTGTTGCAAAAAAGAATCAAGTTCGCTCTTCAATGTTTAATAGGCTAGGGAAACCTAGTAAAGCTTATACCTCATGCAAGAGAAACAGAGAATGCAAAACTAAGAGTGAATCCCCTAGGCCAAAGAGAAAGTGGAGATTTAGGAGTACCCATAAGATTGCAATTAACAGACCAAAACGTTTCTTTATTAATGTTTTTGTTATCTCAGCAAATTCGTTGTAATGATAAACTTGTTACAAGGAATGAATGAGATTACATATTATTAAAGAGGGGTATTGTATTTTGTTGTTTGAATAGATCGGACCCAAAGGTTTCCTACGTTCCTCCCGTTGTAAGAGGCTCGGGTATTCGTAGTTCAAACAAATGTTTTTTTATGCGCGCACTTTTTTCTGCCTAGACTACCCTTTTAGGGTTTCGATCTAGCGGGAATCTCTTTTGCGCTTGCTCTAATTTTTGTCTAGGCATCCCTTTCAGGTTTTCAACCTATCGAGCTTTGTTTTACCATCCGTTACGAGTATAACCGCTTCAATCTGTCCATGTTTACTTCTTTTGGCAGTCGATCCTCATCCAAATCAACGAGTTGTACCGTGCCGCCGCTCAAGATCTTCTTTACCATATAAGGTCCTACCCATTGGGGTCCCCATGTTTGATTTTAGTCTAACGATATCTTGGAAGCTAGTGAAAAAACTAACAATCAGCTTTTTCTTAATTTTTCTCTCTACCATTCCCGTCCTAGGGTTTTCACCTTTGGGGCGGCCGCCCCTGCCTCCGGCGGCTTGGCTCCTGTCCATGGCTGATTCTATGGCAAATTCGGCCTTTTATTTTGATGTCTCCACTCCAACGCAACCGGCTAAGGAGGCGGCTCCTCCACAACCCAAATCCTTCGCCGATCTTTTCAATCAGCCATCTCCGTCTGCTACTCATAATTCTGGCCCAGTCACAACCCTTCCCCCCATCATATCTTCTTCGCATAAAGGTACCCCATCGATTAAGCTTTCTCAAGAACACATTGTGGCTTTTTCGAAACCTTTCACGTGGACTCTCGTCGGAAAATTCCAGCACGGATGCCCAACAATGGAAGAATCTCGTTTGGCTTTTGCCAAATTTCAATTGAAAGGACAGTTCAAACTGGGTAACCTTGATGCTCGTCATATGCTTATTCAATTATCCTCGGAAGTAGATTATTAAAGGCTATGGATGAAGGAAGTATGGTATGTTTCTCGTTTTCCAATGAGAACTCTTGCTTGGTCACCGGCGTGGAAGGCGGAATACGAGTCCCCAATTGCCGCTGTTTGGGTAGGTCTACCAGGTTTACCCATTCATTTGTTCAATAAAGCTTGTCTATTTGCCATTGCAAATCTTATTGGTTCTCCTTTATCAATTGATAAAGCTACATCAGATCTTACTAGGCCTAGTCTTGCAAAAGTTCTAATTCAAGTTGATGTTTCAAGAAAGCTCCCTCATGAAGTGTTTGTTGATTGTGGGGATTTCCTGCCTAGTTTTTACCAAAAAGTGGAGTACAATAATTTGCCAAAATATTGTAAACATTGTTCTTTACTTGGGCATGATATTTTCTCTTGCAAGAGGGCTAAGCAGGCCACTGCCAAGCCGACTGATACTATCAAAAAACTGGCGGGTAATGAGCAGCCCAAAACTGATGAAAATGTGGCGTTTGAGCAAGCCAAAACTGATGAAAAATTGGGGTTTGAGCAGCTTCATAATGGGCTGGAACAGCAGCCAAAAACTGATGCAAATGTGGGAATTGATGGCACGAATATGGCTGACAAAATGGCTGATGAAAAGAGACCCGAAGATGCAAATGTTGAGAATGAGGTAGGCAAGGCTGATGTTGCTAATTGTGGCACCAATGATGTCTCTGATGGTGAAAAGGATGATATCCTTCCAAGTGATAAAGGGAAGGATAAGCAAAAGGAGTATATTGTTAAAGAAGGAGATCCCGTGGAGACTTCTAACTCAAATAAAGGAGCTGAAAATGGTTCTAAGGTTTTTGTTCCTAAGATGGCCAAACGGGGTCAGCCACTTCCTGATGCCGTAAATAAAGCCTTACTTAAGATATGTTCGGAGGTTATTCAAGAGGTGAATGGTGGAGGTCATTCTGTTCCCAAGTGCAATGATTTGGATGCTATTGCCCACAATTTTGAACATAAAGAATCACACTGCCCTAGTGGAGAGGGTCTGGAATTAGTGCACTGAATTTATCTCCAAGGACTGCGCAGAATTTTGTTACTGAAATGGCTGGATCTACTCCATATGATGGCCCAGATAAGAAGAATGCTGATGTTGAAGGTTTCATTAAAGTCACTTCATGGAAAAACAGGAGTAAATCTCTCAAGGAGGGCACTTCTAACTCAATCAGGAGAACTGCTTTCATATCATAGCCCAAAGCTAATGGATTCTGCTTTTGAGCAACTCGGTAGATGTTTTTTTTCTTTTTCTTCGGCTTTAAGCCCAATGTATTTTTCCTTTTCGGTGGGTGAGGTTTCCCCCACCTTCGTTTGTATTTTTATTTAATTAATAAAATCTAGGGAGTACCGTCTCCTTTCGTTTAAAAAAAAAAAAAAACATTGGGGTCCCCACTTCCCATAGGATTGAGAGAATTTGGCAAGTGTTGTCTAAGTACCATGTCTCCAACTTTTATGTTTCTTTGCTTACTTTTTGTTGAAAGCCTCTGCCATTCATTGTTGATAAGCTCCGGTCGAATTCTCCTTCATGATTTTCTCTGTTTCATTGCATGGTAAAATTTGCCACTCATTTCCAGTCGTTTTAGGCATCATATCTTTGTCAAAATATTGCAGGTTCCCCCTTTCGCTTCGTCACACAAAAAATTAGCAAGCTGATCATTTGACACTTCCCCCTGATGGATTTTAGTGTGACGAACGACTTCTCGAAAATGTATATAAGCGGATCGTCCTTTGCTACTAGCTCAATCGGGGAAGGCTTCCACGTAATGTTTAAATTTGGTGGTTACCCAGACTAGAGTAGTACATAGTTTTTCTAGAGCTGAGTAATTCCGTTTATTTTCATGGAATCTCCTGCTAACAAAACGAATGGCATTTTTTTGGTGAATTGAAGATGGGCTTGCACATCGTTGTCGGTTTATGAATGAATCAATTAATATACTGCAAACGGCCCATGAATCTCTTGATTTCTTTCTGGGTCTCTGATGGAGCCATTTCAATAATTGCTTTAACCTTGGCGGGGTCTGCTTCAATTCTTCCTTTTGGTGACCATGTGTCCCAAGACCTTCCCTCTTTATTACTTCGTATGTACACTTTGCAGGGTTCAACCTCAATTGGTGCTTTCTCATCCTCTCAAAGAATCTCGTCAAATCAATCAAGTGTTGGCAATATGTAGTCTTGGAGTGAATGATCATGTCATCCACACGGTCTTGGGCCTTTGTCATTTGCCTTCCCTACTGTCACTATGTTGGCCAATCATGTCAGATGCTCAATTGCCTTGATGAACCCTACACTGAACAGCTTTATAACCTCTTCTTTGACCGGTACGACCATTTTGGCTTGATCTTGCGGAGTTTCTGTTTGACTGTCTTAGCATCTAGTTTGAATGGTATTCTGTGCTCCACTACTTTTCGATCTAACCCCGACATACCTTGATAGGACCATGTAAACACATCCATATATTCTTTGAAAAACACGATCAACGCGGTTTTCTCTTCCCCTTTGAAAAAGTTGCCACTTTTTGTCTCCTTTGGTTCTGACTCATAACTCAGATTAACATTACGCAGTTCTTCATCAGCCCCTGACCCATTTTTACCATGACTACGTATTTGTTGAGTTAATTCTTTTAAGAGTTCATTATTTTCATCATGTGATTCATTGTTAACTGGTTCATTATCTTTATTATAAGTTAATTCGTCAATTATGATGTTTACAATCTTGGGGTACTCATAAATATCAAATTTCTCATAAACAAAGAAAGGGAATACGCGCTCAGAAATTGCCTCAATGTCCTTTGGAGTGAGGTCATCAGAGGCACAACCATTTTAATAGTAAATGACAAAAAATCAGGTTGTTTGGGGTGTGGGGTGTGTACCCCATCTTCTTTATCATGATATTCCCTGTTGCAGCAGTAGGTCCCCTCATTTGAGTACTAGTTCTTGAGCGCTTTTGAATTTGGCTTGATTTTCTTAAGTCTTTTTTCTTCAAACTCATCCCTGGACATGAATGCGTTTACTTGAAAACCATCTAGCTTGACCAAATCTCCAAACATCTTGGCTAAGTCTTCCCCCACTTCGAGTTCTGTTTTTATCTCCAGGCTGGCTTTCTTTCCCACCATTCACAAGGAGAGCGAGGAATTGGCTCCTCTTCTGGCCATTCTATTTCACGTTTAGTGAAAATTTCAAACCCATGCTGCTGCCTCCCTTTGCTGTCGATCCAAGGTTCTGGGAAGAGCATGCAAGTCATGTCTTCTCCCTCTTTGACAAAGTACCCATTTAGGGTTTTAGTATTTTTTTTTGGCAAAAGGAGACGGTACTCCCTAGATTTTATTAATAACGAAAAATAAAATTACAAACATGGTGGGGGACATGACAACCTTTACCACCAGAAAAAACACCTAGGGGGAGTTCTTACACATCCTGTAAGATCCTCAACAATAAAGGGGGGGGGGGAATCTAAAAACAAAAGAAAATACATCAATAAAAGATAAAATCTACTGCCTAACATTAGGATACGAGATCCGATCAAAGTAGAGAAGGCTCTGGCACGGCTTGAGACAAGACTCCAAAGAAGTAAACTGAAAATCCGCTTGAGCAGCAGCAGAGATATTAGCAAGAAAATCTGCCACTTTATTACCTTCCCTGTAGACATGAGTTACCTGAATAGACACTTCCTCCATGAATCTGAAAATGGCTTGAATGAAGTACCAGATCTCCCAAGGAATATTGCATTTGCGAAGTAAGATATGAGATAAAACTTCGGAGTCCACCTCAAGCCAAAGAGAATCAAACCCCATAAGCCTAGCTTGAGAGATTCCATCAAGAGCAGCCCTAGCTTCAGCAACCATGTTAGAAGCATTACCATAAAAATGAGAAAAAGCAAAAATAAAAGACCCATCATGCTGACGTAAAATACCTCCACCCGAGGCAATGCCCGGGTTTCCACGAGACGCTCCATCTGTGTTAACTTTTACTTGTCCCCCAGAAGGAGGGGACCAATGCACAAGCTTGATATGAATAATAGAAGGGGTGGCCATACTATTACGAACATGAAATGTTAATTTGTGAGCACGAAGGATATCACTAATATGAAATTGAATATTATTACGAACCTTTTCCCAACTTGGAATCCCATCATCAAACCTGCATTTATTCCTGTGCTTCCAAAGCTCCCAACAAATGAAACTGGGAAGGATTTCTCCCAACCATAACACAACCCTACTAAGCTTAGAATTTTTACAAGCATGCCAAGCAATCATCCTTTGCATAATAGTAGAGCCCGAGATTTGGAATCCAATTAAATTCCCAAAGAAATTCCACACATGAAAGGCAATATCACCATGAAGAAGAATGTGCTGTAAGGATTCAATAGAAGGGCTAGAACAACAATGACAATGAGAAACAATAGAAATACCTTTCCGAGATATGTTGTCATCAGTAGGGAGAGCAGCCTTAAGGCATTTCCACATGAATATGGAAACCTTAAGAGGAATATACTTATGCCAGCACCAAGCAAAGACACTACTACGAGTACGGGACACTCTACATTCCCTCCAAGCCGAAGATATAGAAAATCTGCCCGAAGAGGAAGGGGACCAAAAAGGCTGATCACAATCTCCATCAAGCCGAATACCATAAGATTGAATTTCCATCAAACATTGCTGCCCAAAAGTATTACGAACATAATCTTCCCTTAAAACCCCATCCTCAAATAAAGAAAAAATCTGATCATGCCGATTATCAAGAAGATGAAGATCACGAGGAAGCCAATTTTCTTGGATAGAAATATCCCCACAGCCAATACCCCAAGCAATACGACTCTCCACCAAATCCTTAGCAGCAATCATAATGCTGCCCAAACCTTCTAGCCCTGGCCATTTCATTCTTTATTGCCCGCTCATATTTCTCAACAGCTTCTGTTGGTTCATACCCTAACCCATACATGGTTCATACCACTGCCACTTCGAAGGGTTCCAATCTGCCTTGTTGATATTTGTCGAACCCTAATCTGGGCATGTAACCCATATTATACATTATTTTCAAATCTGCTCGATTGCCTTAGCACTTTTTTTTTTTTGGCAAAAGGAGACGGTACTCCCTAGATTTTATAGATAACGAAAAATAAAATTACAAACATGGTGGGGGACATGACAACCTTAACCACCAGAAAAAAACACCTAGGGGGAGTTCTTACACAACCTGCAAGATCCTCAACAATAAAGGGGGGGGGGAATCTAAAAACAAAGGAAAATACATCAATAAAAGAAAAAAACCTACTGCCTAATATTAGGATACGAAATCCGATCAAAGTAGAGAAGGCTCTGGCACGGCTTGGGACAAGACTCCAACGAAGTAAACTGATAATCCGTTTGCGCAACAGCCGAGATATTAGCAAGAAAATCTGCCACTTTATTACCTTCCCTGTAGACATGAGTTACCTGAATAGGCGCATCTTCCATGAATCTGAAAATTGCTTGAATGAAGTACCAGATCTCCCAAGGAATATTGTATTTGCGAAGTAAGATGAGAGACAAAACTTCGGAATCCACCTCGAGACAAAGAGAATTAAATCCCATAAGCCTAGCTTGAGTAATTCCATCAAGAGCAGCCCTAGCTTCAGCAACCATGTTAGAAGCATTACCATAAAAATGAGAAAAAGCAAAAATAAAAGATCCATCATGATGACGTAAAATACCTCCACCCGAGGCAATGCCCGGGTTTCCACGAGATGCTCCATCTGTATTAACTTTAACTTGTCACCCAGAAGGAGGGGACCAATGGACAAGCTTAACACGAGCAATAGAGGGGGTGGCCATAATAATATTAAAAATTTTAGCAATATTAACTTCCGAAGGAATAATATGAAAAGATAGACTATGAGCACGAAGGATATCACTAATTTGGAATTGAATATTATTACGGACCTTTTCCCAACTAGGAATCCCATCATCAAGCCTGCATTTATTCCTGTGCTTCCAAAGCTCCCAACAAATGAAACTCGGAAGGATATCTCCCAACCATAACACAACCCTACTAAGCTTGGAATTTTTACAGGCATGCCAAGCAATCATCCTTTGCATGATAGTAGAACCCGAGATTTGAAAACCAATCAAATTTCCAAAGAAATTCCACACACGAAAGGCAATATCACCATGAAGAAGAATGTGATGTATGGATTCAAGAGAAGGGCTAGAACAACAATGACAACGAGAGACAATAGAAATACCTTTACGAGAAATGTTGTCATCAGTAGGGAGAGCAGCCTTAATACATTTCCACATGAAAATGGATACCTTAAGAGGAATATACTTATGCCAGCACCAAGCAAAGACCCTACTCCGAGTACGGGACATTCTACATTCCCTCCAAGCAGAAGATATAGAAAATCTACCCGAAGAGGAAGGGGACCAAAATGGCTGATCACGATCCCCACCAAGCCGAATACCATAGGATTGAATCTCCATCAAACATTGCTGCCCAAAAGTATTACGAATATAATCTTCCCTTAACACACCATCCTCAAAAAGAGAAAAAATCTGATCATGCCGATTATCAAGAAGAGGAAGATCATGGGGAAGCCATTTTTCTTGAATAGAAATATCACCACAACCCACACCCCAAGCGATACGACTCTCCACCAAATCCTTAGCAGCAACCATACGCTTCCAAATGTGGGAGCAACCCAACCTAGAAATAGCATCCATAGGATGAATATCAAGACAATATTTGGCCGCAAGAAACTGGGCCCAAAGAGAATCGGACGTGCGAAAGCGCCACCAAAGCTTCATAGAAAACGCAATAGCCATCTCCTCAAATTTTCGGAGGCCAAGGCCCCCTTCCTCAATAGGCCAAAAAAATTCATTCCGAGAGACCCAATGACACTTATTTCCCCCATCAGAACTACTCCAAAAGAAATTGGCAATAAGGCGATTCATGACATTAACAACACACTTCGGAGGATCAAGTAAAGAGATATAGTAAATGGGGATAGCTTGGAGGCAGGACTTAATTAGAACAAGCTTAGCACTAGCCGAGAGTAATTTACCTTGCCACGAATCGAGCTTATCCCGAAGCTTCTGCATGACAGGATCAAACAAAGATTGCACTTTCCTACCGATATAGAGAGGACACCCCAAATAAACAATAGGCAAGTTCTTATTTTGAAACCCCGTAATAAGAGAAATAGCATTATCATGCTCAGCCACATTCCGCCCGGTTAGAAAACAAGATTTAGAGATGCTAACAAGCTGGCCAGAGAAGCGTTGATAAGACTCCAAAAACTCCATATGACGCTAAAGAGAAGGAATGCTTCCATTACAGAAGATAATAATGTCATCAGCATAGGACAAATGAGAGATGACAGGAACATTAAGGTTACCCGTATGAAAGGCAACATGAGGGTGAAGAAGATGGAGGTTATTAAGACCCCGGCTTAAGACCTCAGCAGCAATAATAAAGAGACTAGGAGATATAGGATCCCCTTGCCGAAGACCACGAGTAGAAACAAAGTAACCATTAGCAGTACCATTAATCAGGACCGAGAACCAACAGAAATTAATGCATCTAAAGATCATGTCCAACCATTCTTCAGCAAAGCCAAATCTCCTCATCACCTTTATCAAGGCAAACCAAGAAAGCCTATCATACGCCTTAGCCATATCAAGCTTAAGAGCAACGTTAGACCCATACACCTTCTTCTTAAGCGACTGAAATAGCTCCTGTGCAAGCAAAACATTTTCATGAATAATACGACCTTTCACAAAGCCACTTTGCTGAGGGGATATGATATGAGGGAGCACAGCTTGAAGGCGAGAGCATAAAAGCTTGGTAATGATTTTATTAGAAAAATTACACAAGCTAATAGGCCGCAGCTGCGAGAAAGAGGTAGGGGCTGCCACCTTAGGAATAGTAACAATAAGCGTACTGGTCCAGCTCCGAGGGAGAAGAAACCCTGAGTAGAATTCAAGGACAACATTATAAAGATCCGTGCATATAATATCCCAGCATTTATGATAGAATTCTCCCGTAAAACCGTCCGAACCAGCAGCACTAGTCCCACTCATACTGAAGACGATATCTTGAATCTCTTTAAGCGTAGGGGGAGTAATAAGCATCCTATTTTCCTCATTGGAGATCAAACGAGGAATCACATTCAGCAACTCATCAGGGGGATCAACATTAACATTAGGATTTTCATTAAGCTGATCGGAATAGAATCTAACAGCCTCCTCCTGTATCAGATTCTGATCAACAATCCAATTTCCATGATGGATTGATGCATTCATCAAATAATATTATGCCTCGCATGTCTGGAAAAGGATGATTGAGGCGATCGAATTCTTATGTTAATTCAAACTTAACTGAAACAGATAGCATTTTTTTTTCTCTCTACCGTCTCTAGGGTTTCTCTCTACCGTCTCTAGGGTTTTGCCCTAGGGGCATCTGTCGGCAGCCATGGCTTCACCGGCTGCCTATTTTCCGTCAATGAATTCTAGCAATTCTAATCCGTATTATTCCCCGTCCATGCAACAACAATCACTTTTGAATTTAAACCCTAACCCTATTGTGTCGGCGCAAACACCTCTTGCAAACCATAATGCTCTTGTGCCGCCTTCCAGTTCTTTGTCGTTTAAGGATCCACATCAATCTGAATCAAAACCTTCTTCCAAATCTTTTGCTGATCTTTTCTCTAAACCGTCTAAACCTTCCCATGATGGATTGATGCATTCATCAAATAATATGGCTGAGCCGGTAATTCCAACTGGGAATTATAAAGGTATACCATCTGTTAAGCTTTCAAAAGCTTTAATTGATTTATTTGCTAAGCCATTCCAATTTACTCTGGTTGGTAAGTTTGCGCATGGAAGACCTTCTATGGAGGATGCTAGGATTGCTTTTGCCAAGTTCCAGCTTAAGGGTAACTTTAAGCTTGGACATTTGGATAATCGTCATTTATTAATTCAATTATCTAATGAGGAGGATTTTCAGCGACTCTTTATGAAAGAAGTTTGGTATGTAACTCGTTTTCCTATGCGTACTCTTGCTTGGTCACCTGCGTAGAGGCCTGAATTAGAATCTCCCATTGTTCCGGTGTGGGTGGGCTTCCCAAATCTGCCAGTTCACTTGATGAATAAGCGATTCCTTTTTGCTGCAGCGTCAAATATAGGTACTCCTTTATCTCTAGATAAGGCTATAGCTGAGTTATCTCGGCCTAGTATTGCTAAAGTTCTTATTCAAATGGATGTAGCAAAGAAGTTTCCTAATGAAATTTACATAGACTGTGGGGATGCGTGCCCTAGTTTCTTTCAGAAAGTGGAATATGATAACTTGCCAAAGTATTGTAAGCATTGCTGTATGTTTGGGCATGATATTTCCGTTTGCAGAAAGGCAAATCCTAATCTGATTGGCCCTAAACCATCGGGAGATAAAGGAAATTCTGAGATGGTGTATGTTGCGAAAAAGATTGATGCTAGTCAGGATGTGGGGAAGGTAAAACAGTGTGAGCAATCTAAGGAAGACCCTAAGAATTTGGCTAATGATCCTAATGTGAATGATGCTTTAAGTGGTGCTAAGAAGTCGGACATTGATGTAATTGATATTAGCTCAGGTAATAGTAAGTTTCCAGCTGCTACTGATGTTGGTGGTTGTTTGGAAGGCTCTCGTAAAGCCAGTTCAGAATATTGTGCAGCCTGTGGTGTGTGAAAATATTACTTTTCCCACTATGGCAAAAAGAGGACAGCCCCTTCCTGTTGCTGTTCAAAAGGTGTGTAATGAGGCGAGTAATTTGGTGGGGAAGTCAGGCACTAACGATGATGTTGCTATTGCTCGTGGTTTGAATAACGTTGAGGAGGTTATTGTTGATGATAATACTCATTCCGAGGATACTATGGGTGATGGCTCGGATAAGGCTGCCCATATGGGTGATGGATCGGCTATGGCTGGTTTAGGTGATGTCAATGCTCCAACGAACGATATGGAGGCTATAATGCGCAACATTGCTCGATATAGGGAGACCCATCCCCCCCCCCCAATTTTTGTGGCAGATGAATCTAACACTCCTGAGTTGTTTTCGGCTGCAAGGGCTCCATACTCTTTTGTTACTGATATGGCAGGTCATACTCCTTTTACTCCGTCACAGAAAAAGAATACAGATGCAGATGGTTTCACAATGGTTTCATCTAGAAAATGGAGAGGCAGGTCGGCCTCACCTCCCGATAAATTTGTTTGATGGGTTCTGGGCTTCCTTTTCCCCTCGGTAGTTTAGGGCTTTGTATCCCCCTTCCTCTTGTTTTGGGGCGGTCCAGATGGACTTGAACCCCTTCCCTTAGTTTCCTTGATTTTATTGTTGCTTTAGCCCCACATTTTAGTTTATTTTTCTTTTCCGGTGGTTAGGTTTTTATGTCCCCCACTGTGCTTTGTTATCTCCTTTTTTTCACGTAAGCATGAAAGAAACGAGTATTATTATCTCCATCTTTAATCCAAGCTAAGTTAGCTTTTTGCATCCAGAACTCCTCTTCAATCTTAAGCCGATATGAGAGGTTAGCTTGGGCAAGATGAAGGGCAGCCCTATTATCATCACTAGAATCTTGTTCAAAAAGAAGCTCTTTAGCATAAACTTCATCTTCAGCATGCTTCACAAGTTGATCAACTCTCCCAAACGTAGAACGATTCCAAAGTTGAATATCATGTTTGAAGTCTTACTAAACTTGACCAATGGCCTACCACATATTCTACCATCCCACTAAGAACGAACCAAAGGAATGAAAGAGTTATGACGAGTCCAAACATTGAGAAATCTGAAAACACCCTTACGAACTTCATCAACTAAACGAATATTAATAGCCAACGGGGCATGATCAGAACAAGTCCTATTAAGATGGTCAATAGAAGTTTGGGCAAAACAGCGCAACCATTTATCATTATACAGGGCACGATCAAGCCTTTGAAGAATAGTTGCACACTTCGATCTCTTATTCCACCAGGTGAAGATATGACCTCTATACCCACCATCAATAAGATTAGAAACCTGAATCATATCAACAAACTCAGAGACCCTAGAATCCACCACAGGCCTACCTCCAAGCTTCTCAGATTGATCAACAACAGAATTAAAGTCCCCCACAATTAACCAGGGATCATCAATATTGCTCACATCAATAATATAATCCCATAAAGCCCTTCTAGTGTACATGCTACAACTAGCATGGACAAAGGACATAAGGACGGGATTAGGCCAAAGAGAATGAGTCACTCGGACAGTGATAACTTGATCATTACGAAAGATGACATCACAAGTGATGCCATGCTCCACACAACCCAGATATTCCCCTTATCATTAACAACACCTCCAAGACAACGAATTTTACGAACATAAGAGGGAAGCAACATGAGATCCACTTTAGGTTCATAAATACCACATATAAAAACATCATGAATCCTTAATAATCTCTTAACCCGACGAACCGAGGCGGCATTACCAATACCCCGAATATTCCAACTTAGAACCCCAACCATTAAAACAATTTTAATATAAAAGAAAGAGAGATGGCTTTTAAGCCAAAGTATCATTGGATTTCCCAAAGTTTGGGACATTCCCATCAAATAAAGGATCCCTACCCTCATTGAAGACCTCTTGAATATCAAACTGAGAAGTAACACGAGGGCCACGAGGAGATAACTGAAGATTATCAATTAACTCCTCCCCAGGCCATTTACGAATAGTATTATCTATCACCTCCAATTCAGAGTCAAAATCACACTTACCATCTTCTAAATGAATGAAGCTATCTTCCCCAGCCAAAGATGGGCCGGAAGAGTGAATAACATTAGTAACCTCAATGAAATCATTATCCTTATGTTCAAGCTCTTCTTCAAGCTCAATCGACCCATCTTCAACAATAATATGATTAACACCAAGATTAATGTTAGGAGCAGATTTTTCCATATTAAAAGCAGTTTTTAATGAATTAGGGGAAACAAAAGGGGCTCCCCGCTTAGGAAGAAAGCTAAAACCATGAGTAGCAAGGTTAGAACCAAATAATTTTGATCCAAGGGGAGATGGGGGTTTATGAACCATAGAAGATGAACCAGCAACATTCATAGAAAAATTAGAAGACGTACCATGGCCACCAGCTTTCACGTGAGCATTAACATTATTGCCCGATACAATCTCTTTTTGCTTACCATTATTCTGAATTTTATTAGTATCATGCGCATTTTCATTTCCAGCCATAGTTGTAGATTGACGTTGAGCAATCGGATCACCATATTGATTGGACTTCGAGGTCTGGCCAATACTTGCATTCTTACCATGCGCATTTCCATTTCCATCAATAGTTGTAGAATGACGTTGAGCAAGCGAGGCATTCTCTTTTTGAGTACCACCATTGTCTTGTTGTTGAGCAGAATTTCCCTTAACACCTTCAGTAAACTTGTGCTTTGCAACATATATTTGGGTTTTTTTGACCAGCCCTGTGTTCTTATCAATTTTGTTATTACCTTCATTGCCAACGTTAGTAGTAGTTTCCTCAAAAACATCTTTGTTTTTTTCCAAAATAATAGGATTCGAATTGTCATTATTTGCATCAGCCGTATTATTCTGAACTTTATCTTTGGGATGGAGATAAAAACACTTAGAAACATCTTGGCCAAGCTTATAACAATGCTTTACAATATTGGGGAAGATTATCAAATTCTAAATTTTGAAAAAAACTTGAAAACTCATTACCACAATCTATGAAAACCCTAGACGGAAGTTTCTTAAGTAAATCAACTTGAACAAGTATCTTAGCCACACTAGGCCGAGATAACTCAGCCTAGACGGAGTACAAACAAACTTTATTAAACATGTGGATTGGCAATCCCGGAAGACCAACCCATACAGGAACCAATGACGATTCCTTTTCCGGATGCCACGAAGGAGACCAACGAAAAACACGCATTGGAAATCTGCCTAAATACCATTGTTCTTTAGCCCACAACCTATTAAAATCTCCCTCATGCATAACACGAATAAGAATATGCTTAGAGTCAACATGACCCAAAGAAAAATCTGCTTTCAATCCAAACTTTAAAAAATATTGTCTAGTGATTTCCATGTTTGGTCTACCATGAGAAAATTTACCAACAAGAGTGAATTTAAATGGTTGAGCCAATGTATTAATCATCTCTTTTAAAAATTTAAGGGCTGGTTCACCTTTATGGACATGGGCACAAGATTCATGGCTGGAACCGGGTTAACATGAGGAGAATCCTTAAACAAAGAGGAAAAGGATTTGGCTTTTGAAGGAGAATTGGGATGCGGCTGCTGCATATTGGCTTTAGGAAACAGATTTTCAACATTATTAATACCACAAGACCCATTACCATTAGGATTAGTAAGCACAATACCATTAGGATTAGGATTAGGAAGCACCATTGCCATTGAGAACAGCCGCAATAGAACCAACAGCAAGCGGGGGTGAATTGGAGGAGGAACCAGCGTTAAAACCAGCCATGAGGCCGCCGGAAGCAGCCATAAGGGCTGGTCCAGATTAGGGTTCCACCAAGAAGAGGCTGCAATGCGGCAGCAAGTGAAAAACCGCCGCCCTAATTAGGGTTTCTTCAAAAAACATAGAGAGATAATTTCTGCTTCCCTATGACTGAAGAGTTTTGTTTGATGGGATTTGGTTCTATCCTTTACTCCGTCTCACAAAAAGAATACAAATGCTGATGGTTTCACAATGGTCTCTTCTAGAAAATGGCGTGGAAGGTCGGCTTCTCCTCCTGATAATTTTGTTTGATGGGATTTGGTTCTATCCTTTCCTCTTTGATAGCTTAGGGCTTAGCTCCCCCCTTCCTCTTGTTTTGGGGCGGTCCAAATGGACTTGCACCCCTCCCCTTAGCTTTCTTGATTTTATTGTTGGCTTTAAGCCCCACATTGTAGATTTCTTTCCTTCCCCGGTGGTTTAGGTTTTATGTCCCCCACCGTGTTTTGTTCTTTTTTTTTTTTTTTATAAAATCTAGGGAGCTACGTCTCCTTTCGTTTGAAAAAAAAATAAATAAAAAAATACCTCCTATTTCCTCACCATTTCAATAGCATTTACTGAAGAAGAGGATAAGTGGAAGCTTGTGAGGGTGCTGCTCGCTCGCTGTCTACTAAATGAGCCTTCCATCTCTGCCAGTCCATGCTGAATTTGGAGTATGAGATTATCTATCTTTTCATTGATAGTAAACAAATCATCCATGATAGTTAGGATTTCATCCCCATTTATGAGTTTCACACATTGATGTAGAGTATAGGCGACTCCACCAGTGTTATGTAACCATGGATGACCGAAGAGCAGGTTGAACGAAGATGGAGCATCTATCACTTAAAATTCTATCAGCATGGTGATATTCCCGAATTTGATGTTTACCTGATCATACCAAAAACTGTATGGCTGGTGCAATCGTAGGCCCTTGTTGTCTGTCCCGAGGGTCTCAAATCAGATGGACTAAGACTCAAGATACCTATCACTTTATTTTGCATGATATTAAGAGCGGACCCACCATCAACCAATACTCGAGATAATAGTCTCCCTTCCACTTTCGCTTGGAGATGAAGAGCTTCATTGTGGCTGCTACCAAATGAGGGTAGGTCTAAATCTGTAAAAGTGATGACATTCCCAAAATGGACATTCCCAATCATTAACACAAAATCTTCGGGACTGGTGTTGGGTGGCACTTGAGTAGCTGCCAAGATTTTGATGATCATATCTTTGTGCTTCTTGGAAAAGACTATCAACTACTAAATGGAAATGTTGGCTTGAGTCTTGTTGAAAAGTAATGGGTTATCGGGCTCATTTTGATGTAAAGTAAACGCAGCGGAATTAAAAAAAATAAAAGATAATCGATTCAATCCTCGCAAAAGGAGTAAAATCGATTAACGAACAAAAGGGATATGATTAAAATCTCGCAAAAGAATTTAACCTAATAATCAACCGAAGAAGATTATTCTGCAAGCCAATGAATTGACTTAATAAGAAACTCTTAAGAGAAACTTATGCAAGCTAAAAAGCTTAAGGGAAAACCCACAATTGCAAAGCAATTAATTTTATTAATAAAAAATAGTCTAAATTCGGATTACAACCTTAGGCCTATTTTATAGTTCCCATAAAACTTGAAAAACAATTCTAAACCTTCTAGAATTACTCCTAACCTATATGGTAACTAAATAGGACTCAAAAACTAGTAAATCTCTTCAAAATCTACTCTAAAATCACCTCTAATCATCCTATTAAAGTTAATGACGAAAATAAGAAATAAACTATAAACTAAATCAAATTAAATCATAAAATACTAATTAAAATGCAAAAATAATTAATATATTTGACGAAGTCAAATATTTCTTGGACCGGATTACATCATTCACCCCCACTTGAAAAAGGATTCGCCCCGAATCCTCGTCCGATCTTTGAAACGAGCCCCTCCATTTAAATAAATATTTGGAATAAATCTTCATCTTTAACGTAGAAGGAATTGAAAGAACTTGAATTTTTCCGTCCCAATGAAATAAGTATTTGGAATAAATATTATCTCGAAGCACAAATATGGGCACACAAATATCTTCCGGAAATAAAATTATATCATCAATCACATCCTTTTCATCCTTCTGTTGATCGTCCTCCCCAACCACCCCATGATCAACCATAAGAAAATCATCAACAAAAATATTACCCCACACAAAATTTGATTTTGCAATAAACCAATTAATACTAACAACCTCCTCCACCTTGGGCTCAACTAGGTCATGAACAGGGTTTATAATATGGGTATGAAAATTATTATCACAAACCTGTTTGATCATAACATTTTTTTATTTTTTTTTGGCGAAAGGAGACGGTACTCCCTAGATTTTATTAATTAAAAAGAAAAATACAAAACAAGGAGGGGGACATGACAACCTTAACCTCCTGGAAAATAAACGGGGGGAGTCCTTACACAATCCGTAAGGTCCTCTACAAGAGGGGGAGGGGAAACTACCTACCAAAGAAAACAGGAAAAATACAATAGAAAACATCTGAAAACTAAAATCTAATATAAGGGATAGCAGCCCTATCTAAATTATAAGCACCTTTGCAACAGTGGGGAAGATCACCAAAAGAAAAATATTCTGAATTAGATCTCAAGACAGCCGCGACGTTAGCCAAACCATCAGCAACCTGATTCCCTTCACGCAGAATATGAGTCACTCTAACACCAATATGAGAGATAAGCCTTTTTATATGAAGAACCTCGTACCAAATACTCCAAGGAATATGAAAGTCACGGATTAGCACATTTAAAAGAATTTCAGAATCAATTTCAAGCCAAAGAGAAGAAATACCAAAATGAGACGCATAAATGAGGCCATCCAAAACCGCCTTAGCTTCAGCAACCATGTTAGTATTATTACCATAGAACTTGGAATAAGCAAATAACAACTTACCATTCTTGTTTCTGAAAATACCACCTCCAGAACTGATACCCGGATTCCCTTTAGAAGCACCATCTGTGTTAAGCTTTAGCAATTCCGAACGAGGAGAATTCCAATGAACAAACTTTAAAAGCCGAGGTTTAGGAATAGCCTTAGGAAGGTGGAAGCAATGAAAAATATGACTTTCTAAGTCGGAAGAAGGGAAAGAAAGGCTGTAAGCCTTAATGATAGAACCAATCTGCACAAAAACCTCACGGATGATCATAGAAGAGGACATATGAACATCCTCAAACCTAGCTTTGTTTCGACCCTTCCACAACTCCCAAAGAATAAAACAAGGGAGAAAGCGAGAAAGCCAAAGAATCCCTTTATTATTTCCAAGGGCCGAGTTGAACCACCAGCTATCTAGGATAGTTTTAACATTGTTATAAGAAATGTGAACACCAAACAGCCTAGCAAACCAATCCCAGGTTTCAAAAGCCACTTGACTTTGAACGAAAAGATGAACAGAATCTTCTAAGGAATGCTGCGAACAACAAACACAAGAAGACACAAGGGATATACCTCTAGATTGAATGGCCACATCAGTAGGAAGGCCATTATGCAACAAACGCCAAAGGAAAATGGAGACTTTCAACGGAATATATTTGTTCCAGCAATACTCAAAAAACAAATTCCGAGCATGAGGCATACGACACACTTGCCAAGCCGAAGACAGAGAAAACTGACCTTTAAGCGAGGGAGTCCAATAAATACAGTCAGGCGTATCAGAGAGAGAAATATTCTGACGATGAATAGAGTTAAGAACATCAGGGCCAAACGAATCGCAAATATAGTTAGACCTCGGCTGACCCTCATGAAACAAGGAAGAAACTTCAATATGATTTCCGGGAAGATTGAGCCTAGGACCTTCCACCAATTTTCATGAATAGAAACATCCCCCTACCAATCCTCCAAGCAATATGATTTTCAACGATCTCTTTAGCATGAATCATGCGACTCCAAATATGAGAAGCGAAAGTAGGCTTTCCCGCATCCATGGGATGAGAGCCAAAACAATACTTGTCAAGCATGAATTCAGACCAAAGAGAATGGGAACTTCTAAGACGCCACCAAAGTTTCATAGCAAAAGCCATAGAAATATCTTCAAAACGGCGAAGGCCCAAACCACCTTCATTACACGGCCTGAACATCAGATCCTTTCTCACCCAATGACATTTGGATTGGCCCTCTTCATTACACCAAAAGAAATTTGATATCAGACGATACATAGCTTGGAAAACCCCCTTAGGAGGGTCCACCAACGAGATATAATAAAGAGGAATGGCTTGTAAACAAGATTGAATAAGAATGAGCTTAGCGCCAAAGGAGAGGATCTTTCCTTGCCAAGAAGCCAGCCTATCAGCCATCTTTTGAAGAACATTATCGAAAAGGGCGATATTTTTTCTCCCAACATAAAGAGGGCAGCCAAGATAGGTAATAGGGAGATCTTTCTTTTCGAAGGAGGTAGCATTCACAATAATAGAATCTCTGACCTCATCATTTTTTCCAGAGAATGAAGCAAGACTTCCTTGTATTAACAAGCCGACCCGAAAAATCTTGATACCGCTAAGGCATCTCATGTGAGCCTCAAGAGAGTCTTTAGAACCATTACAGAAAATAATAATATCATCAGCATAAGAAAGGTGAGATATGATAGGAGCATGAATATGAGCCTTGAAGCGATAATGAGGAAATTCAGAATGCAACCGGTTGAGACCCCGACTCAAAACTTCTGCTGCAATGATGAAAAGAGTGGGAGATATAGGGTCTCCTTGACGAAGACCACGAGAAGAGTGAAAAAATCCAGAACTTTCCCCATTGACAAGGACCGAGAACCAACAAGAGGAAATACTTCGAAAGATCATATCAATCCACATTTCAGAAAAGCCAAACCTTCTCATCACTTTAATCACCGCAAACCAAGAGATACGATCATAAGCTTTAGCCATATCTAATTTAAGCCCAACATTGGAACCCCTCACCTTTTTCCGAATAGAATGCATAAGCTCTTGAGCCAACAGGACATTTTCATGAATCAACCGCCCTTTAACAAACCCACTCTGCTGAGGAGAAATAATTCTAGGAAGGATAGGAGCAAGACGGGAATTAAGAAGCTTAGTAATGATTTTATTAGTAAAATTGCATAAGCTAATGGGTCTCATCTCAGAGAAGGAAGTAGGAGCGCTGACTTTGGGAATGAGAACAATAAGAGTCGAGGTCCAGCTTCGCGGCATAGGAAAACCAGCAAAAAACTCCTTGACAGCTCTATATAAGTCTTCTTTGATGATATCCCAACAACCCTTGTAAAAAGCACCATTAAAACCATCGGGACCAGCAGCACTTTGACCATTCATCGACCAAATAATCTCTTTAATATCATCTAAAGACGGAACAGCCGTGAGCAACTCATTGTCCTCATCGTTGATCAGCCTAGGAATAACTTCAAGAATGTCATCACGAGGAATATCATGGGGAGATTGAAGCTGATCCGAAAAGAAGGCAACAGCTGCATCCTGAATCTCATCTTTCTCATTAACCCAATTACCATTACCATCTCTAATTCTATGAATGTAAAGTTGATGCCTTTTCTTCTTAACATAAGAATGAAAGAACTTAGTATTATGATCTCCCTCCTTTAACCATTTAATATTAGCCTTTTGACGCCAAAGATCTTCCTCAACCTTTAACTTAGCAAGAAGATTAGCTTGAGCCAAGCTAAGAGCAGCTCTGTTTTCATCCGAATTATCACTTTGGAACAGCAATTCTTTTTGACAAACCTCATCTTCAGCCACACGAACATGTTGGTCTACCCTACCAAACACTTCTTTATTCCAAGAGGAAATACATTTCCGAAGACGAGCAAGCTTCTTAGCAAACCTAACCATAGGGGCCCCATCCATATAATCCTTCCAAGAGTTCTCGACCAGCGAAAGAAAAGAATGATGTTTCAGCCATATATTAAGAAAACGAAAAGAGCCCTTAGTGGCTTCAGCCGAGATTTTAATTTGAACTAAGAGAGGATTGTGGTCAGAGCAAGTACGATTAAGATGGGTAACAGAAGTAACATGAAAAGTATTCATCCATTGAGAATTGTAAAGAGCGCGGTCAAGACGTTGAAGGATAGTAGGCTTCCCTCTAGGTTTATTCACCCACGTGAATTTATTACCTAAATACCCAGCGTCCAAATGCACTTAAAATTGCATCATATCAGAGAACTCCGAAACAGCCATTCTAGAAATAGGATTACCTCCTATCTTTTCAGATTGCATCAAGACACAGTTAAAATCCCCAATAACCATCCACGGAGTATTACAAGAACTAAAATCCATAAGATTATCCCAAAGCTCTCTACGATCAAATCTATTACAACTAGCATACACCACAGTCAAATGAATGCTAGATTCCCATTGGCCATGAGAAATCTGCATTGTAAGAGCTTGACAACTATCTTGAACCACATTGCAAACAAAACCATGTTTCCAAAAAAACCAAATTTTTCCGTTACAATTAGAAAAACTACCCACGCAGCCCAACTTCCTTTGCGTAGACACACGCTGAAGTTGCGAAACCTTAGGCTCCGACATAGCAAAAAAAGAAAGATTATGAAGGTGGAAAAGCTTTTTAGCACGTCTAAAAGACGCACCATTACCAATACCTCTAACATTCCAGAAAATCATAGCAACCATTTTAAAAGTAGATAGATAAGTAAATGACTTACAGAGAGAATTAAGCGGTAGGGGAAGAAGATCTTCTACGGTTCCTCTTAGAAAATACCTTGGTAAATCCATCAGCATCAACATCATTATTGGAAGTATTAGAGAATGGGGTAGAACCAGCCATTTCCGTGACAAAGGCAGCAGAAGGAGGACCTCGGGGAGAGAGATTAAGGCCCTCAATATGAACATTATTTTCAGAAAAAACTTCAGTCAATGGGAAGCAACCATTAGAATTTTTATCTTCAGCTATAGAGGTGTTTTGTTGCGCCTTGTGCTGTTCTACATTCTGAATAATATTAGCTAGATCATCCTCAACGCAGTTGGTATTATCAACTTGAACAGGCTGAGAGGCCGAACCAAGACCAGCCCCCATTGAAATCACTTCATTACAAGCTTTATTAAGAGCACGCTCAACAGCTAAAGGAAGCTTTTGGCCACGAACAGCCATTTTTGGAGCCACATTTAAAGGTTGCACCAGCTTTGTATTACCATCATTTTCATCATTTTCTTTCTCATTTCCAACAGCCTTTGTACCACTGCTAGAAGAGTTCTCCTTATTGTTTAAACCAGCCGAAACTTTAGCCAATTCCATAGGCTGTTTATCCGAATGCTGTTTGGTATTATTAAGGTGTGGATTTGCCTTCCTGCATATAGAAATGTCATGCCCAAGAAGAAAACAATGCTTACAATATTTAGGAATATTATCATACTCAACCTTTTGATAAAAACTTGGGTACACATCACCACAATCAATGAAAATCTCATTAGGAAGCTTTTTAGTTGCATCAACTTGAATCAATATTTTAGCAACGCTAGGCCTAGTTAGTTCAGCCGTGGCCTTGTCCAACGAAAGGGGAGACCCAATCATCGAGGCAGCCGCATGCAAGAATGATTTGTTCATTAAATGAATTGGGAGCCCCGGAAAGCCAACCCACACAGGAACATAGGGGATTCTGTTCAGGGCGCCAAGCCGGGGACCAAGCCAACGTACGCATAGGATAACGATCAACATACCACACCTCTTTCATAAATAAACGTTGATAATCTTCTTCCATAGATAATTGTATAAGCATATGGCGATTATCTAAATGTCCAAGTTTATAGTTTCCTTTTAGTTTAAATTTAGCAAAAGCAATTCTAGCATTTTCCATGGATGGTCTCCCATGAGTAAATTTACCAATGAGAGTATATTTAAATGGTTTAGCAAAGGAGTCAAGAACTTCCCTGGATAATTTAACTGCTGGAATTCCTTTGTGAAGACCTGTTTGAATAGCGGCATGAGTATTTGCAGCAGAACCAATGGCCGAAGTAGAGACATTTTGCACAAACAGATCAGCAAATGACTTGGAGATCTGGGCAGTTGTATTTTGATTTTGTGGAGGATTGTTGTTTGTTTTTTGAGAAGGATCAGAACTGGAAGCCTGTTGTTGATTAGCGGATGGCCTAGCAGATGGAGGCGCAGCAACAATAGGGTTTGCATGGACAGGATGCGCCGCCTCAATGGAACCAGGATTAGGGTTTAAATAAGAACCAGATTGATGCAAGGATGGGGAATAATACGAATTGTAGTTACTGGAATTAAGAGAGGGTAACCAGGCTGCCGGATTTGCCATGGCAGCAGACGGAAAACGGCAAGATCACAACGCCTCTAGGGCAAAACCCTAGAGACGAGAAGAGAACGGCAAGGGAAACCTAGAGAGCGTTATTTTTCACTGCGTGTGTGTCTGCATTCACTTTCACCTGTTTGATCATAACAACGAACGACTTCTGCCCAAACAACATCCCTCTCCTCTCGATACTTATCTACAAACCTTGAGGGACAATGAATTGTATGTGAATCTCAAAAAGTGCAGTTTTATGCTTGATCATTTGTTGTTCTTGGGCTATATTGTTTCTGCAGATGGTATTCGGGTGGACGAGGACAAGGTTCGTGCTATTCGTGATTGGCCTACACCAACTACAGTCAGTGAGGTTCGTAGTTTTCATGGCCTTGCCACTTTCTATCGTCGTTTTATTTGGAATTTTAGCACTATTATGGCTCCGATTACGGAATGCATGAAGAAAGGGAAGTATCATTGGAATGATGAGGCGACAACTAGTTTTGCTTTGATCAAGGAGAAATTATCTAGTGCACCTTTGCTTGTTCTACCCAATTTTTCTATACCCTTCGAATTGGAGACGGACGCTTCGGTGATTGGTATAGGGGCTGTTTTGCTTCAAGGCAAGAAACGGGTTGCTTTCATGAGCCAGAAGTTGGAGGAGGCTAAGCGGAAGTGGAATGTTTATGAGCTTGAGTTCTATGCGGTGGTACAGGCTATCAAGCATTGGGAGCAGTATTTATTACATCGTGAGTTCATTCTTCATACTGATCATGAGGCCTTGAAGTATATGAATGGTAAGAAGCCGCTTAATCGTATGCATGCTCGTTGGGTTGCTTATTTGCAGCAGTTCACTTTTGTTATTAAACACAAAAGTGGACAACATAATAAGGTAGCAGATGCCTTGAGTCGAAGGGTCAATTTATTGGTGACAATGGAGAATGTGGTTGTGGGTTTTGATTGGTTGAAGGATTTGTATGCCACTGATGATGATTTTGCAGATGAATGGGCTAAGTGTAGAGATGGGAATCCTGTTGGGTTGTTTTTCTTGCAGGATGGTTTCATGTTCTATATGGACAAACTATGTATTCCGCAGGGTTCTGTTCGTGAAAGTCTTATTGCAGAGATCCACAAGCAGGGGCATTATGGGAGAGACAAGACGGTTGAGCTCGTTGAGAAGAAGTATTATTGGCCACATCTCCGTAGGGACACACACAGATTTGTTCAGAAGTGTATGGTTTGTCAGATCAACAAGGGACAATCTCAGAATACGGGTTTCTATACCCCTCTACCTATTCCAGATGGACATTGGGAGGATATTTCCATGTATTTTGTGCTTGGGCTTCCGAGGACGCAACGTGCCAATGACTCTGTTTTTGTGGTGGTGGATCGTTTCTCGAAGATGGCTCATTTTATCCCTTGTCGAAAAACTCATGATGCTTCTCACATCGCGGGTTTGTTCTTCAAGGAGGTTTTCCATCTACATGGGGTCCCGAAATCTATTACACCCGACCGTGATACTAAGTTCCTTAGTCATTTTTGGCGTACTTTGTGGCGTATTTTTCAGACAGACTTGCAGTTTAGCAGTTCTTTTCATCCGCAGACAGATTGCCAGACAGAGGTGGTTAATAGGACCATGGGTTCTATGATTCGTTGTTTATGTGGTGAGTATCCGAAGAAGTGGGACTTGGCCCTATCAACGGCTGAATTTGCATTTAACAACATGACGAATCGGACGGCGAAGAGGACTCCTTTTGAGATTGTGTATCAACGGCCTCCTAAGCATACTCTTGACTTGATTCCTTTGCCTAGAGTTTCGGGGTATAGTATTGCAACTAAGAACATGGCGGAGATGATTGATGCGGTTCAGACATAAGTCAAGAAGAACATTGCAACTTCGAATGCCAAGTATAAGGAGATTGCGGATAGGCGGCGTCGTTTCAAGGTATTTAATGTTGATGACTTGGTGATGGTTCATTTGCGTAAGGAACGGGTTCCTCAAGGTACATATCACAAGCTTCATCCCAAGAAAATTGGGCCTTGCCGGATATTGAAGAAGATCAATGACAATGCCTATGTTGTTGAATTACCCGAGGGGTGGAATATTTCTAATACTTTGTTTTTTTTTTGGCGAAAGGAGGACGGGACCTCCCTAGATTTTATTGATAAAATAAAAATTACAAAGCACGGTGGGGGACAATACCTAACCACCGGAAAAGGAAACTAAACTAAAATGTGGGGCTTAAAGCCAACAATAAAATCAAGGAAGCTAAGGGGAGGGGTGCAAGTCCATCTGGACCGCCCCAAAACAAGAGGAGGGGGGAACAAAACCCTAACCTACGAAGGGACGAAAGAAGACCTGGCCTATGAAATGAAAGCATTTCTCCTGATTGAGTTAGAAGCCCTCCTTGAGGGATTTACTCCTGTTTTTCCTTGAAGTGACTTTAATGAAGCCTTCATCAACAACATTCTTTTTATCTGGGCCAGCATATGGGGTAGATCCAGCCATTTCAGTAACAAAATTCTCCCTGATATTTTCAGCCCTTGGAGATAAATTCTGCGCATCCACATTATCATCCGCCTTAGGTAAGACTAAATCAATAGCATCCATAACATTGCGCTTGGGAATTTCAACAGTAACCTCCGAAACGCCATCAGGAAATGGCTGACCCCGACCATCATCATCATTATCCTTTGCATCAACCAGGGACAATCTTTCTTTGTAATCCAGCTGAAAATCAATCACTTAATTAAGAGATGTCACTTGCGGTGCTCTTGGAGAGAGGTTTAAGGAGCTAAAAACATTCCGCTTAACTTGGGAAGAAGGCTTAACTCGCATTGCAGAATCATCCCTTAAAGGGGTACACAATTTTCTAGGATCTTGCAGGTCTGGAATTGGAACATTAACATCAACATAATGGGAAGGATTGGTGTTAACTCTTGTCTTAATGACTGAGAGCTTCTTTGACAAAGCATCATTAACCGATTGGGGAAGATAGACACCTCTTCTGGCCATAAAAGTTGCCTTAGGATCAGTGACATCCTTTTTGTTCAAATCAATCACTTTATTCTCACCATTCTTGCTTGTTTCAGCAAGCCCATCTTTACCATAACCATTGTTCTTCTTTATCCAAATCTCCTGATTATTTACACCTTTCTTCTCTTTGTCAACAGGAAGTTTGGCTTCTTTGCTTTCCACAACCTTTTTACCATTATTCGCCTTTTGAGGAGCTGCTACATTGCTATTTTTCTTATATTCTGAATTTAAGACTCGACAATTAAACTCATCATGTCCCAATAAGGAGCAATGTCTGCAATATAAGGGCATGTTATCATATTCAACAGATTGAAAAAAGCTAGGCATACAATCGCCACAATCCACATGAATCTTATCGGGTAATCTTTTGAGGAGATCCACTTGCACCAGAATTTTAGCAACACTCGGTCGAGTCAATTCAGCAGTGGCTTTATCGATAGACATAGGTTTACCAAAGATTCTAGAAAGCGAAAATAAGAAGATTTTATTGAACAAATGAATTGGCAATCCGGGAAGGCTTACCCAAACGGGAACAATAGGAGAGTTAGTTTGCGGCTTCCAAGAGGGAAACCAAACAGAAGTTCGCATTGGAAATCGATTAACATAAGTGACCTCTCTTGTCCAAAGCCGCTGGAAATCTTCTTCGTTTGATAACTGAATGAGCATATGGCGAGAATCAAGATGCCCAATTTCGAACGATCCTTTCAGATTGAACTTTGCAAAGGCAATTCTGGCATCTTCCATGGTTGGACGTCCATTAGTAAATTTACCCACAAGTGTCCACGCAAAAGGCCTTGCAAAGGCATCAATGGCCTCCTTAGACAGTTTGAGTGAAGGAAATCCTTTATGTGTTGCAGCAGGGATCAAAGGAATATCATTAATTGGTAACGGGTTTGAAAGAGAAAGTAGCGACGCAAATGATTTGTTTGAAGTTTGTGCCACAAAGGAAGGATTAGGGTTAGCATGAGGCGACTACTGCCTATGCAAAGGTAATGCAGCGCTAGGGTTTTTGGGAACAATATTAGGGTTAGCCGCTTGGGGGATTAGGTTGGGCTTGGCGAGTGTTTGAAGGGAAGGGAAATCAACCGGATCAACCATAGAGGCTGCCGGGAATCAGATCCTAGAAACCCAAGGAACCAATGAAGAAGACGGCTTCAAAATCGAGGGCAACCCGGAACATGAGTATTGCTAGCCGGGCTTGGACCAAGAACAACGGAAGGATGAAGACCAGAATATTTCTAATACTTTTAATGTTGCGGACTTGGTCGAATTCCATCCCGATGTTCCCCTTTATTTGGATATGGATTCGAGGACAAATCCTTTTGAAGTGGGGGCGAATGATGTCGTAGGTGCAGCCAAGGAGGATCGGGGAAATTGCAGCAAACTGGTACAGTGGCATTGGTGGGTCGTGCGATTGAAGGAGATGCTAAGGCACGAGTCGTGCTTGATGTCATGACTCGTGATGGATTACTGCACGATTGCTTTTGTTATCACGCATCGTGCAACGACTGAAGAAGGAGGCATGACTCGTGAAGAAAAGCACGAGTCGTGATGTTGGCGTGTTTCAGAATCCGGATTCCTTTTTAATTACTGTTTGACGATTTATTTTTGGGGATTTTAGTCTTTTCCTTTCCAAGTTGATTAGGGTTATGTGGGGAGTATTTAAACTTGTTTTAGTTTCTTAAAAACATTAGTCTCTTTTATTAATTAAATCCAGTTTGCATCTTGCAAAATTCTTGGTCAATTTTATTGGCTTGCAGAAGGATTTCTTAGGAAGTTTTTGTTATCTAAGGAATTGCGATTCCTTACAGAAGGTTTTGATTTCGATCAGGCCTTGGTTACTATTCCGCTGCGTTACTTTACATCACATTTGCTTGAGGTAAGGCGGTTTGGGGAAAAGTGTTGGTACATATGACCCGTCTAGAATGAGCCAACATGTTAACACTGTTAGTCAAATATATGCTTAGGCTTAGAATTGCTTAATCCCAATCATAACAAGCATTAATGAGGACCCCTAATTTAGTTAGATCAAAATAGAATTTTCTATGTACCATAGGATCCCTTAGTGCTCGTGCCCAGTGTTTTTGCTATGTATTTTTCTCAAGATTTGATGACTTGAAGACCAGAGAATTTCCATCAGCAATGTGTGAGTTACCGGTTGAAGTCATTTACCGGTCAAAGCTTCTTTACCGGTTTACCTATCTTACCGGTTGAGTTACCGGTCCGATGCTTAGGTTATAGCTTACTCCTCAAGATTGTTAGCAGCTTGCCGGTGCATTAATTGCTCCCAACCACCCAGCCATCAACTTTAGCTAAAGTTGGTAAAGCAAGCATGCTGACATGACATCTCTGCAGCAAATCAGTACCTTCTTTGAGAATGTCAAGTAACCAGTACTCACAGAGCCCCATCTATCTCTGGAAATCCTCTCTATCCAATCTCAGGCATTTAATGCAAGGATCTTCCCATTTAATGCCTGCCATTCCAAGTCATCATTGCAACCTCTTCAAAGACAACGGCTCCTTTTCAAAGTTCACTATAAATAGCTTTCCTGGAGCATTGAAGAAGGTTGGTGCATTTATGATTCTTGAGAGTGAGCTGCTTTGAACTACCAACCTGCACATTCTCTAGTTCAAAGCATTCAAAGCAAGTCCCTTTATTCACTAGACATCTCTGTTAGGACTTATACACTGCACCTCACTCAATTCTGTAGTGTTCCTCCATTAGACTACTTATGGAACACATTGATTGATTCACACACAACACCCTAGAGAAATCAGCTCAGCTTGTGAGCACATCTCTAGAAAACACCAGGTCTTTGTTGTAGCACGACCCATTAGTGGTCACCTCTAGTTTGGCAGCCTTTCAATCATTGGCTTGCAACTTGTAATAGGTAGAATCCATTAATAAAGTAGTGCACCTTCACAAATCCAAGTTCTGACCAAACTTGGTAGAGGACGTAGCAGTTATTTAACACTGTGAACCTCTTCAAACAATGTGTCATTTATTGCTTTGTTTGTTTTCTGTTGTGTAGTTGTAATCAGTTGAAAATCTCTCAACTGGTCACAACCTATTGACTTCACTTACTGCTCATTTTGTTTGTCTTACTTTTGGAAATAATTTTTGTCTTGACTTGCATGATATTTTGTCTTACCGGTTTGCCTTTTCTCTAAACTGAAAACTTAATTTCCGCTGTGCAAAATCACTTACCGGTGAGCTAAAGTTTTTCAAAAAAAGTTTTAGCAAAAAGTTATAGACAGGCTATTCACCCCCCCTCTAGCACGATTCCTACCATTTGGGACCTAACAATTGGTATCAGAGCTTACAATTTTCGAAAATAATTTTTCCAAGCTTAACCGCTTGAATTGCCAATTCCAAAATGGCAGGAAAAATCATGCAAACATACAACTTGACATCCGTTCCCATGTTGAACGATAACGAATTTCCAGTATGGAAAAACAGAATAATGCGGTACTTGGACTCAATAGATGATAGGCTAACTACTGTAGTCGAGAGATGGTCCCATGACTCCTGAAAATCAATCTTGCAACTAGAGCACCCAAAACTCCTCTCATGGATCATGCGAGATAGAGAGTACGAACAAGATTTTGAGGTTTATGAAACTTATGTGCCAAAACCACGAGAAGAATGGGTGAGGATGACAAAGCTGTGTGACTCCTTGGACGAGAAAAGCTTTGCACATCATAACCTCGGGACTTGATGACGGATTTGTACAAAGCAAGTACAATGCTATGAGACCGCTCAACAAGTGTGGCGAGTCTACTCGAGATATTTTGAAGGAGATCAAGTGGCCAAGGACAACGAGACTCTACAAAAGTGTTCTTTGAGTTTGAGTCCTTCAAGAAGAATCCAAATGAAACAATGAAGGAAACGTACGACCGATTCTGCGAGGTGAGTAACTCTTGTGCATCTTTAGGTAGAGTCTATACCATGAAAGACCTAAACATGAGATTCCTCAATTCTCTTGGAGACTTGTGGCATGTGAAGGTCGCTATTTTGAAAGAGTGCCGTGACTTGAACGTTACTCATATCCGAACATTGTGTCTACTTTGTTCTTATATGAGGAAGAGCTCAACCATTTGAGTGGAGTGCAAAAACAATTTAAAAATTTATCTCTGCCAGCTCAGACTGAGATCTTCCCCGGTTCTTCGATGCTTACCAGCCAAACTACTACCATTGACTCTCCCTCAATATCTCAGCCTCAACCAACTAAAGCCAATACCTCATCTAGCACACCTCTTGAGGTAGAGGATGAATTTGCTGCATTTGCTAGAAATTACAAAAGTTTAAGGATTTTAAGAAATCCCATGACAAATCATTCCAACCCAAATCCTCATCATTCCATAGATCTGGGAACTATCAAAGAAAAGGCCAAACCTCAACCTCAACCGACGGAAAAAATGCCCAAGGTGAGCTTGTGTGTTACAACTGTAGAAAACCCGGCCATTTTGCCTCCAAATGCCCTCAACCGAAATATGAATTTCGAGGAAGAAACCGTTCAAGAAATTTCCTAGATCTAAGAGTTTAGTAGCGGAGGATGCAGCGAAAAGGCTTTACTGTTTGGTTTGAGACCGACTACGAGAATGAGGAAGGCGACTATGCACTCGGATGAAGATGCGATGTCGGTTTTGTTGCTATGGATGGAACTTATGATAAACCCATCTCCCTACAAACTCCTATCTTTAGACACCCCAACTCCAATGAACAATCATCCTATGTTGACCGAGACTCCACCTATGAGATCTCCCTTGACATACTTTGATGATCCCATTCCTATTCCAAAGGTAGATGCGGGAAATCCATATAATTTCAAAATTCAAAATATAGGTGGATCCCTTTATGGTCGAGTCTAAAACCATGCCCACTCTCGGACCGGCGATGCAACCAATTCAATCGACCTTTCAAGCTCAAGCCTTACCGATCGCCTCTTATCAGCCGATGCTTGAGAACCGACCGATTCACTTAAAGCCTCTAACCGAGCCTAACCACGAACCGATATCATCACTACCAAATTTTGATCCCAATTTTGAACCATCATCCTCTTCCCCTCGGCCCTCTTTGTTGACCCTATGCCCAATATGTCAAAGTACGAAATGGCGAGAGGTGATGAATGAGCTCTTCTCCGATTTTGAAAAATTAAATGAAGCTCACAAAATTATGGCTGATAATTTCAAAATAATCTCTCTGAAAATGACTCTTTGAAAATTTGAAATAAAAGATTTGAAAGAAAGCAAGCTAGAGTCGGTTCGGTTAAAAAAGGACAATCAAGAACTCATTGAGAGGCGAACATTTACGTTTGTCAAATTGCTGATCTTGTGTCAAGAAATAATTCTCTTTCTAAAACTATTGACACTTTCACAAAATCCCGAGCTGCTATGGAGACTATCATACAAGATCGAGATATCTCCAAACCGAGATGTTACAAGCTGGAATAAGTTTTACCTCCAGCGGTAAGGAAAAAGACAGCAATGACAAACCGGCTACCAAGTCTGTCTCGAGAACTTGATGGGTAAATTTGATGATGCTCAATCCAAATTGATTAAGAGAGAGTTAACTAAACCTTTCAAAGTTGTTCCACACACCTATCCCAAGGGAAGGGAACGAGATGAAAGCTTATTTGGGCAAAAACAAATCCCAATGGACCGAGGTAGGCGATCTGAGCTAGGACAATATGTTCCACTCGGTGATGGTAAAAGCAAAGATGGAATTAAAATTGCTAACCGGGTTGCGGGTAAGGAAACTACAACCGGTAAGGAAGCCATCACCGGTAAGGGACCAACCAGTCGAGACAAGCATCACTTAGGTCAACCAACCGGTGAGGGCTCCCCAACCGGTAATAGATCTTCCAAACCAATGCAACCGGTCAACAAAGCTAAATCCATTACCTTCGTCCCCAAAGGATGCATTTACGCTCAAGCAGTGAACTCTTACGAAGCAAAGGCTATATTGAACATTCAATCATCTAAGCCCCCTCGGCCATCATCTAACAAATGTATAAATTGTGGTTTTATTGGTCACAAGGCTTATGAATGCCTCTTGAAGCACCTATCTGGACCCCTTTGAGTCTAAAAGCTCAGGTGGTGGCCAGTATGGTTGCCAAAGAGGAACTAACTCTTTGGACCCAAAAGAATAAGGGGGACCATAAGCTTCTTGTTTTATTTCGGGAATGCTTAATGGCCTCAACCGATGCGGTAAGGATGTTTGGATTATGGACGGAGTGGATGCTCTAGGCATATGGCTGGACATGCGATCTCCTCACCGATTTGGAAGAAGCATCTGGTCCTCCGGTTGTCTTTGGTGACAACGCAAAGGGTAAAATTATCGGTCGTGGATCCATCAAAAGAGGTACGGTTATTGTACGAAGGTATCTTTGGTGGATGGTCTCGAAACATAACCTTCTCTCCATATCACAATTACGTGATAAGGGTATGCATTGTGTTTTCAATTCTTCCAATTGCTATGTGAAAAACATTGCTACGGGTGAAACACTTCTCCTTTGGATATAGAAAAGGTAACGTATATGCTATTGATTTAAACAATGTTTCGAATGTTACTAATGTTTGTTTTGTAGCTAAGAACATCGGTGAGAACTCTGGCTATGGCATAAGAGACTCGAGTCACTTGAATTTCAAATATTTATCCAAGCTAGCAAATAAAAATCTAGTTGCCGGCTTGCCTCAAGTGTCTGCTAATCATGATAGGAAATGCGAGCTTGCCGGCTAGGAAAACGGCATAAAGAATCTTTCCACGGCAAGCCTGTTTGTCCACCTCTAGATGCCTCCGGTTGCTACATATGGATCTGTTTGGCCCCACAACTACTTTGCCGGTTTAGGGGTAGCCAGATATGCTTTGGTTGTTGTAGACGACTTCTCAAGATATACACAGGTGGAGATGTTTGCTTCAAAAGATGATACATATGAAGTAGCCACCAGATTATTCCGTCTACTTGCAAACCCAAAAAGAGTGTGACATCATCGGTATGAGATCGAGATAATGGAACCGAATTCAAAAATCTTGGAATTGCTCGATCTTGTGATGATCATGGAATAGATCATAATTTCTCATTTGGTACACCGCAACAAAATGGTGTAGTTGAGAGAAAGAAACGGGACCTTGATCGAAATTTGGAAAAACAATGATATCCGAAGCTAGGCTTCCCAGTATTTTGGGCCGAAGCTATCCATCTTGCTGCTTCACCCAGAATAGATCCTTGGTCAACAAGTTTCACAACAAGACCCCTTATGAGCTATGGCGTGGCGAGAATCCCTAACATTGGTTTCTTCAAGATCTTCGGTGCAAATGCTACGTACTTTACAACGGTAAAGAGCGCCGAGGTAAATTTGATGAAAAAGGCGATGAAGGTATCTTTGTGGGATACGCCAAGCACGGTAAGGCATTTAGAGTTTTTAATAAACGGTTATTGAAAATTGTTGAATCCGTTCATGTTACTTTTGATGAATTTGATTTGCTAGAGTCGATAAGGCTCCAAATAGTGCTTGATAATTACGGTGTGTTTGAGACGAGGTGAAACCGGCAATCAAAACTCCAATCATTCCACCGATTCTAATGCAAATCAATCCCCGGTTCGGCCTTCGGCCTCAAGTGGTGTAACTTGTAGAGACTTAGTTGATGACTCCTTCTTTCCCCAATCGGTTAGGCAATCCAATAGACAACCCCGGCTAACCGATTTATTACCAACCGATCCTCATATTAATTTTCCTAATTCACCTCCACGAAGTGAACCTATTTCAAACAATTTACCGTTTCCTTCCCCACTTACCGATCACCGGTCTCCATCACCTTCTCCAAACCGATCTCCTTTACCGGTCACATCTCCCTTTACCGATTCTACTCCTCCATTAGAAAACCTTAGACAAGAATCGGTCGAGGCAAGACCTCCACAGGGAAGTGAGAACAGTGAGAGATCACCCTTTAGAAAATGTGATAGGTGATGTCTTTGGTCCCAGAATGACTAGAGGCCAATTAAGAAGCATGGAGGATCAACATGGATTATTTTCCTCTGCTATGGTCTCAAATATTGAACCAAAGAAGGCGAGGAAGCACTAGATGACCCAGTGGGTAGAAGCTATGCAAGAAGAGCTTAATCGAGTTTGATAGATGTAAAGTTTGGGAGTTAGTGCCTAGACCTAGTGATCAAACCGTAATTGGAACGAAATGGGTTTATAGGAATAAATTGGATGAAGCTGGAAAAATTATAAGGAACAAGGCTAGACTAGTGGCGAAAGGGTATAGGCGGGGAAGAAGGCATAGACTATGATGAGACTTTTGCTCCCGTAGCTAGATTAGAAGCCATTAGGTTATTCCTTGCCTATGCAGCCTACAAAGAGTTCAAGCTATATCAAATGGATGTGAAAAGTGCCTTTCTCAATGGGGAACTTCAAGAACTTGTTTATGTTGATCAACCCCCTGGTTTTGAAGATTCCAAGAAGCCTAATCACGTATACAAATTGAATAAAGCTTTGTACGGCCTCAAGCAAGCACCTCGAGCATGGTATGAAACTCTCTCCAAATTCCTACTTAGTGAGAAGTTTGAACGAGGTAAAATTGACACCACCTTATTTATTGCTAAGCATAATGGTCATTCATTGTTAGTTCAAATATATGTTGATGACATTATTTTTGGATCTACTAACGAGAAATTATGCAAGAGATTTGAGAAACTTATGCGAGCAAATTTGAGATGAGCATGATGGGTGAGCTTACATTTTTCCTTGGACTTCAAGTCAAGCAAACCCAAGAAGGTATTTTTATAAATCAAGCCAAATACACCAATGATCTAATCAAGAAATTTGGTCTTGACTCTGCTCATCCTCAAAGCACTCCTATGGCCACCAATGTACACCTTGACAAAGATGAATCCGGTAAGAAAGTAGATATGACACTCTACCGAGGTATGATAGGCTCTCTACTTTACTTAACCGATGAACCGAGATATCATGTTTGCTTTGTATGTGTATGTGCTAGATTTCAAAGGCGACCCTAGAGAATCTCATTTGCAATTGTTAAAAGAATTATAAGATATCTTTTGGGAGCTGCTAACTTAGGTTTGTGGTATCCAAAAGATTCTTCATTTACACTTATTGGATATTCGGATGCCGATTTTGCGGCTTGTAGGGTCACCGGGGAAAAGTACTAGTGGAACTTGTCAATTTACGGGTAACCGTTTGGTTTTCCTGGTCGTGCAAGAAACAAGCATCAATTTCCACTTCTACGGCGAAGGCGAGTACATAGGCTGGCTGGGAGTTCTTTGTTCACAAATTCTATGGATGAAGCAACAACTAGTGGACTATGAAATCCCTCAAGAAGTATGTCCTATCTATTGTGATAACACCTCGGCTATCTCGGTCTCCAACAATCTGTGATGCATTCAAAGACTAAGCACATAGACATCAAATACCATTTCCTCAAGGATCATGTTGAAAAGGGTAACATTGTTCTTTTAAAAGTCCATGCTTGATTATCAATTAGGCGATATCTTAACAAAACCATTGGACATTAAAAGATTTGAATTCCTTAGAGGAGAACTAGGCATGATTGATATTCGATAAACATTATGTGCTAACTTTGTTATCTGTGTAAGCTCTCAACAAAGATCATATGTGACCTCACTCGTTTACCGATGCTTGCTAGTGCTCATTTACCGGTATCCCTTACCGGTAAGGCAAGACTCCCTTTACCGGTCCTCTTACCGACATGCACGATCGGTAAATGGTGTCTCTATCCGATGGTTCTTTACCGATGAAAGTCTCTCTTACCGGTCAAAATACGACCGGTTAGCTACCTTACCGATTGCCCTTTACCGACGAGCTGGCCGGATCCAAATTTGCAATCCGTATTTAACCGGCTCGTTTGTCATCATTGCCTATCAAGTCACATCAATCCCTTCGCCGCGGCGATGCGCAACCTACCGTACTATCCCTTACACATGTTCCCCATGCTCCTATACAAAAGAAGTAGATCAATTTTAAATAATTGATCAAAAAGGTAATATTTGTATCATTCATTTTTATCAAAAAGGTTATCTTTTTGTACTTTATTATATTTTGATATAACTGTTGCACACACGTTCATATTTTCATGACACATCTTTAATTTCGTGAAACAAAACTGTCAATCAATGTGCACGACAGTTAAAAATCTTTAAGCTTCTTTTGCTTTAACCAACACACCTCTTCATCTTCCCGCTCTTTTGTCCCCTATATAAGGATTTCAAAATCTCAGTTAAACTTTCTGGATTCTCTCTCTCTAAAAGAACTATAGGCAACCGGCAAGTTACTCTCATACTTCATCTTCTCCTTCTCCATCTGTGTTCTTCACTTCTTGAGATTTCTGGTATGATTTTGAAACTCTAAAGACTCCTAGATCTCTTATATTTCTAGAATCATCTAAACTCTTAAAATTATTTGTAGAAATCTCTTTGATTCTAACTTATTTTGTTTGAATGATTATTTGATTCACGAGATGGCCATTAAGAAAGACATCTATGGAGGTTACATTCTCTCCGGCTTTTTCGACTCAGACGAAGGCCGTGCCATTGAAGCTCTATTCATTCTTTGCCGGAGTTATTCCTTTCGTGATGCTGAAGGAAATGAAGACATTTATTATGAGATGGTTAATGAGTTATTCGAGAATGGTGTTGTGGATGAAAATGAGAATATTATCTCCACTTCTTCTTTGGTGTCCCCGTCACTTTTAGCCACTGCCACCATTCTTCTTTGCCTTCCCCAACCTTTCTTCCACCGGTTCATCTTCTATCTCCATGAAAGATATGATTCTTTGCTGGGCAAGGTTCGAGGATCGACCCCTTCGTTACCGGTGAAGCTAACAAGAAAGCTGGTTTTGATGCTTTGTTTTTCTCTATTTATTCGATGTCGTGGACCGATGCTTCATTTGCCGGTCGCTCTCATCATTGTATCACCATGATACAATGGGAAGCAATTGCTTTGCCATCATTATTGGAGGAGAATTCAGCGGGTGTGCTTTCCTTTACCGGATTGTTTTAATTGCTTTTAAGAAATTTCGAAGGAAAGGCCATCTACCAAGACCAACAAAGCCAAACCTTGTCATTATCGATGATTAGCCGTGCTCTCGGATCCATCCTGCAGTTCTTCAAGCCTCGAGAATCAACCCAAGTATCCTCGGTCTTTACGCAAAGCTTTTGACAAGTTTGACATGATTAGAGCCATCAAAGAATCTACGGGTAAACCAACCGGTAAGCCGATGAGCCTTCCACCGGTAATCCAACCGGTAAGTCTGATGAACCTGCTACCAGTAAACCAGTCGGTAAACCAATCGGCAAACCAACTCAAAAGAAGAAACTCTCAAGCCGGGCAAAGGTTGCTCAATTTGCCGGTGCTCCTCCTGCTCCCAAACCTTCTTTGCCGGTAAAGAAAACTACTTGAGTCTTCTGATGATGATGATGATAAGCCTATCTCTATCATTCTTTCCCCTACCGAGAAAGCAAAAAGCCACGACGGAAAATCGGCTCCTTCCCCTTCCAAGAGATCCAAACCTATTCCAAAATCTTCCCAACAAATTGCCAAAGAAAATGCTGAGAGAAGAAGGAGAATTGAAACAGACCTGGGAAACTTCATACCATTCATTCCCAAAAGACTTTTTAATCACAACTTCCTTACCGACAAAATTCCATTCACCGGTCAATCATCAACCCGACCGGTAAGTCACTGCAAACCGATCAGAAACCCAACCTTTCACATTTACCATTACAATCCCTGGCTAGTCAATCCTACCTTTGAACCATCTCCCACTTGGGTATATCCTATTGAGCACTTGCCTCCTTTCCTCCGAAAGCTTTTGCAATTCCATGAGATCAACAAAGACTCAGTCCCAGTCGGTGACATATCCGATTATGTGGATTTTGACAACATCCATGATGATAAAGGTCTCTACTATACAAAGCCATGTTTGTTGAGTGACTATGATATCTCATTGTCCAGAGATAGTCTACTCAAGATTTACAATCGGTATTTTGAGTTCTTTGCCTCCAATGTGGAATGCCATCTACTTGGCTCGGGATAGGCTCAGGCAAGACATGATGGTTCGGGCGGTGTGGATTGATTTTGCCATTCTTTATAATGCTCGGGATACCCTCAAGGAATCGATCCTTATCGGCTTGGAAGATTTGAGTTACTGGAGATGATCTTCCCTCCTTTGATCCTGAAATTGTCAACTTAGGACCTCGAAGATGGCAATTCGTGAAGAATGTAATGGATGTGGTGCAAAATCTGGTGGACTTGAACAGAGACTTTCGAGTATGGGTGATATCTCTCTTTCGACTTCTTCAACTCTATTCGGTCCAACAAAAACAAATGGGCTCTTGTTCACGATGAAGAAATTGAAGAAATGTTCAAGGACATTAATGGCTCGATAATCAAGCCATTGATAGGGCGAAGCGATCGATCACAAGCTCCGGCTCTGCTGACTCTAGTAATTCGGATGCCGATGACCAAGATCTTTGCTTGAGATTGATCGATACGAGAAGATAAGTGCGACTTTACAACTCCTTTACCGATGCAACATGTAGGAGGAGGTAGTGCGAGACTTCTCCGATTATCGTTCTTGCTTCGGGGAGGAGGAGAAGTTATTAGGCCAAGCCCTTCACCGGTTGTTCAACCGATGCCTCTTACCGGTGAAATACTTCAACTGGTTAGAGAAGATTTACCGGCTTCTGAGCCATTTACCGGTGCTTCTCCTTTACCGGTTAGTCAGCCCCTTACCGTTGCATCTACTGAACCGATTAAGGCAATTAATGTTGATGATATCCTTCTCCAGCAAGCCTTGGCCGCTAGCTTATTTACCGAGCAAACGGAGAAGCTCAAGGAGAGTCAAAGAGCAACCATTGAAGAGTTGGCTACTCAGAAAGCCATTCAAGCATCTCTTCTACCGGTTAGTCAATCGGTAAGTCAAGTTATTCTTCCTTCCTCTTTTAGAGCCAATTCACCGATTCAGGAGGAGGATATTGTTCCCATTTTTTATGAAGACTCTCTCTCTGATTTCTATGAAGAAGAAGAAGATGTTGATTTTGATGAGAATGATCCAACAATTCCTCCTGTTTATGATGATCCTGGTATGCGTCAGAAGGATCTCATGTCTACTCTCAATTTCTATACCTCCAAAGCTTCTATTCCTCGATCTGCCGATGGAATACCTTTATTTGAAGTTCATGAGAAGATCCTTAGCAAGGCAGTTACTGAGCCCACTCCAATGCCTCCATCTATTGCTGATCAATTTCAGAGGCAAAGGAGAGAAGATAGAATGTCCACCTTCATTGATGTTGTGACAGACATGAAGGTTGGTGCTGCTCCTGAAGATACTCCTCCTAGATATACCAAAACTACTGGGCCCGGTGAGACAAGTCGCCGGTATCAGAAGATTAAGGTGTTGAAGCTTAAGAAGCGTCCAATTCCTTCCAAAGGCAAAGAAATCATGCCTGGAAAGGATGAGCAACAACTGGTTACCGATTTCCCTTCTCCAAAACCAAACAAGAAATATCCTTCCTCTATTCAGCAACACAATCGGTTTATCAGGATTCATGGCCAGTATGCAACATTTGCCCCCAGACCGGTTGAAAGCACACTTTCAACCGATGACTTCTTTATCCGGTATATGTCTATCAATGGGCGTATTACTCAAATTCTGGAGTTGAGGCTTTTAAATTGGTCTGGTTATGTTACTAAAATGGTTGGCTTATTGCCAAATGTGACCAGACTCTCTGTGATAAAGAAAGGCAAGCCTATACCTTGGAGCAACATTAGAGAAGCTTCATTACTTCTACTGGCTCTTAGAGTAATTCACATTCTAAGGCGTCGGCAAGCCATCTTACCGTTAGTCCCTATTGCAGCTGAGCTCTTGGAACTTTCTTTTGCTGAGATGATGAGTTTGGAACCCTTTGATCCTCATGCTCCTGCTTCTCCTTTACCGATTGCTCCTCCTGACTCTCCCATGGAACTATTGGATGAGGAGATTGAAATCTCTCCTACCGGTGAAGTGTCTCGGTCCAATGCAACCTCTCTTACTGATCCATCTTCTCCTATTACCGATAGCCATGTTGCCGATCAATTGCCTCCTGTTACCGATGCTCATTTACCGGCTAGCCAACCGGTCTCTCAATCCATTCCCTTACCGACCCCTCCTATCGATGATTTGAATAGGCCACTTCTTGCTTCAGATTTGACAGATCTTCATAGAGCCTTGCTTGATGGTTTTGTTGAAGTCAACATTGAGTTAGCTCGTTCTTTCATTAAGTCCAATCAGGAGGAGGATGAGAGAAGATTTGATTTATTGAAGACTGGTATTGCTCTGTCTCTTGGCAATTTCTTGACCGATATAAAAGCTAGAGACAACGTCATCAGAGATCTTCAGTTACAACTTGATGAGGCTCGGCAAACCAACAAAATCCTTTGTGAGCAACAACTTTCCGGCAAAGACATTCTGAACCGATCCATTGAAGAACTCAAAAGGACAGCTGAAGCCCTTAGTAGTTGTCAAGAAAGGAACCGTGAGCTTGATATGGAGTTAGCCAAAGTGAAAGCTAAAAATGAAGTGCTCCTGGTGGTTAGAGAAGAAAGGAAGAAAAGAAAAAGGGATGAGAAAGAGAAGAAGAAAGCAAAGGAATCATCCAAGAAGTCTAAAGCCTCAGATCCTCCTTCAGATGCTGCTGCTCCTTAGCCGATCTAGATCCAAGCCTCTTACCGGTGCAGCTCTGAGAATGTAACCGATGATGTTTTTGTCTTTCTTTCCCTCATTCACCGGTCTACAACATAATGAGAATCTCTTATCCTTAAACTTTGTGTTTTGTTTGAGTTTCCTTACTTTTAATTATTTTGAATATTCCAACTGCTTCTAACCGATATATCTTGCAGGTCTCATTCAAAATATTTCTCCTTTTTCAAATCTTTTATTTTTCACTTCTGTAAGCTTACTTAGGTAGCATCAAGTTGTCTCTTGACTTGGGGAATGATATATTAAATAAACAAATTCTTCATCATTTTTTTAAGTCAAGAAGATGCTAACCTAGGGTGATTGGACTTAAGCAATTAGGAGGAGATTGTTAGTCAAATATATGCTTAGGCTTAGAATTGCTTAATCCCAATCATAACAAGCATTAATGAGGACCCCTAATTTAGTTAGATCAAAATAGAATTTTTCTATGTACCATAGGATCCCTTAGTGCTCGTGCCCAGTGTTTTTGCTATGTATTTTTCTCAAGATTTGATGACTTGAAGACCAGAGAATTTCCATCAGCAATGTGTGAGTTACCGGTTGAAGTCATTTACCGGTCAAAGCTTCTTTACCGGTTTACCTATCTTACCGGTTGAGTTACCGGTCCAGTAACCGGTTATAGCTTACTCCTCAAGATTGTTAACAGCTTGCCGGTGCATTAATTGCTCCCAACCACCCAGCCATCAACTTTAGCTAAAGTTGGTAAAGCAAGCATGCTGACATGACATCTCTGCAGCAAATCAGTACCTTCTTTGAGAAAGTCAAGTAACCAGTACTCACAGAGCCCCATCTATCTCTGGAAATCCTCTCTATCCAATCTCAGGCATTTAATGCAAGGATCTTCCCATTTAATGCCTGCCATTCCAAGTCATCATTGCAACCTCTTCAAAGACAACGGCTCCTTTTCAAAGTTCACTATAAATAGCTTTCCTGGAGCATTGAAGAAGGTTGGTGCATTTATGATTCTTGAGAGTGAGCTGCTTTGAACTACCAACCTGCACATTCTCTAGTTTAAAGCATTCAAAGCAAGTCCCTTTATTCACTAGACATCTCTGTTAGGACTTATACACTGGCACCTCAATCAATTCTGTAGTGTTCCTCCATTAGACTACTTATGGAACACATTGATTGATTCACACACAACACCCTAGAGAAATCAGCTCAGCTTGTGAGCACATCTCTAGAAAACACCATGTCTTTGTTGTAGCACGACCCATTAGTGGTCACCTCTAGTTTGGCAGCCTTTCAATCATTGGCTTGCAACTTGTAATAGGTAGAATCCATTAATAAAGTAGTGCACCTTCACAAATCCAAGTTCTGACCAAACTTGGTAGAGGACGTAGCAGTTATTTAACACTGTGAACCTCTTCAAACAATGTGTCATTTATTGCTTTGTTTGTTTTCTGTTGTGTAGTTGTAATCAGTTGAAAATCTCTCAACTGGTCACAACCTATTGACTTCACTTACTGCTCATTTTGTTTGTCTTACTTTTGGAAATAATTTTTGTCTTGACTTGCATGATATTTTGTCTTACCGGTTTGCCTTTTCTCTATACTGAAAACTTAATTTCGCTGTGCAAAATCACTTACCGGTGAGCTAAAGTTTTTCAAAAGAAGTTTTAGCAAAAAGTTATAGACAGGCTATTCACCCCCCCCTCTAGCCTGATTCCTACCATTTGGGACCTAACAAACACTGATTCTTTCTTCCAACATTCTAGGACTTCTTCCATGACCTCATCATAAGTAGGGCTGTTACACGAAACAAGCCGGCTCAGGCTCGACTCGTAAAATCTCGAGTTCGAGTGGGCTAGAGGTGAACTCGAGCTCGAGCTCAAACCGATTTTCAAGCTCATTTTTTTTTGAGCCGGCTCGTGTTCGGCTCGTATGTTCGACGATCTGACTGAGATCATCTCGTTTGAGCTCGGCTTGTTAAGCTTGTTAAAAAGCTCGAATGAATTTTGTCCGCAAATGACTTGTTTAGGCTCGTTTAGGCTCGAGATCGACTACAACTCAAATTAGTGCTCGATAAAGCTCGTTTGATTTCAGATTTTTTCAAAAAATAAGTCCAAGCTCGAGCTCGGTTCGTTAATACTCGAGTTCGAGCAGCTCGCGAAAAGCTCGAAACTCGATTCAATTTGAGCTCAAACAGTCATACTGGGCTCGAGCTCGATAACTTTTATACGAGCTCAAGCTCGAAACTTCAAAGCTCGACTAAGCTTGGCTCATTTACAGCCCGAATCATATATAAGTCACAACATAACAAGAATGACCATTTTCATTAGGTAACATAAGGGTCCTCATTCACAATTTTGGTTGAATGAGGGACACATTCAGATTTATCAGCTATCTCTATTACATTGGCCTTCTGAAACATGGCTACAAACATTTCTTTTACAACCTCTCAATCGAGTTGAGTTGAATTCGGCAGTCCCATGAACCAATCTTTCACAACCCCAATCAAAGTTCAAGGGAAGCATTTGAACGTGATTTGAGAGGAGACTTGTTTGGGTAGCATGGCTTGGATGTAATTGTTGACGTGTATTTTTGGACATGAGTCACCACTGAACTTCTTGAAAGCTGGCATTTTGAATTTTTGGGGACGAGCTTCACCTTGGTTAGTTGACGACAGGGAGTCTTTCTTGACATTTTGGCTTGGGACAAAATCATCATTGGCTCAGAAAAGTATTACAAATGCCCTCCTTGAGGTGTACCAATCTGAACAGGTAGATTTGGCTAGATTCATATACCACCCCTTGGTAGTGTGATTGAGATTCATAGGGAAGTATCGATCTAACTCTTGGGATGACATTCCCTTTGGCTCCATCATTTGAACATAGGAATCGATGTGAGCTTGTGGGGAAGCTTTCTCAGTGAATTTGGGAATGCAAGTCATTTCTTATTTCTTTAGAATAATCGCCATAGTTTTTAGCATCACTGAAGAGGTCTACAAACTAGTATCCCCCTTGACCATCTTGTCAAAGTATGATCCAAGATCATTGGCCATACATGGGAATTTTCTCTTCTTTTCATTCAAGTAATCTCCATTTTCCTTTTCCTTCAAAGTGAGTTTCTCTAACTAACGATGAAGGTTGGCAACTTCCTTTTTGTGGGTAACGCTCACTAATTTCAATTGTGCTTTCCACCAATCATTTTTTCATTGAATGTATTTGGCTAGGACATCGAGTTGTTGCTTCATGAATTTCATCATACCAAACATTGCCCCATTGGTGGTGTTGTTATTGGTGGCAATGACTGTTGAGGTTGTTGGGGTTTCAAGCTCTTCACGAACCAACCTTCCTGCAGAATCTCGGACATACTGGATTGAAGCCATCAGACCTAGTTTAGAGAAGAACCACCCCCATCAGTTTTGAGCAACACATGGAGCACGGGAGAGGCTTAGCACATTAATTGGGCACACGACTCACCACATAATAAAAGACTCTTTTACATCATTCTCTATACATCTTCGAAAGGATAAAGTCCTTTTTGGGTTTCTACCTAGAGCACTGGAACAGTGGAATTGGCACACTAGTATATAGACCATATCGCGGTCCCATATACTCTTTGAATTCCACCGTTTTATTTTCAAACCTAAGCATGGAGGGATTTAATTGAATCAACATCATGCAGCACACATGTATGAACGGAAGTCCGTCCATAATAATCACGAGTTTCTTTAAAATGAAACATTGTGTGTGTTTCATGGTGTTGACTCAAGGAAATTCCAACATACTAAACCGACAGAGTCACGAAGTGTATAACCTAGTCTAAAATTGTGTGGCTTGTGCAATGGCTGAAGAGGCTAATAGGCTACCCACTGGTATGGTCTTTGGATCATGTGGTGGGCTGAGGTTCACCACTTTGCGAGAGACTAAGGTTGTTGGAGCTTGGAATCCCCCTAAGTGGGCCTCGACGGGTTTGGGGTTATACTTGTGGGACTCGATATCAATTATATAAGAAATTGGCAAGTGGGGTGATGGCATAACTATATGACCAAGCATTTTACATGGCAAAAGGGATATAGAAACAATTAATCACATAGAAAAGATAAAACTACAATTTCCGAGCCACCTGTGTGACCGCTAAATAAATAAAAATATAGTAAAACAGAACGAACAATTATAAATTATATACAACCCTTGTTGGGGCTACTTTCACATCTTGTTTGTCCCTATTCTAGTTCATCCTCGTATTAGCTCATGGAGAGGCGAAACTCGCCCAAATCTGGCAACGAGGGCGAAACTTGCCCAAGTTGGGCATAAAGCCCCAGATTGCCTGAATTGGTCATTTTACAAAAATTTCTAAAATAGGGGAATAAACCCCCATTTTAGATCAACAACTACCCATGTATAAAACCCTAAGCAGAACAAGCATGCAAGAACACTGAGAGGACAAGATTAGCACAATTTTCACCTTTGGAGTCAAACTCGTGCGAATCTGGAAGAATGAGCCAGACTCGCCCGAATTGACATCCTCTAGGAACAGAAATTGCAGAAAAAAATGCCTAAAGCAGAAAAGCAATTTTAACCATCTTAATTGAATCCCCAGCGGAGTCTCCACTGTAGATATCTCGAAAAATGGTGTCATGCTTCCTAGGGACGTCTAATTCATTTTTATTGCATTTTGGACTCACCACCTATGTTTTAAGAGGTAGAGATAAGAAACCTATGGTCTAATTGATTTTAATCATGCAAAACCAAAGATTCTAGATGACGGTTCAGGGGTTAGGTTACGTAGCAGGAAGGTGTTAGGCACCCGCTTCGCCTGGCCTTAAGGACGGTCTTGCTACGTTAGGTGTTCTATTCTAGTTATTGTCCTCTAAATTAACTTGTTCTAACAATCAACACATAAGGGGTGTTTTGGGGTAATTAAGATGTTAGGGAGGCAATTTATGGTCAATTTTTTTTTTTTTATCAAGAGGAGACGGTACTCCCTAGAATTTATTAAATAAATAAAAGTACAAAACGAAGGTGGGAGAAACCTCACCCACCGAAAAAGAAAATACATTGGGCTTAAAGCCAAAGAAAAGGAAAAATAAAAACATCCGACGAGTTACTCAAAAAACAGAGGCCAAAATCTTTGGTCTAAGATATGAAAGTAGTTCTCCTGATTGCGTTAGAAGTACCCTCCTTGAGAGATTTACTCCTGTTTTTCCATGAGGTGACTTTAATGAAGCCTTCAGCATCAGCATTTGTTTTGTGTGACAAAGTAAAAGGGGTAGAACCAGCCATATCAGTAACAAAAGTAGCCTTGGCCGAGTCATCACCCATATGGGCAGCCATATCCGAGCCATCACCCATATGAACCTCGGATTGATTATTATCATCAATGTTGCGCTTCGATGGAGCATTGACATCACCAAAATCAGCCTTGCAGACCTCCTCACAATCCCTAGCCAAGACAGGGACATGAACAGCCACATTTGTTTCCATAGGAGCAGAATTTCCATCAACCTTATCTTCTTGTTCAGCCACAATGCTAGCCGAAACTCCACCCAAATGGGCATCATTATTTGCGTTGTTGACAGCCACATTATCATTCACCACCGCTGCAAAAGACTTCTTTAAAACATTATTCACATTCTCATGAAGAGGAGGACCCCTTTTTGCAACTTTTGGGAAGACAACACGAACACCAATTTGTTCATCAACCAATGGTGGATCCTCCACCCTCTTGCCATTATTGTTTTTATTAGAGACCTCCTTATGACCCTCGGCCACATCATCCATGGTTGAGACCTCCACCGGCTGCTCAACAATCATTTTTCCTTCATTTTTAGGCGGCTGATCCAGCCCCTTATTCTTCGATATTGAATCACACAAAGAAGGGTTAGCTTTCTTACAAAGCGAGATTTCATGCCCAAACATGAGACAATGCTTACAATACTTGGGAATGAAATCATATTCCACTTTTTGGTAAAAACTAGGCCATGCATCTCCACATTCCACAAAAATTTCATTGGGCAGTTTTTTAAGCACATCAACTTGGATTAAAACTTTTGCCATACTAGGTCTAGACAATTCAGCCGTTGCTTTGTCTAGGGAAAGAGGGGTACCAATTGTTTTAGCCAAGGCAAAAAGGAAAATCTTATTGAAAAGATGAACAGGAAGGCCCGAAAAACCTACCCAAACAGCAACAATAGAGGATTCATGTTCCGGCTTCCAAGAGGGGGACCAAGCAAGGGTGCGCATAGGGAATTTAGTAACATACCAAACAGCCTTCATGAACAACCGTTGATAGTCCGCTTCCGTTGAAAGCTGAATAAGCATGTGCTTGGAGTCTAAGTGCCCAAGCATAAAAAGGCCTTGCAACTGAAATTTCGCAAACGCCATTCGAGCTTCTTCCATTGAAGGTCTCCCATGCATGAAATTTCCAACAAGTGTGTATTTAAATGGCTTAGCAAAAGCAGCAACCATTTCATTTGAAAGCTTAATAGACGGAATTCCTTTGTGAGTGCCAATTGGAATGGGAGGCAATATCTCAACTGCAGAATTAGAATTTGCGGCTGAAATGGTAGGGTTTGCGGTTTTGGAAAAGAGATCAGCAAAAGATTTTGTTGCTGCTTGAGAAGGATTTGTTGCGGCAGGATTAGGGTTTCTTGCAGCTGATGAAGAGGCCACCATATTATATGGCGCCGCAACATGGTTTTGAGGGTTGGGGTTTGGTGGAATCACGGCAGAGAAGGCAGCCGCATTAGGGTTGTTTAGAGCTGAATTGTTGTGGCTAAATTCCAGATTCATAACATCAAAATCAACCATGGCAGCCATGATTGAACCAAGGAACAAGAAGGGCTGCCGCCCCAAGGGTTACCCTAGGACGGAAATGGGAGAGAAAACCCTAGAGAGAATTCTAGAGGATAAAGTCCAGAATAATAGGGCTGATGCTAATAATAAGATTCTGAACTCTATGAGTTCCACATGAAACAAAGACTGTTGCATAGGCCGAGTAATTGTAGCTTTGTCTATTGACAAAGTTGAACCAAACAATTTATGGTCAATTTAATGGAGTGAAAAGACCTTCAAAAAGTCTCCATTTTGACAAGGATTGCATACGTGGGGGAAATCATATAAAAGGGCAAAATAACATAAATAAAAAAGAAGAAATTAATACCTTGTCAAAAGTGTACTTTTCGGGAATGCCTAACTTATTTAAGGCTTATTTTTTCTTTGAAAGCTTGATTGCTAGAGAATAAGGGTGTGTGTATATGTGTTAGTGTTTTTAGAGAGAGATAGAAAGCTTTGAACTTTTTAGAGTTTTAGCCCAATTCTTTAGGGGTGAAGTTGCTACCCTTTTCAAGGAGGGGAAGGCCTCTTTTTGTAGGCTAGGGGGTAGAAAATAGGAGTTAAAAGTAAGGGAAATCGCCATCCATGGTTGGAAGTTAATGGTGAGGAGTTACAAATCACAAAAAAGAGAGATATTCAGAGGGAAATCAACTACTAACTGTGAAACTCGCGCGAGTCCGGTAGGGGAACTCAAACTCGTATGAATTCTATAGGGGTAGGGTGAATCGCCCGAGTTTGATGAGGAGAGAAAGGAAAGAAATGACCCTAAAGGTTAACTTTGTTATTCAGTTTTGTTCCAAAACTAACAAAATCAATCAGGAACTTGACAGAATTAGACCAAAGTTAACAAAAATAAATATAAAAAGATAAAGGATAGACCCCGTATGTAATCAGGTGTGAGTGGTTCAAGGCGGGGTGTCTGCAGGTATGTGTACAAAATCTCAATCATCAGGTTTGGTTTGGTTTTATGTCCCCCACCGTGCTTTGTTTCTTTAAAAAAAAAAAAAAAAAAAAAATCAGGTTTGATTGCGAAAGGCAATAAGGGCCAAGATAGGAGAAACAAGAGTTTTTCTAGAAGGGGTCCAAGATCTGGAGATATCTGTAATTACTACTAGGAGATGGGGCATTGGAAACGTGATTGTCAAAGATGAAGAAGATAAAGCATATAATCTGATATTGCTTAGTCAGTTAGACAAGATAGGATACAATTTCAAAGGTGAAGGTGGAGCAGTAATTGTCTGCAAGGGTTCAAACGTAATTTTAAAAGGGATAAAATGAGGTGCCTTGTTCGTCCTCCAAGGATCTATATTTTTGGCTCAAGTGTGGAGCGTCATACTACAGAAGGTATGATAACGACACTTATGAAGGAAGCATGTTGTGAGGCTTCTTGTGGGGTGGTTGAAAAATAGGTGGAGCAAGGAGTTAATCAAGTGGAGTTGAACCGGGCAAGCCACATTTAGCAAGTCGACACACACGATTTAGACTTGCATATAAGAAGGGGAGGTATGAGCCGAGTATCCTATGCTAGAGCAACACTAACACACTTAGGAAGCTAAGAGAGAATCTAAGAAAAGGTACTTGTTGTTAAGGATTCCGCTGATATGGTCATTTAATTTGTTATGTTCTGAGTGTCTACTACAGTGGCACGTTATGGGTGTTGTGAAGACACACATGTGTGCTCAATGAAGCACAATTTTAGTGTCCGGGGATACATGGGTGTCTAGGAGACACGTATGTTCGCGCAAAAATTTGGGTGTCTATGAAGATACAGTTTTGGTTGTCCGGAGGATAAGTTTGGTGTTCGGTGTTACACAACTGAGTCAGAGGTGGAGTAGTCCCATCTGATTATTGATTTGGGAGATTCAAAGTCAAGGTGGAGATTTGTTAGGATTTGTGTCTTTGAATTTGTGGAATTTCAGTTGACAAAGGAGTCCAAGAATAAATTCGAACTTGATCTGAGTCGAAGACGGAAGTGTAGAAGGAATTTGAATGCAATTTGTACTAATGCGCAATTGGACTATGATCAGGGACGAGGATAAACCAGGTGCACACTTGAAGTGTGCACGTGTTCATGTACATGTTAAGTGGCAACATCAAGTGCCCACTTACTTGGCCAAGGTATCATGTTAAGTGGCAACATCAAGTGCCCACTTGCTTGGCCAAGGTAGCTGCTTAGTGTTGCCAAGAATGGCCGGCCATGGCTGGGATTTGTTTTGGTCGAGTGGGCCTAGATGTGGTAGAATGGGCCTTAGAAGTTTTGCCATGGTTTGGCCAGCCAGAGGTAACCTTGTTCAATAAGAAGTTTCCACTCCTACTGTATTATGGTTAGGAAATTTATGAAAATATAAATACTTTCCCTCCCTTAACATAATTTACTATTCCTAGTGTGATAGGCAATCAATAATTCTAGGGATAAGAGCTTGTAATTTCATTGGGCTCTATAGAATTTCTTGCTTGTTTGGTGCACTTCAATTTTCTTATCCAGTTGTTTTAGATCTAGGGTTTGTACAGTTAGAATTTTGTGACCCAAACTTGTGCACTAGATTAAAGGTTGTAATTGGTGATTCCATATTAATAATTTTGTTTTCCCTCTGCCCGTGGATGTAGCCAAGTTGGTGAACCACATAAATACTTGTGTTAGTGTGGATGTTGTGATTATCCATTATCTCTACTGCCTGTTTCTAACACAGTTGACATCAGAGTAGGTTAAATTCTGAAAAAATATGTAGACACCCTGCCTTATACCTCTCACCCCCGTTTGCATATGAGATCTCTTTTTTAACCTTCCTTATTGATTTTCGTTAACTTCCATCTAAATTTCTTATGTTCCTGACTAACTATGTTAGTTTTGGTACTAAACTAATTAACGGAGTTGACCTTTAGGGTCATTTATGTCCATTCTCATCTTATCAAACTCGGGTGAGTCACGCTACTGGTCTGGAACTCGCGCGAGTCTAAGGCCCTTAAGGGACTCGGGCGAGTCTCAGTCTCAGTGACTGATTTCTCTCCAATTATCTCTCTCTTTTTGATTTGTTACTCCCAATCTTCTTTATTCATAGCCTGATCTGGGAAAGGCTGTCTAAGTTGAGATCTTCCACCCCTACTCCTTACCTCTTAGCCTATAAAAGAATCCCCTAGCCTCCTTGAAATAGGTGAGCACTTTGTAACCAAAACTAGACTCTCAAACCCTCTAAATATCTTAAACACACACACACACACACACACACACACACACACACACACATCCTTCTCTTTACAAGCAAGCTTTTCAAGGAAGGACAAGCCTTAAATCTTAGCATTCTAGGAAAACTAAACTAACAAGGTATCTTTTATCATTCTCCATTCCCCCCATATGTATGCAATCACCATCAAAAGGGAGGTCTATTGAGGGCTACTTCAAACTAATGAAGTTAGCCATACAAAACCACCCTTACATTCCAATTGCCCCTGAATTCCCTTTATGTGCTAATTACTAGAACAAGTTTATTTAGAGGACAAATTAGAATAGAACACCTAGTGTAGCAAGACATGCCATGTGGCTTTAAAGCTTGATATGGCTAAGGCGTATGATCGTCTTTCTTGGTTTGGTCTTATTAAAGTGATGCGGCAATTTGGCTTTAATGAAATCTGGATTGATCTGATCTATAGGTGCATTTCTAATAGTTGGTTTTCGGTTCTTATTAATGGTGAAAGTAGTGGTTTTTTTCATTCCACGCGGGGTTTACGTCAAGGCGATCCTCTATCCCCTTATTTATTTATTATTGCTGCGGAAATGATGAGCCGGGGGCTTAACCACTTACATTCGATCTTCCCTCAATACAGATTTCGAATTCATTTGGGTGCTCCAATGATTTCTCACTTAGCGTATGCAGATGATGTGATTATTTTTTGTAATGGATCCAAAAACTCTTTAGAAGCTCATATGCACTATCTTGATTGGTATCAAAGGTTCTCTGGCCAGCTAGTCAATATTCAAAATGCTGGTTTTATCAACGGGGAAGAATAGAGATCGGGATGATGATATTGCAGCCATTACGGGTTTTGTTAAACAAGAGTTACCTATTAAGTATTTGGGTTGTCCCTTTACACGGGGAGAAAAGAAATTCAGCCATTTCTCTTCTCTAATTCGGAAAATGGAGAACCGTCTTGCTTCTTGGAAAGGTAAGGCATTTGCTTTCGTTTGGTGCTAAACTTACGTTAATTCAATCTTGCCTTCTTTGCAATTCCGTTCTATTACATATCTTTAATTGAGCCTCCGAAAGGCGTTATTCATGCCATGGAAAGGATTATCATGAGATTTTTTGGAGCGGAAGTGATGGGGAGAAAAAATGTCATTGGCTTTCTTGGAAGAAAATGTGTTGGCTGTTGAAGAAGGGGGACCAGGTCTTCGTAAATTTGAAGATGTGTACATGGCTTTTGCCATGAAGTTATGGTGGCGCCTTCGTAGCACGGATTCTTTATAGAGTTCTCTTATGCTTGCTAAGTATTGCAGAAATACTCACCCTGGATGCTTCTACAACCACTTATGCTTCCCACACATGGAAACGGATGCTAGAAGCTAAAAATCTGGTTGAAGATAGATTAGCTTGGCGGGTAGGAAGGGCAATATCTCTATTCAAGAACGTTGGTTGGATAGTAATATGGGCCCTATTCCTATAGATCATGTGGAGATTGCTACTTTGTTCGAAAATGGTCTTCCCAGAGCCGACTTCATTAGGGAGAGATTCGGAACTCGGCTTTTAACCACTATTCGGTCTCATTCCATTACCATCTCGAAAACGATGATGTTCCTATTTGGATGCCTTCTTCCTCTGGGAATTTCTCGGTTAATTCAGCTTGGAGAGCATGTCGTGCTAGTAGGGTTCGATCTACTTGTCTTTGCCTCTTCTTTGGAGTAAATACATTCGAAAATTTACATTTTCCTTTGGCGTGCTTTGCATAATGGTTTGCCTACGGATGATAGGATCCGTGCTAGAGGTATTCATCTAGTGTCCAAATGTTGTTGTTGTATGGTGGCTAAGGAGGAATCCATTGGGCATCTCTTGATTCATGGTGAAGTGGCTAATCGAGTGTGGACTTATTTCACTCCGTTTGTGGGATTCGGATGCGTGGGGCAATATAAATCAAGCGCTTCTTTGTTGGTGGCATGGCTCTTATTTTCCTAATTCTACTGCTATTAAATGGCTTTCTCACATTCTTCCTCCTTTAATCACTTGGGAATTATGGTGTGCAAGGAACAAGAGCAAGTTTGAGGATAAACATATGTGTTCCAATGTTATCATTCACAAGGTTTGCAACATAGCCTCTGATATTGCTTCTTCTTTCTCTATTTCTTTTCCGTATGACGTTGGAGATAATCATCTGTTTGATATTTTCCGGTTGCTGCCCAAAACAAATTCTCCTCCAAAATGTCGATTGGTGAAGTGGGATTTTCCACAAATCAATGAGATTAAGCTTAAGACCGATGGAGTTTCTAGGGGTAATCCCGACATTGCATACGGGGCGGAATCTTCGGAGATTACAAAGGAGATTTTATTTATGGTTTTGCTAATTATTATGGGATTCATTCAAATATGATGGGCTGAGCGCTAGGCTGCGAGATGGGCTAATTTTGGCTTTAGAGAGGGTTTTATTAGAATTTGGCTTGAAGTTGACTCTCAAATTTCGATGCGCATTCTTATTCGGGAATACCATATTCCATGGGCTATTTGGTATGTCATTTCTCATATTTTCCGTCTCATGGAGCAAATGGATGTCCGGATTTCTCATATTCTCCGTGAAGGAAATGGGGTGGCGGATGGTTTAGCTTGACCTTGCGGCTGCGAAGAGAGAAACCTTAATTTCACTTCGTTTAATGATATTCCCCGTCAATGTAAAGGGATCTTTGCTTTGGACAAGGAACGAATTCCTCATCTTCGGTCTCACGTAGTCTTATGGCCAGGTTTTTATTTAGATTGATTGCTTTGTTAGGTAGAACCCCCTCCCTCTATTGTCGAGGACCTTACGAGTTGTGTAAGGACTCCCCTTACTTTTTATTCTCGGTGGTTGAGGTTGTCATGTCCCCACTTTGTGTTTGTACTCCTTTTCTTAATTAATAAAATCTAGGGAGGTACCGTCCTCCTCCTTTCGCCAAAAAAAAAAAAAAAAAAAAAAAAAAGGCCGCGGCGGGTTTCTAATATCTTCCCATGACATAACCTTACCCCCGAACTCCCTCTCGAATCTTTGATTTCATGCTAGTTAAAATTAATATAGAATATGTTTTCTTATGTTCCCTAATAAAACATAGGTGGTGACTCCAAATGACATTAAAATGAATTAGACGTCCCTAGTAAGCATGACACACTCTTTTTCCTGGATATCTATAGTGGGACTCCGCTAGGAACTATGTAATTTAGAGGGTTAAACTTGATGTATGCTTTTGGTGTTTTATTTGATTTTTTCTACAGTTTCTGTTCCCAAAAAGGTCAAGTTCGGGCAATTCTTGCTTTTTCAGCCAGATTCGCACGACTTTGACTCCTTTGGTAAAAATTGTGTGAGTCTGTACTTTGTGTCTGCATGCTTGTTTTGCTAAAATTCTTCTGCATGGGTAATTATTTGATTGAAATGTGGTTCATTCCATGTTTCCAAAACTTTCTGGAGAAATTCCAAATTGGGCGAGTTTAGGCTATTGAGCCTAACTCGCGACTCTCATAGGCTCATGTAACTCGAGCGATTTTTCCCTCAGTGAAGCCAATCTCGGGCTAACTAGAACATGGACGGACTGGATGTGAGACATAGTACTGAAAGGGCTTGTAAATATTTTTATTTATGTATTATTTTTTTCCGGTCACGTGGGTGATTCAGAAGTTGTAATTTTCTCTTTTGTATATGCTTGTGTTTTTTATCCCTTCTTTCCATGTAAAATGAATTTGTCATATAATTGTACCATCATACCACGTGCATGAATTCCTATACAAACCGCTCACTATTGAGTCACACAAGTGATAACCCCGAACCCGTCATGGTCCACCTATGATGGATTCCAATCTCCAATGACATTGTTTTCTCACGAAGTGGTTATCCTCAGCGCGCTACGTGCTCTAAGGATCACATAAGCGGGTAGCCTATTAGCCTCTTCAGCCATTGCACAAACCACACATTCTTAGATTAGGTTATACACTCTATGATTCTGTCTATTTTGTATGTCAAGATTTCTTTGAGTAAATGTCACCAAACACACACAATGTTTCGTTCAAAAGAAACTAGTGGTTATGTAGAGATTTGGTTGAATCAACGTCACGAAATACACACGTATAGATGAAAATTTCACTATTCTAGAGCCCTAGATAGAAACCCCAAAAGGACTTTGTCCTTCTGATGATGTATAGGGAATAATGTATAAAAATAGTATTTTTCTTTATGTTGAGAGTCTTATTGTTGCTCAAACTGTTCTCAAATGTGTGTTTAACCTCTCACGTGACCCCTATTGTTGCTCAAACTGATGGGTCTCTGTTCTTCTCCAATTAGGTCCAATGGCCGGTATTGCGAATGGTAGTGGCAACAACACTGGCAACCCTACCAGGGAAGAAATGTTTGAAATGATGAAGTCCATGAAAGAGTGAATCTATTCCCTCACCAAAGATGCCCAATCAAGGATGATTGGTGGAAAGCGCACTTGGACCATGAAGATGCAGCCACACTTCATGTCAACACCCTGTGAATGTGGGCCCAAAATCGTGGCATTTTTCTTTTTTTGCTGAACCGCTTTCTCGTGTAAGGAGTCACCGCTTCACATCGGTTTGAAGACATCCGGTTTAAATTGAAAATTGGAGTCACCCACCATTTTGATTTCCTCAAAACTTTGAAAAAAAGGATTAGGGTCCGGAGGTTAAGTTACTCCTTGGGAAGAACGTTTGGCGTTCACCCAAGGAGCCTTGCCGAAGCAAGCCTTCCAAGATCCAATTTTCGTGCTTGTTTTGTACTTTCATGTGTGAGATGTGATTTAAAAAGGGAGGGAATGTGCCAAGTTGTCTTTCGAACGTATAAACCATTTGAGTTGGTTATCGCTCGGGATTCCTTAGATTTTTGATGTGTTCGGGACTTTGATCCCGTGCTCATCTTGGACTTATGATCATCATTAAGTGACCTTTGGTCATATGTGATCGAAATAGGGACACCTTTTTTTATAGTCCAAGAATGAGACTCTTTAGAAAGAAGAGCCTTTGTCCATCGATCCTACATCTTGAGACGATTTGAGCTTAATAGGGACGTTTATGCTCATCTCAAGTGATGATCGGAGATGTAGGGGCATAGGTTCGTCCATTTCTAAAGGGACTTCAACTATGGCATCTTTATGTGGAGGAAACGATGTAAAGATGAGACCTTTACACCGCTACGCCCCATGAGATGCTTCAAGTATCAAAGGGACTAAGGGGAGGTGTATAAAGATTGGATCTTTATACTCATCCTATGTATTTTTGTGCCTTAGGAAAGTCACTAGACAATCCTTGGAGAGTGATCCAACCATGAGGGACATGGGGAGTTGCATTTGAAAGTAAAGATTGCATTTTTATGGAAACAAGTGCAATGAACACTATGAAAACTAAGACTAGGAATGTAAAGGGAAGACCTTTGAGGCTTTCCTATGTCCTTTAAGAACCATTTAGGTGGACAATCCTTGGAAGCAAGGTCAAGGGAGTGGGAAATGACATAATGATAATAAAGATGACATTTTTATGGAAAAGATGACATTTTTATATGATAAAGATGATATTTTTCACATCATCATATGAGGAATCCACCCTAGAACAAGCCACTTGTGGACCCTTGTTCATCATTGGGATGGATTCTCCATGAATCCTATGTGATTAGGGGAAAGGGTGATGTTATGTCTACATGGTAAAGACTTGATTTTTATGACAATAAATCACATATAATAGCAATAAATGGCAAGATAAATAGCAAGTAAGCAATATAACAAGATAACAAGTATATTTCAAAGAGAAAGGAAGGAGAGGTTACCAATGGTGGTTTTTCTCTATTTCCCTTGAAGTTTTCCTAAGGAAGGAGTGACTTTGGATGGATTTTGGAGAGGAGGGAGGTGATTTTGAGTGAGTTTTGGTCTCTGGAAATTCGTGGTTTTAGTTGGGCATAGTAATAGTGCTCAAAATTGTATATCAAAATGAATAGAGGTGGCCTCTATTTATAGGCAGATTTGTGCTTCCTAATGAAGCCGTGCGGCATTAACCATTGGCAAATGAAGCCGTGCGGTCTTATCCTTTAGTGACTCAGCCTGTTTCTAGAATCATGCAAGGTGGCGTTCTAGAAAGCCTTTCCTGCGAGGGACTACGTGGAATTTTAATTCCTAGCAAGTCCTTCACCCCTTGGAAGGTTTGGGAAAGTTCCCGAATTGCCCCTGAACTTTAGGAAAGTTTGGGGAATTGCCGAAAAACTTAGCCGGAAGGCATGAGCCAGATTTGGGTACTTACAGAAGCCCCTCGGTAACATCACTTGCAGGGCGAGTGGGGTTGTCGATAAAAAAGGATCCAATCTGGCGAACTGCCGAGACGGATTAGGTGACCAAGATTTCAAAGCAACCTTTGGAAGAGAAAATTGGTTTTCTCTCTAAAAACAACTCCGCCTCCCTCCTAGGGTTTCCTAGGCCTGGTTTTTTCCGGCAGCCTCCATGGCTGTTCCGGAGGATTTTCCCCCGCTGCCTCCATTATTTCCTGGTCCGCAATCATCCAACACCGTTAACCCTAATCCGCCTAATGGAAACCATATTGCGCCGCCTTTGCATGACATAAACCCTAATCCGCATCCTATTCATCCCAACCCTACTCAGCCCAACCCTACCTCGATCAAATCATTCGCTTCTCTAGTTTCTCAACCACGTTCCCTACCAATTCAAGATATTCCCCTCCTTCCTGCTGCTACGCATAAGGGTGTCCCTTCTTTAAAACTTTCTAAAGAAGCTATTGAGGCTTTCGCACGTCCCTTTGCTTGGACCCTTGTGGGAAAATTTACTAATGGAAGACCTACTATGGAAGCCGCAAGGATTGCTTTCGCTCAATTTCAGTTGAAGGGTGATTATAAACTTGGTCATATGGACTCTCGCCACATGCTGATTCAACTGACCAACGAGGAGGATTTCCAACGTCTTTGGACTAAAGAGATTTGGTATGTACATCGTTTCCCAATGCGTACGTCTGTTTGGACTCCTTCTTGGCTGCCTAAAACGGACTCCCCTATTGTCCCTGTTTGGGTTAGCTTACCGGGGCTTCCGGTACATTTATTCAACAAGGTTTTTCTTTTCTCCTTGGCTAGAATTTTTGGTAAACCAATGTCCATTGATAAAGCTACTGCAGAATTGTCGCGCCCAAGTGTTGCTAAAGTTCTTGTGCAGGTGGATCTTCGTAAGAGATTTCCCGATAAGATTCATATCGATTGTGGTATTTGTATGCCAAGTTTTCCAAACAGCTTGAATACGATAATTTACCTTTTTTCTGTAATCACTGCTCTCTTCTGGGTCATGACGATTTCCATTGCAGAAGCTTAAACTCGGAGTATAAGAAAAGCAATGTGTTGAAGACTGATGATGGAAAGGAAGGTGCTGATACCAAGGTTTTTAAGTCATCTAAAGGAGGAGGAACTGAACAGCCGCATGTAACCTGGAAAAAGAAAGATGATGGTAAGGCAAAAGATGATCACATTGGCTGTAGCACAGATTCTCAAACAGAAGTTATTGATCTAACAAATAAAGCAATAAACAATAATGCGCCCAAGAATGATAGTCAAGATGTGTTGAAGACTGATGATGGAAAGGAAGATCCTAAGGTTTCGGTGAATGATCCTAATGGTGAAAATTTAAAGGAAGGGGCTGGCCCATATATTGCTCGAAGAGGTGTGCCTCTTTCCAATGTTGTTAATAAAATTCTGCAGAAGGTCTCTAAAGATGTGGTGAAGGGAAACGATGGCTCTCAAATAATTAAGGAGAACAATGCAATCTTTGAGGACCTGAAGTGTGATGGCTCGGCCAAATTAGTGGCTGATCATGATGACCTGAAGGGTGTTGGCTCGGCTGGAGTTGGCAATGTAGTGGCTGTTCAAGAAAACATTACTGCTGGAAAAAATGATGTTGTCGCTGCTCCAAACAATGCAGCTGCGCATGTCCATATTTCCGAGGATTTTATGGGTGTGGGCTCGGATAAGGCTGCCCATATGGGTGTTGGTTCGGCTATGGTTGCTCTTGGTAATGTCAATGTTCCTCCGAACGATGAGGAGGCTATAATGCGCAACATTGCTAGATATCGGGAGTCTCATCCTCCCCAACCTTTCGTGGCAGTGGAACCAGTCTCTCCAGAGCGTTTTTCGGCTTCAAGGGCCCCATATTCTTTTATTCTTGATATGGCTGGCTATACTCCTTTTACTCCGTCTCACAAAAAGAATACAAATGCTGATGGTTTTACAATGGTCTCTTCTAGAAAATGGCGTGGAAGGTCGGCTTCTCCTCCTGATAATTTTGTTTGATGGGTTTTGGTTTTCCCCTTTCCCCTTTGATAGCTTAGGGTTTAGTTCCCCCCTTCCTCTTGTTTTGGGGCGGTCCATATGGACTTGCACCCCTCCCCTTAGCTTTCTTGATTTTATTGTTGGCTTTAAGCCCCACATTGTAGATTTCTTTCCTTTTCCGGTGGTTAGGTTTTATGTCCCCCACCGTGCTTTGTTCTTTTATTTTATTTATAAAATCTAGGGAGCTACGTCTCCTTTCGTTTAAAAAAAAAAAAGGATTAGGTGACCAAGGTAGTCGAGTGGCTGAACCTTTTGAAGGCTACCTACGTATCCCGAAGGAATCAAGCCATGATCGTAGTTCGGAAAAGATCCACCGGGGAAATGGCGAAGAGAGACTGGCCTCTTGCTAGGGGGATAGAAAGAAAGTGACCTAGGAGGTCAGATGGCTGATCCTACTGGGATATGCCAGATGAAGGGAGTGACCAATGTGGTCGGATGGCTGGACCTTTATGAAAGGCTCATGCATCACTGAGGAGTGATGAAGGAACAGGGTGACCAATATGGTCGGATGGCTGGACCTTTATGAAAGGCTACCTACGTATCCCGGAGGAATCAAGCCTTGGTCGTAGTTCAAGTCTCACTAGATAGTTAGGAACATGTCTAGGATCCTTGAGATTTTGACAATTAATGGAGGAGTCACCTGATTTGACAATTAATGGAGGTTGTCACTTGATTGAAAATTAATGGATGTTGTCACCTTACTTGACAATTAATGGAGGTTGTCACCTTATGAAACTAAAGCTTACGTCGCTATCGAGGAGATAGAGGTAGCTGAAGTTGGAAAACTAAAGCGTACTTCACTATCGAGGATATAGAGGTAGCTAAAGTTGGAAAACTAAAGCATACTTCACTATCGAGGAGATAGAGGTAGCTAAAGTTGGAAAACTAAAGCGTACTTCACTATCGAGGAGGTATAGGTAGCTAAAGTTTAGAGAAACTAAAGCGTACTTCACTATTTATGAGATAGAGGTAGCTAAAGTTTGAAAAACTAAAGCATACTTCACTATTGAGGAAATAGAGGTAGCTAAAGTTAGAAAACTAAAGCGTACTTCACTATCTAGGAGATAGAGGTAGCTAAAATTGGAAACTAAAGCGTACTTCACTATCAGGGGCAAAAGGTAGCTAAAATTGAACCTATTTTCACCAGATTAATTTAAACATAATTGAAACGGGCAAGGGCGCCATTGTTGTTTCGTTTTCTGTCGAGGAGAAAGGAGAGAAAAGAGAGGAATTCTTTGGAAATCTTCAATTCTCTAGCTTCTATAGCTTAAGATGGATCAAGAGGGGAACATTGTGCCTAGACAAGGCGTAGAAACTTGTCGGAAGCCGTGAGGAGGAGGAGGAGGGAATTCGTTCGAACCGAGCGAAAATACGACTTCAATACACCTCCTTCCGAGTTCTATCCTGGCAAGAGGGAGCATAAATCGATGCAACCTCAATCAATTGGGGTAAGCATTCTTGATTTGCTTGATTTTGTCAATTTTGATTGAATTTTGATTGATTTAGGGCTTGACCCGATTTTTAGGAATTTTTCAAATTTTTCTTGTGATTTTGTTATTGATTTTGGGAATTTGATAATTAACCCATGAGGCTAGGGACATAAATAAGCATGCATGTGAAATTTATTTGAGAAGATATGAGAATGACTCATTTTTGAAAATAAAGTAAGAAAAATAATGTCTAAAATGTGACGGAGTTCTTGCATGTGCTAGAACTAGGTCAATTTCTGATCATGGGTGGGAAAATAAGATTTTGGACGATGAAAAGGATTCATGCATGCTATCTTGAAAAAATTAAAGCTTATGTGCAAAGAATTTTGTGAAAATTGGACTTTTCGTGTTTGGGCGAGCAATGTGCTCGACATGACGTGTTTCAAATGATGAAAGACACGTTTTCTAGGCAAAGGATGCTAGAAATCTCTCTCTTATGAATGTTTTTTTTTGAAAATATGTGCACCTTTTTAAATATATTCATGCTTTTGAGATGAAGGACTGACACATTTTTTGTTGTGTTTTCCTACAGGAGAGCAAGTTGAGGGGACCCGCAGAGGTGGCGGTGAAGTTATGGGATAGGATGCCCAACTTCGAAAAGGACGGTGTGAATCCCAAGCAGCTGGTGATGGCGACTGGGCTTGATTCTTTCATTGAGGCCATTGGTAGAGGCATTCACGTGACCTCTAAGAGTAAGGGGCTGGTCCAGGCCCTCTCGGAGTTCTGGTGGGACACCACTCACAACTTTCATCTTAGATGGGGAGAGATTACGGTGACTCTGGCTGACTTCACTGCTATTACCGGCTTGAGGTTCACTGGGAGGCCTGTGACCTGGAGAGATCACATTTCTGCAGCCAATTTCAGAGCTTTGGTAGGATTTGACCTCCGTCCTAAGGGGCTTGGGATGGAGACGAGGTTTGTTGAGGTTGAGGTGCTGAGATGCATGCAGGAGTTTCTTTGCGCCAAGTAAGGCCCACCCGCGGCTCGCGAGAGCTTTTACGTAGTTCTTCTTTGTCAGTCACTATCTTTGCTAACTCAGGGACATTGGCTATGCTTTGCCTTCTTGACTCTTTGGAGGATTTGGATGAGGTTGGGGCGGTCTCTTGGGGTGAGGTCGGATTGGCTGAGCTCTATTTCTCTTTGGATTTGTATAGCCGGAACACGGCTCCTTCTATGGATTGTTTCTCTTTTGCTCTTGAGGTACTCTCACTTTTCTTTTCTCTCTTTTACTTTCCTGTCTTGAGATTTTACGAGAGAAATGACCTTTTTGTTTTTTGAACATGCAGGTCTGGTTCTGCGAGGTGATCGGGTTCTTTCCTTGGAACCAACAGAGTGATCCGGCGATCTTCCCGACCATGATTCGCTGGAGGGGAGCAGCTAGGGATAAGTTTATCGGGAAGACCCGAATTACCTTAGATTACAAGATGGTGAGACCGGTCATCAACAGGGATGGTCATGAGGGGGTGGATTTTTATCCTTGGGGGAGGTACCCAAGGCTTTGATAGGGGATGCCTTGGTGGTGACCAGGCAGAGGAGATGGCTGACAGGGCTGACCTGTGACATCATTTATCTAGGGGATCGCTTCTCCATGCAGCACGACCATGTCCCTCCTTTGGGTGCTATCACTCCTCACGATCCTCCTCCGCTCATGCTGCAGCCCAGACATTGGTCGGCGGATGAGATAGAGAGGTATCAGGCTGGTGTGGCGGCTGAGGAGTATTTTGACTTTGCTACCCAGTATGCCACCTTTGTGGAGGCACGGTTGAGGATGCCGCAGAAGCTAGTGAAGATAGCCATCGCTCAGGTCCCTTCTCTTTTCGAGACACGAGGGTGCCCGAGTATACTCTTCCTGCTGACAGCACTGGAAGTATCTCTAAGGTCCCTTCTCTTTTCGACTTCTTTGCTTTTTGCAATTTTGAGCTTTTCTGAGATTTTCTGAGTTTTCTCCTCTTTTCTCACAGGTTCCTGCTCGTACCTATGATGGCTTGGTACGGCAGAACAGGGGCTGGAAGGAGGTGGCTCGGTCCCTTCTGAGGAAACTGGCCTGCGCTTCCAGTGCTGGGGCGAATGTGCAGGAGCCTGTGCCCAAGAGAAAGCATGTTGGGAGCACAGCCTCTACCTCATCAGCCTCAGAGTATCAGACCTCATTTGCCAGTGCAGTGCCTCGGGGGAGGGGACCAAACACGAACATCTTGGAGCAGCTGGCAGAGTATGAGAATGTGGCCGTCAACCTGTCTGATGTGAGCGATAATGAAGATTTGATGAGGAATCCTGAATTCTACGAGTTAAGCAGTGATGACGAGGAGTCAGAGGCTTAGGGTTCCCTAGGTTTGATCTAAGAGAGGAAGAGAGAGAAACAATGAACAATTATGCACAATTTGTCATTTTTTGTTTTATTTGGGCGCCAAGGAGGCAAAAACAATGTAATGATCTTTTATTTGCTTTTCTTATTCATGCTTTATGGTTTTTGCATATTACTTGAGCCTCGGGGCAGCTTTTTTGCTTGGAAATGGGGCGGAAATTGGGCCAAAATGGTTTGTAATGATATGTGATTGTATAAATGGTGTTTGGACATATTTTCATGCAGGTTTCATTGAGAACGTGGGGTGAGAACTCCCTTGGGCAGCAGCCAAAGCTGCTGCAGATTTTTTTTTTCTGCAGAAGCTAATGAAGACGTCCGGCCGTCCTAGGCAAAAGAAGCCGTGCGGCTGGAAGCCTTGTCTGAACTGATTTTTTCAAATAAAATCAAGGAAGGGCCTTTTCATTTCATTTTCACCCTAGACTTGTGCCAACTGATCCCAGAGCATATTTTTGACCAAAAATCATCAATTTCGATCACTTGCCATGGAAAAACCAATCAGATTGCAAAAGGGGAAGAGAGACCAAAAATTATCAATTTCGAATATTGCTGATTCTTTCTCTGTGGCGTTCCCAATAATGTATGGAGATAATCATTTAATGGATATTTTTCGGCTGCGCTCTATTCCCCATGCCTCTCGGATTTTTAGATTGGTTGTGTGGAATTATCCTGGAGATGGTTGGATCAAGGTTAATACGGATGGGGTTTCTCGTGGCAATCCGGGTATTGCTGCTGGTGGGGGTATCTTTCGGAATCCCCAGGGAGACTTCATTTATGGTTTTTCTAACTTTTATGGTGTCCAGTCTAATATGATGGCTGAGGCTCTTGCTGCGAGGGATGGTCTCATTAATGCTCAAAATCTTGGTTTTCTTCGAGTTTGGTTAGAGCTTGACTCAAAGATCTTGGTGCATATTCTTAACAAGGATTATCATATTCCTTGGGCTATTTGGTATGTTGTTTCGCACATTTTTTGCCTGATGGATCAGATGGAGGTTCGGGTAACGCATATTCTGAGAGAGGGAAATGGTGTTGCAGATGGGTTAGCCAACTTGGCTGCTGATGTTGAGACGAATATCAATCTGTTACATTTTCACGATCTTCCTCATCATTGCAAAGGCTTCTTTGCTCTCGATAAGGCAAGGACTCCTTATTTTCAGCTTGGTTAGTAGGTTATGGCTAGATTCCTTTTTGTCTTATTTTCTATGTATTCTAGCTTCCCTTCCCTTTTTTGTAGAGGACCTTACGCCATGTGTAAGGACTCCCCCCTTAGGTTTCTTTCTTGGTGGTTGAGGTTGTCATGTCCCCATCACGTTTGTACATCCTTTTCTTTATTAATAAAATCTAGGGAGGTACCGCCCTCCTTTTGCCAAAAAAAAAAGATACCACCTTCAAGATCAAGTCTTTATGGCATTTGAAGGATCTCCCGCCCGATTGGGACCTTTTGAGAGTAGCAACAAGGTTCTGGGACGTCCGGAGACACGTTTACTGCTTTTCTTACAACGAAATCATTCCAACCTTTGAAGACTTTTGGGCATTGATTGGGGGTCCAGAAATTGAAGTCGTTTCGATTCCTCTGACCGGAGACGTGCCGGTGACGGTAAAGTTGGCATCTTTTCTGCAAATTTCTCTGGAAGAGGCCGAGGGGATGTTGATAGCCCCTGACAGGATTGACATTTCTAATATCCCGAGCAGGTTCGGGTCTCCGGATACGGCTGCGACCACAGTGGCTATGGATACCTTTATCCTCTGCGTGTTCTCTTTTCTATTCACTGCCGAGTCTTTCGGAGTCTGCCATAGTGGCCTTTTGGACATGGTCAGAGATTGCAGGGCTGGAAGAGATACTGTCCCACTGATTCTGGGTGAGACTCTGCACGGCATTGACAGGATGGCTAGGGGGACCATTTCATGAGGTCTGGGAGCCCTGCTGTGTTGACTCTATGGTTACAGGAGAGGCTTGGGGCTTTGCCGGGAGCTTCGCCTACTCAGTGCCCTTGGGTGATTTCCCGGAGGGGTGCACCAGGCAACAGGATCAGGGTGGCTGGGAGCTGATGATGGCTCGGCTGTCTACCTCTGACATTCACTGGTGGGTGCCTCATTGGAGGTTGCAGACTCGGAGGACGTTTCAGGAGTCCTATATAGTGAGGGTTCCGGGGCTGTCTCTGTCGTCCTTCTACATTCCCTGCTTAGTGTCCAGGCAGTTTGGGATCTTATAGGAGCCTTTGGATGATTGGGATGACATCCATACCATGGAGGTAGCGTCTTTTGACATGATGGATCCAGCCAACTTTTCATTTTTCTCGAGGGCATGGACATACACTGCTTTTCCACCCAGGGCTATTCTCAAGAGAAGGAAGAGTACCATCTTGACCACGACCTACTTAGACTGGTATGAGAAGGAAATGGGGGCGACTCAGGTCATTTTGGGAGAGAGACGTCAGGCTTTATTGGGGGCTGACTGTGACTCGAGCAGGACTCTGAGGGAAGCTGGGGCCAAGGCTAGCTGCCATAACCAATCAGGCGACCTTATTAGGGAAATGGAAGCCTGATATGAGAGGCTGTCGGAGGTCGCTCCTCTTATTGAGGCTCAGAAGGAGGAGGTACGGACTCGTGCCAGGGTAGAGAAGGCACTTATTGACACGGGTTTGGTGGAGGCTCCAGTGAGGATTCCTGAGGTAGGGATGAGGGAGACCGACATCATTGAGAAGAAGAGGAAGAACACTCGACGGGGTCGAGGTAAAGGAAAGAAGAACAAGGAAGACTCGTTAAATGACAACTGAGAGGCCTGTTCCTAGGATCCACTTATTGCCATTTTGCAAACACAATAGATTATTAGGTCTTTTTGTATATTTTTAGTCTTTGTAGCAGGTTAGTAGAGTCAAGAGTAGACCGTGCTTGAACTCATCAAAAAGTTTTTGACTTGTAATTAACAAGAGATATTATCTTAGAAGTTTATAAGACACATTTCATGGAAACTTTGAATGTTTTATTTATTGTTTAGACTGAACCATTTCTGGCTGCCTACGTTTCCCTTTTACAAGAAAGACTAAGGGGCTTAGGTCTTCGTAGTTCATTATGGTGAACTATTGGAATTTTTGTTTTTGTTTTTGTTTTTTTTTATGTGCAACCCTGTCTTTTGCCTAGACCGCCCTTTTTTGGGTTTTCAGCCTAGCTGGGCATTACTCTTTTTGCACTAGTTTTTTTTTATATATATTTTATTTTATTTTTAGACATAGTACCGGCGGAGCTTATCACCGTTGACTGGATGAACAAAGGGATTGCCGTCCAAGTCCGCAAGCTTCATTGCTCCTCCCGAGAGTATCTTCTGCACCACATACGGGCCGATCCAAATGGGTTCCCACTTTACCAAAGGGTTGTCTCTAGTAGGGGGCTTTACCTTCAGTACTAGGTCACCCTCTTTGATGTCTCTGGCCTTAACCTTTTTGTCAAATGCCATGGCCATTTGCCTCTGGTAGGCTCAGGTGTGTTCCATGGATTTTAGCCTCCTTTCATCAAGTAGGGCCAATTCATTGTGCCGGCTGCGTAACCATTCTACTTCATTGACACTGTTTTCCAGGAGGACCCTTAATGACGGGATCTCTAACTCTACTGGCAGTACTGCTTCCATCCCGTAGGTCAGGGCAAAAGGGGTTTCTCCCGTGGCTGTTCTGACAGACGTTCTGTAGCCCCAGAGTGCCAGATGTAGCTTTTCAGGCCAGTCACGACCACGGGTAGCCATTTTCCAGATAATCCATTCTAGTGTCTTATTGGCAGCTTCTACAGCTCCATTGGTCTGAGGCCTGTACGGGGATGATTTGTGGCGAGTGACTCTGAATTCTGACAGCAATCTATCGCAGTCCCCTTCGAAGTGCGACCCGTTATCTGAAATGACCTCATTGGGCACCCCGTATCTGCACATGATATTTTCTTTGACAAACTGGGCCACTTTCTTGGAAGTGAGGACCTTGTAGGACTTGGCCTCTACCCACTTAGTGAAGTAGTCCACTGCCACTAGCACAAATTCATGGCCATTGCTTCCTGCCGGGGCTATTTTCCCTATCACGTCAATACCCCAAGTTGCAAACGGCCAAGGAGTTGTCATGCAGTATAGGTCATGAGGCGGAAGATGATTGAGGTTGGCAAACCACAAGCATTTGTCGCACTCTCGGACATGCTGGACACAGTCCGTTTCCATGGAGATCCAGTAGTAGCCCATTCTGAGGATTACTTGCATCAATGCTCTGGCATTCATATGAGGACCGCAGGGACCATTGTGGACTTCGGTCATTAACTCTCTTGCCCTTTCTTGGGTGACACACAAGAGGAGTAGTCCTTGGTACCGTCTCTTGTACAGGTCGCCCCTTAGGATGACATAGTGCTCACCGTTTCAAGGCTTGCAAGCTCTTGGCTTTGATGCCTTCCCTTGGTCTACCTTCTTCATCTCTAAAAGATGACTCCCCATCTTTGAGGAACTGGTAAATCTGACTGTACCAGGGTTCCTTGACAGGCTTAGGTCCCAAGTCTATTTCACAACAGAAAGCCGGGGCTTCTCTTCTACCCACTCTGAATGGTTTTATCGCCTTTCCCTCGAGGATCTCTACCAATAAGGCTAGAGTAGCTAAGGCATCTGCAAATCTGTTCTTGTCTCTTGGCAAGTAATGGAAGGTTACTTCTCTGAACTGCTCAGTCAATTCCTCTATGTAGGCATGATACCTCTGAAGATTAGGATCCACAATCTTCCACTTGTTGGAGACCTGGTTGATTATCAGGGCTGAGTCTCCATAGACCTCGAGTTCCTTGACATTCCTTTCTAAGGCAGCCTCCAAACCAGCAATACAAGCTTCATATTCTGCAGCATTGTTCGTGGCAGGGAAGTTCAACTTGATGGCTATTGGCGTGTGCTCATCTTTCGGGTCGACCAGTAGCATTCCTACGCCATTTCCCCTTTTGTTAGCAGCTCCGTCAAAGAAAAGCTGCCATCGGTTCTCAGGCTCAACTACGAAGATTCCTTCATCTGGGAATTGGGGTTCAGGCCCGCGGTCCTCATTGCTAGGGAAGTTTGCCAGATGGTCTGACAGTGCTTGACCCTTAATTGCTTTTCTCGTCACATAGTTGATGTCATACTCAGCCAGGAAGAATGACCACTTTGTTAGACGCATCGAAAGGGAAGGCTTGTCGAAGATGTACTTGATGGGGGTCCATTTTCGAGACCAAGTTCACAGAGTGGGCCTGCATGTAATGCTTCAGCTTACTGACTACCCAGACCAGTCCTGCACAAGTCTTTTCACACGCTGAGTAATTGAGCTCACTTCCTTGCAGCTTCCGACCGACAAAGTAAATGGCGTTTTCCACCCGAGAGTCCTTCTTTTCCTGAGCCAGCATAGCCCCAACTGCCGTATCAGTGATAGTGAGATAGAGTAGAAGAGGTTTCTGTCCATGTGGGGGGCATAGCACTGGGGGATGTACTAGATAAGCCTTGATTTGGTCAAATGCATCCTGGCATTCCTCAGTCCATTCTGTGTCCGCATTTTTCTTCATGAGCTTGAAGATGGGCTCGCACATGGTAGTCAGATGGTTGACAAAACGGCTGATGTACTGTAATTTGCCCATAAAGTTTTTGACCTCTATCTGAGTTCGAGGCGGCCTCATGTCCATAATGGCTTTGATCTTTCGGGGATCGACTTCAATACCTCGTTCTGTGACCATATACCCAAGCACTTTTCCCCTTGTCACTCCAAATGTGCATTTAGCAGGGTTCAGTCTCATGGAATGTTGTCTCAACCTCTCATTGAACTTTTGCAGGTTGACAAAGTGCTGTCCATCCATACCTTTGGAATGGATTATCATGTCATCGACATAGACCTCAATTTCTTTGTGGATCATGTCGTGAAAGAGTGCAGTCGCTGCCCTTTAATACGTAGCCCCGGCATTTTTAAGCCCAAAAGGCATCACCATATAGCAGTACGTTCCCCACGGTGTGGTGAAGGCTGTCTTTTCATGGTCCTCCTCTGCCATCTTGATCTGGTTGTAGCCGGCAAAGCCATCAACGAAGGATTTGACTTCGTAGTTGGCGGTGGCATCCACCCGAATGTCTATGTTGGGCAACGGATAGTCATCCTTGGGACTGGCCTTATTCAGATCCCGGAAATCTACACAGCAGCGCACCTTCCCATTGGCCTTAGTCACAGTCACGATGTTTGATAACCATGTCGGGTATTCAATGACTCTGATGAATCCCACCCGCAGTAGCTTCTCAATCTCTTCTTTGACCTGTAGGGACCACTCTGGCTTAATCTTTCTTCGTTTCTGCTTTACTGGCTTGGCATCTGGTGCCAGAGGGATTCTGTGCTCCACAATCGAGCTATCTAGCCCCAGCATATCCTTATACGACCATGCAAACACATCCATGTATTCCCTGAGTAGATTGACCGATGTCATGTTCAGCCCCCTTGAAGAAGTTCCCAATCTGTGTCTCTCTAGGTTCCTTGACAGTACCCAAGTTAACACTTGTCAAAACCACCTCGGCAGCTTGGGCCCGGTTTTCCTCTTTGTCTGTAACCTACTTAAAGATTTCTTTAATGTATTGCTCGTTTAGTGTGTTTGCATCTTATTCAAATGAATCATTATTAACTGTTGTTAAGTTATTAGTTAATTTATCATTTGTTTCCATAAGGGGATACTCAAAAAGATCTATAATTTCATTCAAAGCGAAAGGAAAGATAACATTGGCTACATATTCATAATCTTCAGGCGTGAGGCCTTCAGATGACTCGAAGGACTGGAATTCGAAGACTCTTGACTCACATGACTCTTGACCCTAACGACTCTTGACCCTACACTACTTATTGACCAAAGTATTTGACTGGGTTGGACAGTGGGTTACTCTTTGCTGCTGCTGCCCTGTGGAGAAGCAATCTTTTTGGCATTCTTCAAAAAGCTGGAAACCTCAAACTGATTAAAAGCTTGTCCAGGATCATTCGTAGGTTGGTGCCATGGGAAGATGGTGAGGGGATCCAGAGAAGCCTGGTGCAATCTCTCAGTAAGCTCGTCCATGACAACTGGACTCATTGACTGGAGGGTCTGATTCATCTTGTCGAGATACTGCTGGTACTTCATCTTCTCTCTGCTGATCTTTGATACCACAACTTTGTCTGTGTAGCCAACAGGAGGGTTGACCTGGACGATACTGATAAAGTCTTCCTTGGGTGAAACTTTGATTCTGCCTTGGTTAACCATGTGTTCTATGGGAGTCTTGTACTCTGCCTCCATATCTGCTAGCTTTTCGTTGAACTTCACAATGGCTATGAACTCAGAACTCTCTGCCTCCAGAGGGTCAATGACGACGGGATTGTTAGGCTGGACATTGTCTTGGCTGATTGGCTCCTTGGTGGGCTCCTTGGCGTAGCTGACATAATAGTCGAACTTGCCCGAGGGCTCTCCCAGAGTTCCCACACTCGTGTCCCCTGCTTCATACCTTTCTTTCATCTTTTGTTGCGTGGACTTCTTCTTCTTCTTCCTTGAGGGAGCATCTTCGTTAATCCAATCTTGGTAAGCGTCTTCCAAACATCCGTCACAATCACAAACGTCATACCAAATGTGGGGTATGGGCTGAGCTGGGATGACCCCTCCAAGCACTTGGTTATCACCATTGTTTATTACCACACCGGCCATTCTAAACCCTGGGTTGATGAGACAGACGGTTTTGGTGAACTATCTGAGAATTCTGCACTGACGAGCTGCTGGCCCAGTATTCTCACCCACTTTTTTCTCGCTGCGGGAAAGGGATAGGTAAGGTTTAGACTCTGGGGTAGGTGTTTAGGCTGGAGGCTTAAGCAATATGCAAATTAAGAATCTTCCAGTTTACTTAAAACAGTGTCTTTTATTAATTTCTATTTGGTTGGAAAAGGGGTTGCCCTTCTTTTTCGCAGCTACTCTAGATCCTGGATTAGTGGGTTCCGTCACTATGTCTATAAGCCCCTCATTTTCCACCTGTATTTCGACCTCCCAGGGTGGACAGCCCTAGGCAAGTGTCCTATAGGGCACGCGGATCCCACCGACCGAGAGAGAAGAACGCTCCTAGGGTCTAGTGGGTCATAGAAACTTTTAACGCACGAGCGATGCGGATTATTGTCAAGGCAATGCGCGGAAAGTCTCTCGTCTTTCAGCCTTAACGGAATTTCGGCAGAGTTTCGCTTACGCGATTGACGTTTTGACTTTGGCGTTGTCCAAGAAAATAATAGGCCTGGGTCGGATGATAAAAACCGAATGACACGGCGTCACATTGAGCTTTGTTGCATACGTCGCGCGAGTCAAAGTCAGAGCCAATGCCGGGTCAAGATCTTGCCAATTTTTCCTTGGCGAAATTTCGGCAGAGCTTCGCTTGTGCGAAAGATATTTTGATTTTTGGCATGGACTCGGGCTTGACTCTTACGTATCCCGTGCGAGTCAAAGTCGAAGTCAATGCCGGATTCAAGATTCTGCCAATTTTTCTTGACGGAATTTCGGCAGAGTTTCGCTTGCGCGAAGGATCTTGACTTTCAATGTGGGCTAAGGTTTGACCTTTACGGGGGGGGTATGCAATGAGGCTATATGACACGGTCTAGACCAAAAACCAACCAAAAGTCACGGTTTTAAAATGTGTGACACGGACTAATGCATTGGTCGACACTGGCTGCCATGGGGGTTTGGGATGATTCCGTGCGCGCCCGGGAGCATCGTAATGCTGTCCGTGACTGCAGCTGAACAACCACCCCAGGTTAAAAGGACGTGCGTGCAAAGTGTACAGGATATAATGGTGCGCGTAGTGCGCTCCTAAAAATGTTCCTTTTTGAGTTAAAACAGAGATTTTCAGAAATGTGTTTTAAAGGAATGGTTTTTGGGACGGGGGAAATGCAACAATTAAGCACGTAAATTTACTGGAGCCTGGTCATTCTTGGGCTGAATAGCCCCAAGCCGCAAAGCTTCCAGTTAATCTCGGATTGTGTCTGGTGGAACCGCCCCAAAGAAGCCGCCCGTCTAGGATCTGGGAAGATCAAGCCGTACGACCGGATCAAGAAGTTTTCCAGTTCCAAAATTTTTTCATTTCCGTCAGTTCACCCGAACATTTTGGCACCTTTTCACCTCCGAGAAAGCTTCTGTTCGGTATTCGAATATGCACAATCCCAAAACCAAGATACATGCAAAAATAATGAAAGAAAAACAAACACGAAGATTGGATCTGCGGCGGAAGGCTAACTCCACAAAAGTTTTTTTTTTTTTTTTTTTTGAAATAATACCGGTACGTGGCATTGTTCTACCATAATTTATCCCCGACTCCACAAGGAGGCTTTGAAGAGGAAATTTAATGGTTTCCACCTATATATCGAGTATCTTTTTTTTTAAAAAAAAAACTTATTTTCTCCCCAGCGGAGTCGCCAAACTGTGAATGTGGGCCCAAGATCGCGGCGTTTTTCTTTTTTTGTTGAACCGCTTTCTCGTGTAAGGGGTCACCGCTTCACATCGGTTTGAAGACATCCGGTTTAAATTGAAAAACGGAGTCGCCACGCCATTTTGACTTCCTCAAAACTTTGAAAAAAAAATTAGGTTCCGGAGGTTAAGTTACTCCTTGGGAAGAATGTTTGGCGTTCACCCAAGGAGCCTTGCCGAAGCAAGTCTTCCAAGATCCAATTTTCGTGCTTGTTTTGTGCTTTCGTGTGTGAGATGTGATTTAAAAAGGGAGGGAATGTGCCAAGTCGTTTTCCGGACGTATAAACCATTTGAGTTGGTTATCGCTCGGGATTCCTTAAATTTTTGATGTGTTCGGGACTTTGATCCCGTGCTCATCTTGGACTTATGATCATCATTAAGTGACCTTTGGTCATATGTGATCGAAATAGGGACACCTTTTTTTATAGTCCAAGAATGAGACTCTTTAAAAAGAAGAACCTTTGTCCATCAATCCTACATCTTGAGACAATTTGAGCTTAATAGGGACGTTTATGCTCGTCTCAAGTGATGATCGGAGATGTAGGGGCATAGGTTCATCCATTTCTAAAGGGACTTCAACTATGGCATCTTTATGTGGAGGAAACGATGTAAAGATGAGACCTTTACACCGCTACGCCCCATGAGATGCTTCAAGTACCCAAGAGACTAAGGGGAGGGGTATAAAGATTGGATCTTTATACTCATCCTATGTCTTTTTGTGCCTTAGGAAGGTCACTAGACAATCCTTGGAGAGTGATCCAACCATGAGGGACATGGGGAGTTGCATTTGAAAGCAAAGATTGCATTTTTATGGAAACAAGTGTAATGAACACTATGAAAAACTAAGACTAGGAATGTAAAGGGAAGACCTTTGAGGCTTTCCTATGTCCTTTAAGAACCATTTAGGTGGACAATCCTTGGAAGCAAGGTCAAGGGAGTGGGAAATGACATAATGATAATAAAGATGACATTTTTATGGAAAATATGACATTTTTATACGATAAAGATGACATTTTTCACATCATCATATGAGGAATCCATGAATCCTATGTGATTAGGGGAAAGGGTATGTTATGTCTACATGGTAAAGACTTGATTTTTATGACAATAAATCACATATAATAGCAATAAATGGCAAGATAAATAGCAAGTAAGCAATATAACAAAATAACAAGTATATTTCAAAGAGAAAGGAAGGAGAGGTTACCAATGGTGGTTTTCCTCTATCTCCCTTGAAGTTTTCCTAAGGAAGGAGTGACTTTGGATGGATTTTGGAGAGGAGGGAGGTGATTTTGAGTGAGTTTTGGTCTCTGGAAATTCATGGTTTCAGTTGGACAGAGTAACAGTGCTCAAAATTGTATATCAAAATGAATAGAGGAGGCCTCTATTTATAGGCAGATTTGTGCTTCCTAATGAAGCCGTGCGGCATTAACCATTGGCAAATGAAGCCGTGCGGTCTTATCCTTTAGTGACTCAGCCTGTTTCTAGAATCATGCAAAGTGGCGTTCTAGAAGGCCTTTCTAGCGAGGGACTACGTGGAATTTTAATTCCTAACAAGTCCTTCACCCCTTGGAAGGTTTGGAAAAGTTCCCGAATTTCCCCTGAACTTTAGGAAAGTTCGGGGAATTGCCGGAAAACTTAACCGAAAGGCATGAGCCAGATTTGGGTACTTACACACCCGTAAAAGAAAAGAGGAAGAAAGCAAAGAAGGCACCAACTTGGATGTGGTCAACACCTTGATGATTTAAATTGACCAAAGTTTCAAATGGCTTTAAATGAACAAGAGCGCAGATTTCGGCCTTCACCAGTCCACTCTCTTGATGAACACTATTGTTGCCCTCCTCGACAAGTTCAAGATGCTTGACATTAGGAAGTTCAATGGTAACTCTTGCCCCAATGCTCATGTTGATTCCTAAATATGGGCCATGCTCCCCAAGAAGGTTTCACTATAAATAATGGCCCAATGTTTTCCGTTGACTTTGGATGGGGCCGCAAAAGATTGGTACATGGGTCTTCCCATCTCGACCCGCCTTAACTAGGACACTGCTATGGATTCCTTCAAAACTCAATACAAAGGCAATACCACACACCATCTAACGAGGAACGATCTAGAAGCCATGACTCAAAAGGATATCGAGTCATTTTGTTGATTTTGCAAGACGATGGAATGACAATCTAGCCGAGATTGTTGATCGGCCATTAGTGAAGGAACAAGTCGAATCGTTCTAAAGTGTTTCAAGATTGATTAATGCACTCACCTTAGTGGAGTTTTTTGTCCAGATTTTGCACATATGTATGATGTGGGCATCTGGGTTGATGATTTACTCCACAAGATCAATTTCTGCTATAAAGCCGCCACTTCCATAGCCAGCAAAGAGGTTTCTGTCAATGCCATCATGACCAGCAAAGGGGCCTATTCAAGTATACCTCCTCCTTGTGACTCATATTCTGTGTGAAGAGATCTCTTTACTAAACACACACACGCACTAAAATTCTTTTCACTCTAAAAATTCCCGTAGCCCTAATTAGGGCGGCTGCTTGCTGCCGTTTTTTCACGCCTTGCTGCTCTTCATTCCGTTTTCTTTCTACCTTGGCGTAATCCTAATTAGGGTTAGCCTTTATGGCTGCCTCCGGTGGCCTCATGGCGGGTCTACATGCTGCTCCTTCCTCCTCTACATCTCACTTCTTCTTTGGACTTGGTGCGGCTGCTTTGAATGCTAAAGGGACTCCTTCCGGTCTTGGTAATGTTATTCCTAATCCTAGTGGTAATGTGCTTCCTAATTCTAATCATAATGCTGAGAATTCGTTTCCTAATCCTAATATGCCGCCTCCTCCTATTTCTCCTACAAAAGCTAAATCCTTTTCCTCTTTGTTTAAGGACTCTCCTCATGTTAATCCGGTTCCAGCCATGAATCTAGTGCCCATGTCAATTCATAAAGGAGAACCAGCCCTTAAATTTTCAAAAGAGATGATAAATTCATTGGCTCAACCATTTAAATTCACTCTTGTTGGTAAATTCTCTCATGGTAGACCAAACATGGAAATCACTAGACAACATTTTTTAAAGTTTGGATTGAAAGCAGATTTTTCTTTGGGTCATGTTGACTCTAAGCACATTCTTATTCGTTTAATGCATGAGGGAGACTTTAATAGGCTTTGGGCAAAAGAACAATGGTATTTTGGCAGATTTCCTATGCGTGTTTTTCGTTGGTCTCCTTCGTGGCACCCGGAAAAGGAATCATCATTGGTTCCGATATGGGTTGGTCTTCCGGGATTGCCAATCCACATGTTTAATAAAGTATGTTTGTACTCCATTACTAAAATTTTTGGGGAGCCACTTTCTATTGACAAGGCCACGGCTGAACTGTCTCGGCCTAGTGTGGCTAAGGTACTTGTTCAAGTTGATTTACTTAAGAAACTTCCTTCTAGGGTTTTCATAGATTGTGGTGATGAGTTTTCAAGTTTTTTTTCAAAAATTAGAATTTGATAATCTTCCCCAATATTGTAAGCATTGTTATAAACTTGGCCATGATGTCTCAAAGTGTTTTTATCTCCATCCTAAAGATAAAGTTCAGAATAATATGGCTGATGATAATAATAATAATTCGAACCCTATTATTTTGGAAAAAAACAAAGATGTTTTTGTGGAAACTACTACTAACGTTGGCAATGAAGGTAATAGCAAACTTGATAAGAACACGGGGCTGGCCAAAAAAGATCAAATATATGTCGCAAAGCACAAGGTTCTCGAAGGTGTTAATGGAAAATCTGCTCAACAACAAGCCAATGGTGGTACTCAAAAAGAGAATGCCTCGCTTGATCAACGTCAATCTACAACTATGGCTGGAAATGGAAATGCGCATGGTAAGAATGCAACTATTGCTGGAAATGAAAATGCGCATGGTACTAATAAAATTCAGAATAATGGTAAGCAAAAAGAGATTGTTTTGGGCAATTCTGCTCACGTGATTGCTGGTCGCCAAGGTACGTCTTCTAATTTTTCTATGAATGTTGTTGGTTCTTCTTCTATGGCTCAAAAACCCCCATCTCCCCTTGGATCAAAATTTTTTGGTTCCAACCTTGCTACTCATGGATTTAGCTTTCTTCCTAAGCGGGGAGCCCCTTTTGTTTCCTCTAATTCGTTAAAATCTGCTATTAATATGGAAAAATCTGCTCCTAACGTTAATCTTGGTGGTAATCATATAATTATTGAAGATGGGTCTATCGAGCTTGAAGAAGAGCTTGAACATAATAATAATGATTTCATTGAGGTTAATAATGTTATTCCCTCTTCCGGCCCATCTTTGGCTGGGGAAGATAGGTTCATGCATTTAGAGGATGGTAAGTGTGATTCTGACTCGGAATTGGAGGTGATAGATTTTTTTTTTTTTGGCGAAAGGAGACGGTACTCCCTAGATTTTATTAATAACGAAAAATAAAATTACAAGCATGGTGGGGGACATGACAACCTCAACCACCAGAAAAAAACAGGGGGGAGTTCTTACACAACCTGTAAGATCCTCTACAATAAAGGGAAGGGAACTAAAATTAAAAGATACATCAATAATAAAATGAAAATTCAAAAGAACTAAACCAAACCAAGACCTAAAATAATGCAGATAAACGAGGGGAAATGGCCCACCAGGAAACACAATCGGCCGACACACCGGGCATCACACGGCCAAGAGACTGGGCGGCCGCACAAGACAACCGAGCCTCTTGGGCGACCGCCAAGCCAAAAAACAAAGAACAAACAAGCGGAACTTCAACATCGGATCGGCCCAGCCGAGAGAAATGCCCATGCAGAACCACGAGCCATTGCAAAGAACAACAATACAAAGAGCCTAAAAACGGAGAGAAGGGATACCATTTTTGTCAAGCATATATGCACCTTGGACATCTTTGGGAAGATCAACAAAAGAAAAGAAATTAATATGGGATTTGGAGTTGGCAGCTATATTAGCAATACCATCAGCAACTCTATTGCCTTCTCTGAGAATATGGGTGATATGAACTTCCAGAAAACTCATCAAATAGAGAATCTTATTAATGATATAATGAATTCGCCAAGGAATATGATAAATTTTCAGAATAATCTTCATAAGAACTTCTGAATCAACCTCAATCCATAAATTAGGGATAGCAAACTCAATAGCAACCTCAATCCATAAATTAGGTGATAGATAATACTATTCGTAAATGGCCTGGGGAGGAGTCAATTGTTAATCTTCATTTATCTCCTCGTGGCCCTCGTGTCACTTCTCAGTTTGATCTTCAAGAGGTCTTCAATGAAGGTAGGGATCCTTTATTTGATGGGAATGTCCCAAACTTTGGGAAATCCAATGATTCTTTGGCTTAAAAGCCATCTCTCTTTCTTTTATATTAAAATTGTTTTAATGGTTGGGGCTCTAAGTTGGAATATCCGGGGTATTGGTAATGCCGCCTCGATTCGTAGAGTTAAGAGGTTATTAAGGATTCATTATGTCTTTATATATGGTATTTATGAGCCTAAGGTGGATCCCATCTTACTTCCTTCTTATGTTCGTAAAATTCGTTGTCTTGGAGGTGTTGTTAATGATAAGGGAAATATCTGGGTTGTGTGGAGGCATGGCATCACTTGTGATGTTATTTTTCATGACGATCAAGTGATCACTGTCCGGGTGTCTCATTCTCTTTGGCCCAATCCCGTCCTTATGTCCTTTGTTCATGCTAGTTGTAGCAAATACACTAGAAGGGCTTTATGGGATTATATTATTGATGTGAGCAATATGCGATGATCCCACTGGTTAATTGTGGGGGACTTTAATTCTGTTATTGATCAATCTGAGAAGCTTGGGGGTAGGCCTGTGGTGGATTCTCGGGTTTCTGAGTTTGTTGATATGATTCAGGTTTCTAATCTTATTGTTTTTTTTTTTTTTGGCGAAAAGAGGACGGTACCTCCCTAGATTTTATTGATTAGAAACAAAAATACAAAAGCGGTGTGGGACATGACGGCCTCAAACCACCGAGAAACAACCTATGGGAGGAGGCCATACACAAATTGTAAGACCTACTACACAAGAGGGAAAGGGGATGACTAGAAACATAAGATAATAAATAAAACAAAAATCTAGCCATAAAATCAAGTACGAAAAGAAGGAACTCCTGCACTATCAAGAACATAAGCTCCATAGCAGCAAGGAGAGAGCTCTGAGTGATGATACCACGCCATATCCGCCTTACAATCCGCCGCCTCATTAGCTAAACCATCAGCCACTCTATTGCCTTGTCGAAGGATGTGCGTAACATGAACATGAATAGAATTCATAATGTAATGAATTCGCTGAATCAAGTAATGAATTTCCCAAGGGATATGGAATACCTTCGTAATGATTTTCATTAAAACCTCCGAATCAACCTCCAACCAAACATTATTAATCCCAAAATCAACCGCATACAAAAGGCCATCCAAAGCAGCCCTAGCTTCAGCCCAAATGTTTGTTTGCACACCATAGAATTTACCATACGCGAAAATGAGTTTACCTTGAGAGTTTCTAAAAATGCCTCCGCCTGAAGCAATTCCCGGATTTCCTCTAGACACACCATCCGAATTTAACTTGTAAACTCCTAGACTAGGTTTAGCCCAAGCAACCATCCGAACCTTAGGATGCCGAGGAAGAGCTGTCCTAATAGAAAATACATTATTTGCATGCAGATCAGCCACGTTGCTCTCAAAACGCAGATTATGCGCCTTAGCAATATCCGAAACTTGTTGAACAATGGAGGAGATTAGAACATGATAAGGGATTTTAATCCCTTCAAAAAACCATTTGTTTCTGTAGCACCATATATTCCAGCAAATTACCCCCGGGAGAATAGAAAACAACCACTTACCAAATGAGGTTGAGGCTTTAGGAATCTCATACCACCACGAACATAACAGCTGCCTTAGGTTTCCCATTCGAAGCACACCACCAAGAAGAAGGCTAAAATGATTCCACATTGTCCGAGCCAAATCCCCAAAAACAAAAGATGATCAATGAATTCCATATGAGGCCGAATACAACAAGAACATCTAGAGACCACCGAATACCCCGTTTCGAAGCGCTTCATCCGTAGGAAGCCCACGATGTAAGGCCCTCCAAAGAAGAATAGACATTTTCATCGGTAAATGTTTATGCCAAATGCTTTTGAACACAAAGCTGGAAGCATGACCTTGACGACATTCACGCCAAGCGGATTAATGGAGAATTTCCCGAGGATGAAGGCTTCCAAATAAGAACATCCTCCTTCCCATTGAGCACAATTTGCTGCTCCCTTATAACTCCCTAGCAAGCTGCCCCCAAATTGATCATTGATGTAATCATACTTAGGGACGGAGTTCTCAAAAAACGTGTAAATTTCGATATGCTCAAATGGGAGATTTGGGAGAGAACCATCCAGCCACTTCTCATGAATAGATAAATAACCTTGCCCAACTCTCCAACCCATTCTCTCTTCCATGAAATCCTTGATGCTAATCATTCTCTTCCAAACATGCGAAGCAAAGCTTGTAATGACGGCATCCATCGGATGAGTCTCATAACAATATTTATTGAGCATAAAAGAGGACCATAGAGAAACAGACCCTCGGAACCTCCACCAAAGCTTCATTGCAAAAGAAATGCTGATATCCTCAAACTTGCGAATACCAAGCCCCCCTTCGTCTTGGGGTTGGCTGATTCGGGCCCAACCTATCCAATGGCATTTGTGATGGCCATCAACTCCGCTCCAGAAAAAGTTCATAATCATTCGCTGCATGGCTGTAATAACACCTTTGGGAGGCTCTAAAACAGACATGTAGTATAAGGGGATGGATTGGAGACAAGAATTTATAAGAATTACCTTAGCACCATATGAGAGCAACTTTCCTTGCCAAGAAGCCAAACGAGATTCCATCTTCCTCAACAAAGGGCCAAAAAGAGACTGAGTTTTTCGACCCACATAAAGAGGGCAGCCCAAATAAGTAAGAGCGGAGTCCTTTTTTGAAACCCCTGTAGCATCGAGGAAATGGCTAAATCTTTATCCTCATCATATTTCCCCGTAACAAAACAAGATTTACCAATGCTAACCAACTGGCCCGAGAAAGCTTGGTATTTTTCCAGACAAAGCATGTGTTTCTGAAGAGAATGTTGCGCCCCATTGCAGAAAATGATGATATCATCCGCATAAGAAAGATGGGAAACAACCGGGGTATGGGGATGCGACCGGTACCTAAGACGAGGCTGGCTTTCATGGAGATAATTCAGCCCTCTACTAAGGACTTCAGCTGCAATAATAAAGAGACTAGGAGATAGGGGATCCCCTTGACGAAGGCCTCTTGAAGAATGAAAAAAACCGCAGCTTTCCCCATTAATCAATATAGAGAACCAACATTCAGAAATGCAACGATAAATCATATCAACCCATTCAATGGCAAAACCAAATTTCTTCAACACTTTAATTAACGACAACCAGGAGATCCTATCATACGCCTTTGCCATATCCAAATTTGATGGCAATATTAGACCCACGAACTTTCTTCTTAATCGAATGCATCAACTCTTGGGCCAGCAATATGTTCTCATGAATGACTCTACCTTTAACAAACCCACTTTGATTCAGCGAAATAATGCGAGGAAGGATCCGCCCCAAACCGACAAGTAAAAATCTTAGTAATTATCTTGTTAGAGAAATTACAAAGGCTTATGGGCCTTAAATCCGAGAAGGTGATAGGGGAATCAACCTTCGGCAAGGTAACAATCAAAGTACTTGTCCAAGATCTAGGCATCTCAAAACCAGCAAAGAATTCCTTTATAGCTCTAAGAAGGTCATCCTTGATAATATCCCAACAAATCATGTAAAACATACCTGTGAAACCATCCCCCCCCCCCCCCCCCTGAGCATTCATACTTTTTACAATCTCAAAAACTTCATCAATAGAAGGCGTGGCAATAAGAGAAGCATTTTCTTCCGAGGAAATAAGAGTTGGAATAAGATTTAAGAGATCGTCATGAGCATTCGGGTCTACCATATTAGACTCCGCCCGAAGCTGGTTGTGATAGAACTCAACGGCTTCTGTTGAATGTCCCCTTTAGAAGAAAGAAGATTTCCTTCCCTATCACGAATCCGGTGTATAAACAGCCTTTGCCTCTTTTTCTTGACGTAAGCATGGAAAAATTTTGTATTACGGTCCCCTTCTTTAATCCAACGAATGTTAGCTTTTTGCCTCCAAAAGACTCCTCCAGAACAAGCGTATGCTGCAAATGCGCCTGAGCAAGACTAAGAGCATCCCTATTTTCCTCCGATGGATCCAACTCAACCATGTTTTCTTTGACCAAAACCTCATCTTCAACAAGAGATACTTGCTGCTCAATCCGGCCAAACACATTTTTATTCCAAAGAGACAAGGATTTTCTAAGGCGGGCCAGCTTCTTCCCAAAACACACCATAGGCCTCCCATCCATCCACTCCGCCAAAGATTTTTAACCACTTCCAAAAAGGAAGAGTGCTTAGACCATGCATTGATGAAACGAAAAGAGCCTCGACATAACTCCGCTTCAGCCCTAATAGAAACAACCAAAGGAGCATGATCCGAGCAAGTCCTATTTAAGTGAGTCACGGTAGTACTATGGAATGTTTGCGGCCAATGCTCATTGTAGAAAACTCTATCAATACGTTGAAGAATTGACCTGCTCCCAAGCCGCTTATTCCACCAAGTATATTTAGATCCCAAGAAACCAGCATCAATAAGAGACGAGACCTGAATGGTATCCGAGAATTCTCTAACCTTCCTTGGAGTAACAAGAGTCCCACCAAGCTTGTCATCTTGATCTAAAACGGCATTAAAATCCCCCACAACCATCCAAGCCAAATGTGTAGAACTTAACGCAATAAGATCATCCCATAACTTTCTTCTCTCATATTTATTACACCTCGCATGAACACAAGTGACAAGAACGGTAAAGGCCATAAAACATGAGAAATCTGAATAGTAATTGCTTGATCACTATCATGGACCATTTGACAATCAAAACCATGCTTCCATATGAACCAAATCCGCCCACTACCATTAGAAATGCCCCCACTACAATGCAGTTTTCGAACCACTGAAGGAATACAAGAAGGATGTTGTTTTGGCTCATAAACTTGACCAATGCCGAAGCTCCATGCAGATTAAACAATTTATTGACTCTTCTAACCGTGGCTTTGTTAGCAAGGCCACGAAGGTTCCAACTTAAGACAACTACCATTGATAAACGAAATGATAAAAAAATAAAGAGACTCACACCTAATTAAGATGGAGGGAGGCAGATTTGCTTCGATTCTTCCTTGGTTTCACAACGGTGAAACCCTCCAAGTCAACATTGGAGCTACTAGATGCATTGAAAGGAGTAGATCCAGCCCTTTCGGTAACAAAGGTTGAATGAAGTACCGTAGCCCTAGGAGATAGATTTAGATTTCCAACCGGGTCATTTCCGGCTGTGCTATTTCCTCGCCACTCACAATGTTTTCCACATTACCACCATTATTTGCTTTATGAGCAGCCACTTGCTGCAGAATAACCTCTTCAATTAAGTTGGCTGCATCAACTTGGCCATCCTCTTCTATGTCCTCAACATTATCCTTCGTAGAAACCCCAACCTGGTCATCAATAATTGCCTCAACATTATCCTTCGTAGAGACCCCAACCTGGTCATCAACAACTTCAATGGGCTGCACAACCACTTTTTGCACGCCTTTTGTAAAGCTTTATTAACAGCCTCCGGAAGAACAGCTCCTCGTTTGGCCATTATAGGTAAACGATGTTTTTAATTCCTCCTTACTCTTTCCCCCATCATCCTTACTAACACTTTTTCTTTCCCGGTATCCTTCTGCCCAACAAGCTTCTGCCCGAGAGAAGGATTTGCACGTTTACAAGTGCCAACATCATGCCCAAGCATAAAACAATGCTTACAATACTTTGGAAGGTTATCGTATTCCACCTTTTGATAAAAGCTCGGAATGCAGTCCCCACAATCAATGAATACCTCACTAGGAAGCTTTTTTGTTACATCAACTTGGACAAGAACTTTAGCAATACTCGGTCTAGATAACTCCGCAGTTGGCTTATCTAGCGACAAAGGAGTGCCAATGGCCTTGGCTAAAGAGAAGATGATAGACCTATCAAAAAGATGAATGGGAAGACCGGGAAGACCTACCCAAACAGGAACAATGGGAGATTCTTGTTCTGGGCGCCAAGACGGAGACCATGCAAGAGTTCTCATGGGAAACCTATGTACGTACCACACCTCCTTCATCCATAATCGCTGATAATCTACTTCCGTTGTGAGCTGAATTAGTAAATGTTTGGCATCCAACTGACCCAATTTGTATGCCCCTTTCAAATGAAATTTCGAAAACGCAATACGAGTATCTTCCATGGAAGGTCTACCATGAGAAAATTTACCAACCAGGGTCCACCGAAAAGGCTGGGCAAGCTTGTCAATAACTTCTTTGGAAAGCTTGAGGGAAGGAGTACCTTTGCGATTTTCCAATGGGATGATTGGAAAAGCACAAGAACCGAAAGAACCATTAGTAGGCGCATGAAACAAATCTGCAAATGACTATCAATATTAGGCGCATCATGATAAATGGGTTTGTGTTTGTAGGATTAGGGTTTGTGTTTGTAGGATTAGGATTTGGTTCATGCGGCTGGTTTGTAGGATTAGGGTTTGCATGAGGCAATTGATTAGGGTGTTGTTCGGTCTCCATTTCATACAATGATGCACGATGGAAGGATTAAAGTAGGGATTCTTTCATTGCTTGAATTCATGGAGGAAAAGAAATTGCAGGAGAAACCATGGGCTGCCGGTCAAGTTTAGAAAGAGGAGCTTACTCGCCTCAAACATGATATTCACACTTTGGAATCGCACCTATGCGTGAGAGAGGAGAGCGTTTAGATCGCGAGAGGCAGTGAAGCTGGTAAATGTGATTAGATGAAGTTGGAGGTGATAAAGAATTCTATTCGTAAATGATCCTAGTGAGGAGTTAATTGATAATCTTGCCCTTATCTCCTCGTGGCCCTCGTGTCACTCTCCTATCGGCTTAAGATTGAAGAGGAGTTCCATGGATGCAAAAGGATTTTTATTTGATGGGAATGTCCCAAAGATGGAGATAATCGAATGACTCTTTCTTAAAAGCCATGCTTACGTGAAAAAAGGACGTTCTTCCAATATTGTTTTACATTCACAAAGTTGGAATATCAGGGGTATTGGTAATGACCTCGATTCGTAGAGTTAAGAGATTATTAAGGTTTCATGATGTCTTTATATGTGGTAATTTATGAGCCCCGATGAGTTGGATCCCATCGTTTGCTTCCTTCTTATGTTCGGAAAATAGGATGTCTTGGAGGTGTTGTTACGCTTAAAGAGATTCATGATATGGGTTGTGTGGAGGCATGGCATAAATTGTGATGTCATTTTACGTGATGATTTCTATCATAAATGCTGGGATAGTGTCTCATGGATCTTTATAATGCCGTCCTTATGTCTTCTCGTTGTTTATGCTAGTTGTAGCAAGTATACTAGAAGGGTTTTATTGGGATTACTATTATTGATGTGAGTACCTTGATGATCCATGGTTAATTGTGGGGATTTTAGTGTGTAATTTTGATCTAATAAAATCATTGGGGTAGGCTGTGGTTGATTCAAGGTCTCTGAGTTTGTTGATATGATTCGGGTTTCTCCTCAATCTTATTGATGGTGAATATAGGGGTCGAATTATTCATGGAACAAGAGATGTTTTGCGTGCTCACTATTCATTAAGAAGAAGGTGTATGGGTTTTTTTTAATGATAAAAGGCTGCGTTGTTTCGCCCTAGATTTTATTGATAACCTTAATAGGACTAAAATACAAACATGCTCAGTTGGCATATCAACCTATACCAATTGATGAAACACCTAGGGTGTTCTTACACATCCCGTAAGACTCCTCAATAATTCTTTCATTCCTTTGGTTCGGAATCTTCGTGGGAAAGAATCTTTGGTAGGCCGTTGGTCAATACAAGTAAGAAGCTTACTCGCCTCAAACATGACATTCGGCTTTGGAGATCCGATCAAAGTAGAGAAGGCGAGTTGATCAACTTGTGACAAGACTCCAAAGAAGTAAGTTTATGCTAAAGAGCTTCTTTTAGCAACAAGATTCTAGTGATGAGAATACCTGCCCTTCATCTTACCCGAAGCTAGACACTTCCTCCATCGAATCTTAATGGATTGAATGAAGTTACGGATCTCCCAAGGAAGCTAACTTGCTTGGGTTAAAGATGGGGTAGATAATACTCGGTTCTGAGTTCACCTTAAGCCGTGAAAGAATCAAATTTATACATTCACAAAATTTGGGATAGTAATGGAAATTGGATTGATGATCAAGAATCGATCCGAGGAAGAAGCATTACCATAAATTCTAGAAAACGGCAAAAATAAATGACCCATAATCCTAATTTTAATGTCGATCCCGAGGCAATGCTGGATGTGATTCCTCGGTTGATTTCCATAAGTGTTAAAATAGGATGCTTATCTCTCCCCTACGCTTAAAGAGGTTCATGATATCATCCTCGGTATGAGTGGGACTAGCGACTAATAGGGACGGTTTACTGGGAGAATTCTAATCATAAATCTTTGAGCAATATTTATTTGCAAAGGATCTTTATGAAATGTTAAATTGTGAGTTCTTCTCGGGGATCTCACTAATATGGAATTGAATACGCTTATTACGAACCTATTCCTAACTTGGAATCCCATCATCAAACCTCGCATTTATTCAGCTTGTGTAATTTTTCTAATAAAATCATTACCGGGAAGCTTTTTCTCCCAACCATAACACAGTTGTGCTTCCTCGTATCATTTACAAGCATGCCAAGCAAAGTGGCTTTGTGAATAGTAGAGCCCGTCTTATCCATGAAAATGTTTTGCTTTCCAAAGAAATTCCAGTCTCTTAAGAAGCAATATTTATGGGTCTAACGTAGCTCTTAAGCTTGATATGGCTAAGGCGTATGATAGACTTTCTTGGTTTGCCTTGATAAAGGTGATGAGGAGATTTGGCTGTGCTGAAGAATGGTTGGACATGATCTTTAGATGCATTAATTTATGTTGGTTCTCGGTTACGATAAAGTGGCTTGCTAATGGTTACTTTGTTTCTACTCGTGGTCTTCGACAAGGGGATCCTATCTCTCCTAGTCTCTTTATTATTGATGCTGAGGTTTTAAGCCGGGGTCTTAATAACCTCCATCTTCTTCACCCTCATGTCGCCTTTCATACGGGTAACCTTAATGTTCCAATTATCTCTCATTTGTCTTATGCCGATGACATTATTATCTTCTGTAATGGAAGCATTCCTTCTCTTGAGCGTCATATGGAGTTTTTGGAGTCTTATCAAGCATTTACGGGCGGCTTGTTAGCATTTCTAAATCTTGTTTTCTAACAGGGCGGAATGTGGCTGAGCATGATAATGCTATTTCTCTTATTACGGGGTTTCAAAAGAAGAACTTGCCTATTCTTTATTTGGGATGTCCTCTCTATATCGGTAGGAAAGTGCAATCTTTGTTTGATCCTGTCATGCAGAAGCTTCGGGATAAGCTCGATTCGTGGCAAGGTAAATTACTCTACCGCGGTGCTAAGCTTGTTCTCGATTAAGACCTGCCTCCAAGCTATCCCCATTTACTATATTTCTTTACTTGATCCTCCGAAGTGTGTTGTTAATGCCATGAATCGCCTTATTGCCAATTTCTTTTGGAGTAGTTCTGATGGGGGAAATAAGTGTCATTGGGTCTCTCGGAATGAATTTTTCTGGCCTATTGAGGAAGGGGGCTTAGGCCTCCGAAAATTTGAGGAGATGGCTATTGCATTTTCTATGAAGCTTTGGTGGCGTTTTCGCACGTCCGACTCTCTTTGGGCCCAGTTTCTTGCGGCCAAATATTGTCGTGATACTCATCCTATGGATGCTGTAGCTAGGTTAGGTTGCTCTCACATTTGGAAGCGTATGGTTCTTTGCTAATGATTTGGTGGAGGGTCGTATTGCTTGGGGTGTGGGTTGTGGTGATATTTCTATTCAAGAAAAATGGCTTCCCCATGATCTTCCTCTTCTTGATAATCGGCATGATCAGATTTTTTCTCTATTTGAGGATGGTGTGTTAAGGGAAGATTATATTCATAATGCATTTGGGCGGCAATGTTTGATGGAGATTCAATCCTTATGGTATTCGGCTTGGTGGGGATCGTGATCAGCCATTTTGGTCCCCTTCCTCTTCGGGCATATTTTCTATTTCTTCGGCTTGGAGGAATGTAGAATGTCCCGTACTCGTAGTAGGTCTTTGCTTGGTCTTTGGCATAAGTATATTCCTCTTAAGGTGTCCATTTTCATGTGGAAATGCCTTAAGGCTGCTCTCCCTACTGATGACAACATTTCTCGTAAAGGTATTTCTATTGTCTCTCGTTGTCATTGTTGTTCTAGCCCTTCTCTTGAATCCATACATCACATTCTTCTTCATGGTGATATTGCCTTTCGTGTGTGGAATTTCTTTGGAAATTTGATTGGTTTTCAAATCTCGGGTTCTACTATCATGCAAAGGATGATTGCTTGGAATGCCTGTAAAAATTCCAAGCTTAGTAGGATTGTGTTATGGTTGGGAGATATCCTTCTGAGTTTCATTTGTTGGGAGCTTTGGAAGCACAGGAATAAATGCAGGTTTGATTATGGGATTCCTAGTTGGGAAAAGGTCCGTAATAATATTCAATTCCATATTAGTGATATCTTTCGTGCTCATTGTCTATCTTTTCATATTATTCCTTCGGAGGTTAATATTGCTATATTTTTTAATATTATTCTGGCCACCCCGTCTATTGCTCGTGTCAAGCTAGTTTATTGGTCCCCTCCTTCTGAGGGACAAGTGAAAGTTAATACAGATGGAGCTTCTCATGGTAACCCGGGCATTGCCTCGGGTGGAGGTATTTTACGTCATCATGATGGGTCTTTTATTTTTGATTTTTCTCATTTTTATGGTAATGCCTCTAACATGATTGCTGAAGCTAGGGCTGCTCTTGATGGAATTACTCAAGGTAGGCTTATGGGTTTTGATTCTCTTTGGCTCGAGGTCGATTCTGAAGTTTTGTCTCTCATATTACTTCGCAAATGCAATATTCCTTGGGAGATTTGGTATTACATTCAAGCCATTTTCAGATTCATGGAGGAAGTATCAATTCAGGTAACTCATGTCTACATGGAAGGTAATAAAGTGGCAGATTTTCTTGCTAATATTTCGGCTGCTGTGCAAACGGACTTTCAGTTTACTTCATTGGAGTTTTGCCCCAAGCCGTGCCAGAGCCTTCTCTATTTTGATCGGATTGCATATCCTAATATTAGGCAGTAGTTTTCTCTTTATTTTATTGATGTATTTTCCTTTTGTTTTTAGATTTCCCCCCCTCCTTTATTGTAGAGGATCTTACAGGTTGTGTAAGAACTCCCCCTAGGTGTTCTTTCAGGTGGTTAAGGTTTTATGTCCCCCACCATGTTTGTATTTTTATTTTTCGTTTTTAATAAAATCTAGGGAGTACCGTCTCCTTTTGCCAAAAAAAAAAAAAGTATACCTCCTCAATGCACCAATCACAAGAATGAACGAAACTACACTTAACTCCAAGGGATAACCTAAGCCGAGTCATTTGAAGTTTTGGTGGCCAAGGGCCAAATTAAGCCGCTAGAAGGGTATAGAGTGAAGGAGATTCGTGACAATCATGCTCATGATAAGTGGTGTGGCTACCACCAATATAGTGGTCACACCACTGAGAGATGCTACACCCTCAAAGATGTATTCCAATATTTAATGGATAAACGTGAGTTCGTCATCCCCAATCTCCGCAATAATCCCCTGCCTAACAACGATCTCAGTGTAATAGAGATAGGGAATAAAATTGAAAGTGTCACACATTCAACCCCACTTGTTAATGAGGAACCTTAAGGTTTTAATGAAATGAATGATTCTTGATACGTCGTGACTATGATGAGGTTATGGAGGCAGTTTTAGAATGTAGAAAGTAATAACAAGAATCAAGTGTGAACATGTTGACCCGTTCCAAACGAGTCTTCTCAAGTAACACTCATGTTCAAGCGACTTCATCTCAAATGAATGAACCCAATGACCCTTTACTTATGCAACTCAAGAAAACCTAAGCCAATGTCTCCATTTGGAAGTTGATAGCATCTTCAAAGAAGCACAAGGACATGATCATTAAAAATCTAGTGGCCACTTTAGTTTCGCCTGACAAGAGTCCCGACGACTTGGTGTCAATGATTAAGAATATCATCTTTGAGAATATAATCACCTTTACCAATCTTGATCTACCTCCGTCTGGTTGTGAACATAATGAAGCTTTGCACCTTAAAGTTAAAGTAGAAGGGAGACCATTGTCACGAGTCTTGATTGATGCGAAATCTGCTTTGAACATCATGCCATTGAAAAAATAATGGAATCCTTGGTCTTAGTCCATCTGACTTGACACCCTCCAGGAAAAGAGTAAGGGCTTATGATTGTACTAGCCGCACAGTTCTGGGTATGATTCGGGTAAATGTTGAATTTGGGAATGCCACAGTGATAATAGAATTTCAAGTGATTGATGTGCCATCCTCTTTCAATCTATTATTGGGTAGGGCTTAGTTGCACAGTACATGTGGGGCCGCTCTACTCCACATCACTGTTTAAAGGCTAGAAAAGGTGGTGATATTTTGACGATCATGAGAGAATCAATTGCTAGCAGTAAAAATGGCAGATAACCCCATCTTTCAAATTCAACATGGTATGGCAGAACTGACACTCACATGCTTCCGCCTCGCCCCTGCTTCCTCCTCATCTGTGAATGCAATTGAAATAACTGTGAATGACTATGAAGAAGAAATGCTCGAAGAGATCAAGCCAAGCTCAAAATCGCTCAAAGTTGGTACTCAACTGGGGGACCTATTGTAACAGAGAAGCTCATGATCGAGAAGATGGGTTATACACCCCGCACAGCCAAACAATCTGAATTTTTGTATTTTACTATTGAGTCTGGATGTGCCTCCGATGAACTCACTCCCGAGGACATTGAGGCAATTTTTGAGCATGTATTCCCTTTCTTTGTTAATGAGAAATTTGATATTTCCGAATACCCCGAGAATGCAAACATCAGAATTGACGAATTTACTTATAATAAAGATAATAAACTAGTAATAATGAATCATACGGTGAAACAAACCTTGAAAATAATGAACTCTTAAAAGAATTAGCTCAGCATGTTCATAGTCATGGTGAAAATGGGCCAGGGGTTGATGAAAACTTACATACTGTTAATCTAGGTACCGAGTCAGAAGCAAAGGAGACAAAAATTGTCAACTTCTTCAAGGGGGAAGAGAAAATCGCGCTGGTAGCATTGATTGATTAAGGAATATACGGGTGTGTTGTTGGTATAATTCCCTAGGCGTTTAGTTATGTTTGACTTATAACTTAAACCGCTATGTAATCGTCTTTATCATTTATTATAGAGAAAGTTTATTTGGTTCATTATATGTTTACATGTTTATTATATTGAACTTCGTCCCTAGTTATTGTGAATAACTAGTATAAGTTGGTAGTGGATAATCATGGAGATGATTATATGCATGTGATGCACATTACACTTATGGATGTTTGCTAGAGAACAAGTATTGGACATGACCTACCGATGAGATTTATGACATGGTCAATAGTCATATATGTCATGATTAAATCTCATGATAGTCATGTCATTGAATCCTTTGAACCTGCAATTATCATCGTCTTTCACATGATGAACATCGTGTTTGATATAGTCTAACACTATCTTTAATCAGATAGCAATAAGGGCTATGTTGGCACGATTGGATTCTTGTAGGGAAGAATGATAAGTCAAGATGGGATTTGTCCCTCTCTGTATGAGAGAGATGTTTGCTTGGGCCCCTCGATGAATGATATTGATAAAATGTGTGGTCACACTCAAGAGATTTGATAGAGATCAAATGCACTTGGATTATCAACATATTCAGAATCGAGAAAGCATTTAGTTTGAACCTGAGATTATCATCGTCTTTCACATGATGAACATCGTGTTTGATATAGACATAATGACTTGCTAGAAGTCACTTATGTCTTGTGAGGATGATGTTTCAACTCACTACCAATATAAAATATAATTCCTAAAGGGTCACACATAAAAGAACGGATTGAAAATGGCTAAATTGTGGAATTCTGGGGTCAAGGGACGACTCGTCCCCTATGGGACGACTCGTGCCCTAGGGGACGACTCGTTCCCCGTGTTGGCCCAACTATTCCCCAAGGCAGGGACGACTGAATCAGGTTGCTTGCCATGAGGGATGACTCGTGCCCTGTGGGATAACTCGTGCCCTGTGGGACGACTCGTCCTGGCGGCGCTGGAAACCCGTTTTTGCAAGGAAAAAGGACTCCTCTCCCTAAGTGTTAGGAATTTATAACAAGTATAAATAAAACCCTTTTATCCCAACAAAAAGTGACAAAAATTAGAGTTTTAGAAACACTAATTGGTTGACTTTGATTACGAATCAAAGATCAAATTCCATAGATTCATTCTACCAAACAGCCATTGATTGTTGAATATTGATTCAACAATCGGGGATCATCTAACAATTCAACAAGAAGTGTTCTTTGTCCGTTCGCGTGTGGATTACCGATAGAGGGTGATTACTTTATCACCAAAAGCTTGAAGACTTTCATTCGTTGATTCATCACAAGGTTTAGAACAAGGAGAAGATAAAAAACTTCATCAACAGTTTTTGAGATTCGTTTTGAGATTCGCTTTCAAGATCCATTTTTGAACAAACTTAATCGCATTCAAGGTATGTAAATCATATTCATGTTCTTCATCTCTTCATGCTAGACGGATTCAAGGGCTAGGGTTTTGTTGTTTTTCAAAATTATCCCGCTACGTTTGTAACCCCAAAACCCAACATGTGTTTGCTTGGTCCTATCAAGATATGTCGGGGCTAGACATGATGGTAGTAGAGCATAGAATTCTGCTGACACCAGATGCCAAGCTAGTTAAGTAGAAGCTCCGTAAGATTAAGCCAGAATAGTCACTTCAGGTCAAGGAAGAGGTGTCAGCGTGGGTTTTATAAAGGTGATTGAGTATCGTACAAGGTTGGACAACATAGTAAAAGTATGGAAAGCGAATGGCAAGGTCCGAGTTTGTGTGGATTTTAGGGATTTGAATAGGGCATCACCGAGGGACGATTTTCTGCTCCCGAACATCGATATGATTATAGAAACCATAGCCACTTATGAGGTCATTTATTTTGTGGATAGGTTTGTTGGTGTTGGGTTTTAAGGATCCATGCGCAGCGGAATTTTAGCATTAATAACTTAAAACCCATGAGCCTAGGATCCGTTCTATACGATTAAATTGAATTCCTACGAGATAGATTTACCAACCTTAATCGCTTTCCGGTTTTGATCTATCGAACGTATAATTATGTGATTCGTAATCACAAACTTTGATCTTCAAATCTTCGAATCTTCAACTCCTTTGGATCTTCAGATTTGAACTCTAGGCCTTTGATTTGTTTGAACAAATTAAGACCCTCTTTTGGTAATCCACACAAATATGAATGTCGAGAACGATTCTCGGATTGGGAATTGCTAGATTCCAAAAACTTATGGAAGAATATTGAGAGGACTTTTGATTGTGATTTTATTGAAAAATTTCGGCTAGGCTATTAGGGTTGACAGCCCTCTCTTATTTATAATAGCATCAATATGTTTCCTAATCAAATTAGGAGAACAGGCTGTCACCCACGCCTGGTGGCTCAATATGTCGCGCGGTATACTTAGCCACTGGCTAAGTATGTCGCGTGACAAAGGTAGCCAGCCGCAGACTTTCAATCATTCTTCCTCTAGTTTCAATCAAAACATTCTAAGTGTGTGTGACCCAATAGGATTGTATTATGTTGGCAATGAGTCCGATCACATCGACCCTCATAAGACATAAGCGGACTCTAGCAAGCCATTATGTCTACCCAAATAATACAACATAAGAGTTCATGCTTCCATAATAGTAATAGTTTCACAATCCCTTTGTCACACGATGTCATATTGAACATAAGTCATGGTCATTGTCAACTTACATTGTTCAATGCTTTCTCGATTCCGAATATGTTGATCAACCAAGTATCCATGATCTCTATCATGTTCCTTGAGTGTGGCCACACATTTCATCAACACTATTCTACGAGGGGCCCAAGCCAACATCTCTCTTACGAGGGACAAATCCCATCTTGACTTATCATTCTTCCCTACAGGAATCCCGTAATGCCAACATAGTCCTTATTGCTACCCGGTTAAGGATAACTTTAGACTACATCTAACAACACGTTCATCAAGTGGAAGACAATGATAATCTCAGTCTAAGGATTCTAATGACACTATTATTTTGAGATTTGATTATGACATTTGACCATGACATAAATCTCAAGCGGGTCAAGTCCAAATACTTGTTCTCTAACAAGTACCCATAAATCCAATGTGCATCTCTATGCAAATAATCATAATATGATTATCCATTAGCATTTATACTAGTTATTTACAAGTTGTAATGTGCATCTTCATGCATATGATCATCTCTATGTTCATCCATTACCAACTTTCACTAAATAACTAGGGACACAGATTAATATAATAAACATGCAAAACATATATTAATCAAAATAAAATTTTTCTTTTATTAATGATAAAGACGATACATAAAGGTTTATAGAAACTATAAGCCTAGGGCATAAACACTAACAGCTCCCACTTGCACTAGGCCCAATCTCCCATGTATCGTATACCCATGGACCTAACATGACCATCATGCTTTGCTTGTGCTAGCGGCTTTATAAGCGGATCGCTAATGTTGTCATCGGTTGATACTCTGCATATCTTGACATCTCCTCTTTCTATGATTTCTCGAATCACATGGAAACGTCTAAGAATGTGTTTGGATCTTTGGTGTGACCTTGGTTCCTTTGCTTGTGCAATGGCACCATTGTTGTCACAAGAAAGCTCTATCGGATTAGTGATGCTTGGAACAATTTCCAAATCACTAACGAACTTCTTGATCCAAATCGCCTCTTTAGCCGCATCGGATGCCGCTATGTACTCGGCTTCACGTGTAGAATCAGCTGTGGTACTTTGCTTGGAACTCTTCCAACAAACTGCACCTCCGTTAAGCATAAACACAAACCCCGATTGCGACTTAAAGTCATCTTTGTCGGTTTGGAAGCTAGCATCTGTGTAGCCTTTTACAACAAGATCTTCTTCCATTCCTCCAAAAACCAAGAACGCATCCTTAGTTCTTCGTAAGTACTTAAGGATGGTCTTGATCGCTATCCAACGGCTTTCGCCCGGATTAGATTGGTATCGACTCGTGGTGCTCAAAGCATACGAGACATCCGGTCTAGTGCATATCATGGCGTACATGATGGATCCAATTGCCGAAGCATACGGAATCGCAGTCATTCTCTTTTGCTCATCAATAGTCTTAGGACATTGATTCTTGCTAAGAGTTACGCCATGACCTACTGGCAAGTTCCCTCTCTTAGAATTTTCCATCTTGAATCTTCTAAGGATCTTGTCAATATATGTACTTTGACTCAAACCAATCATCCTTCTAGATCTATCTCTATAGATCTTAATGCCAAGAATATAAGAGGCTTCACCCATATCTTTCATTGAAAAACACTTTCCTAACCAAGACTTGACAAATCAAGTGCGGGAATGTCATTTCCAATGATTAAGATATCATCGACATACAGTATTAGAAAAAGCACTTTGCTCCCACCGATTTTCTTGTATACACAAGGTTCATCTTCGTTTTGATGAAACCAAACTCTTTGACCGATTCATCAAAACGTAGATTCCAACTCCTAGAAGCTTGCTTTAATCCATATATGGACCTTTGCAACTTGCACACTTTATTAGAATTCTTGGATCGACAAAACCTTCGGTTGTGTCATATACACATCCTCAAGTAACTTTCCATTTAGGAAAGCTGTTTTGACATCCATTTGCCATATCTCATAGTCATAATATGCGGCTATGGCAATCGAATTCTAATAGACTTAAGCATCGCAACAGGCGAAAAAGTTTCATCATAGTCTATACCATGAGTCCGCCTATATCCCTTTGCTACAAGCCTAGCTTTGTAAGTGTGCACCTTCCCATCCATGTCGGTCTTTTTCTTGAAGACCCACTTGCACCCTATGGTTTTTGCACCTTCGGGTGGATCAATCAAGTTCCAAACTTGATTATCATCCATGGATTGGATTTCGGACTTCATGGCTCCAAGCCATTTTTCCGAATCCGAGCGGACATCGCCTCTTGATAGGAAGTCGGTTCGTCATTCTCAATGACTTCCACTTCATTACTTTCCGATACAAGAAATCCATATCTCTCGGGCTCGGATCGTAACCTATCGATCGACGACGGACTGGAGTATCTTGAACCGGTTCCACAACTCCTTGTGAACTTGGTTCCGTCTCTACCCTTGGCTCAATGTTGTCTTCGGGTTCTTGAACTTCTTCAAGATCAATTTTACTCCCACTAGTTCCCTTATTGAGAAACTGTTTCTCAAGGAAGGTACCATATTGAGCAACAAATACTTTGTTCTCAGTGCGGTTGTAAAATTGATATCCTTTTGTTTCCTTAGGATAACCCACGAAGACACATTTGTCGACTTTGGTTCTAGCTTATCGGAGACAAGTCTCTTCACATAAGCATCGCAACCCCAAATCTTCATGAAAGAAATATTCGGTTTCTTTCCCCACCACATCTCATATGGTGATTTAGGAGCCGATTTAGTAGGAACTCGTTTAGTGTGAAAGCCGCAGCCTCTAATGCATGTCCCCAAAAGGATATAGGAAGGTCAACTTGACTCATCATCGATCGAACCATGTCCAACAAGGTTCTATTTCTCCTCTCCGACACCCCATTCCATTGTGGTGTCGCAGCGGAGATAACTCAAACGATTCCACGCTTTTGAGATGATAGTCAAATTCTTGGCTCAAATATTCGCCACCTCGATCGGATCGAAGTGCTTTAATCGTCTTGCCAAGTTGATTTTGTACTTCATTTTGAAATATTCGAAATATCTCAAACGCTTCACTTTTGTGCTTCATCGATAGACATAGCCATATCTTGATAAGTCATCGGTGAACGTAATGAAGTACCGAAATCCGCCTCTAGCAATGCCGCTCATCGTCCACATACATCGGTATGTACTAGACCCAATAAGTCACTAGCCCTTTCACTACTCTTAGTGTAAGGTGGTTTGGTCATTTTTCCCAATAAACAAGATTCGCAAACATCATATGATTCATAATCACATGAGTCTAAGTATCCATCTTTATGGAGTTTAGAAATGCGTTTCTCATTTATGTGACTAAGCTTCAAGAATGCCACATGAATGTGTTGTTCACATCATTTGGTTTGGACTTCTTACTTACATTATAAATATTTTCAATATTACTTTCTTTCTCAACATTAAGGACATAAAGGCCATTAAACGAGTTTGCAATACCATAAAGCATATCATTTAAATAGATAGATAACTTATTATTCGCAATAATAAAGTTAAATCCTTCTTTGTCCAAATAAGAAACCGAAATAATATTTCTACTCAAATCCGAACATAATAACAATTGTTCAAAACAAGTATTAGTCCACTAGGTAAAGTGACTTCATAAGTCCCTACGGCTAATGCAAAGAACATTTGCTCCATTCCCTACACGTAGGTCTACTTCACCTTGTTTGAGCAGCCTTCTATCTTTTAGTCCTTGCACATTTAGACAAATGTGGGATCCACATCCAAGATCACATACCCAAGAACTAGAAGTAGAAAGGAAAATATCTATAACATAGATACTTGAATCGTAGCAATCATATTGCCCTTTTTCATACCTTCCTTATTAGCCTTGCAGCTTTGCTTCCAATGATCAATCTCATTGTCATGGAAGTAAACCGCATCCTTTGAGACCTTTTTAGTTTAGCCTTAGTGGCAATGGCAACCTTTGCCTTAGGCTTAGCAACACTTGCTTTACCTTTGCCCTTTTCAATGACGGATCGCAGGATGTGAGTTTTGTTTAATGCCATTTGATCTACAATAAGATATGCAACATATGAACACATATAAGTATCCAACACATTTATCATTCAAGAGACAAATATAGTATTTCACAAATACTCCCACTAAATTATACACCTTCAAATACAAGCATGTATCATATAATTACAATGGGCTAAGATCCATATTTCACTTCAATTTTGGTTTAACTGAGTCAATGCCCAAAATTAAGTTATTTAGGTAGATAACATTTATCAATCACATCATATGTGACTCTTAGATCCTTTATGAGATTTTAGACATCATATGTCAAAACATGTTTTAATCTCATCTTATGCCTTGGGTCAAAACTCTTTTGAAAGCACCAATTAAGTCTAACCAATTTCAAACGTATGAGATACATAGAACGATGCACCCAACTGAGTCGAAACTACATCAACCCTTATCTCATCTTGCTCCATACTAGAATAGAATGATGTACCCAACTGAGTCGAAACTGCATCAACCTATCCCAATACTTCTCAAGTGTTTTACTTTCGGGGTGGCATAAAACTTAAACATTAAATGAAGGTTCTTTAAAAATAGATTATAAGCATATCAACAAAGATAACTCAGTAAAGTACACCGGGTAAGTTCCCGTGAAACCGGTGAGCCACAAGGACTACTTAAGTACCCAATCCTTAGACGTAACTCTCCTAGACATGTACAACTACAATATCAGCTTGATTGCAACATAATTCTACTTGTAAAGCCGACTTGTTTCATAAACAATCGACACTAACTTGTTTCTCATAAACAATTATTTTTTTTTTTTTTTTTTTTTTTTTTTTTTTTAGACGAAAGGAGACGTAGCTCCCTAGATTTTATAAATAAAATAAAAGAACATAGCACGGTGGGGGACATAAAACCTAACCACCGGAAAAGAAAAGAAATCTACAATGTGGGGCTTAAAGCCAACAATAAATTCAAGAAAGCTAAGGGGAGGGGTGCAAGTCCAAATGGACCGCCCCAAAACAAAAGGAAGGGGAAAACTAAGCCCTAAACTAAAAAAGGGAAAAGGAGAGAACCCAAACCCATCAATCAAAATTATCAGGAGGAGAAGCCGACCTTGCACGCCATTTCCTAGAAGAGACCATTGTGAAACCATCAGCATTTGTATTCTTTTTGTGAGACGGAGTAAAAGGAGTGTATCCGGCCATATCAGTAACAAAAGAATAAGGAGCCCTTGCAGCCGAAAAACGCTCTGGGGAACTTTGTTCCACAGCCACGAAAGGTTGGTGAGGATGGGAACAATTAGTAAACCATAATTCAATGTTCAAAACATTCTAGAATTATAACAGTTCTTCATGCAATGCAATAATTAATAAAACACCTTTTAAACAATTAAGCAAGCATAAGAACACAAAATAATCATGCAACGCAACAATTAAATAAACATCTTTTAATTAATTAAGCAAGCATAAGAACATATAATAATCATGCAACGCAACAATTAAATAAACATCTTTCAATTAATTAAGCAAGCATAAGAACATATAATAATTATGCAACGCAACAATTAAATAAACATCTTTTAATTAATTAAGCAGACATAATTATTATACAATTCTAGCATAGATTTATAAACAGATTTGTTTCTCATAAACAATCAGATTCCTTCAAATTTTGCGTAAACCGACTTTTTTTTTTTTTTTTTTTTTTTTTGGCGAAAGGAGACGGTACTCCCTAGATTTTAATAAATAAAAAGAAAATTACAAACAAGGTGGGGGACATGACAACCTCAACCACCAAGAAAAAAAAAACCTAAGGGGGGAGTCCTTACACAAGACGTAAGGTCCTCTACAATAAAGGGAGGGAAGACTAGAATACATATATATATTTTTTTAAGCAAAACAGAGGGCCGAGACTGTGCAAAAAGCGATAATCGTTGCCAAAGAATTAGGGCGGCCGCACAAGACAGCCGAGTCTCTTGGGCGGCCGCACAAGAAACGCTACAAAGCAAAAATAGACACCAAGAACAACCGAGAATTTGCAAAGAAACCCCATCAACCACAAAGAATGTAACACCAAAGAAACACAAACCAACAAGCCATTAAATCCTAACATAAGGTAAGGAAGCTCTATCCAATCTATATGCACCCCGGCAATCATGCGGGAGATCCTTAGGAGAGTAGAAACAAGTATTTGATCTTGAAGAAGAAGCAAAGTTAGCAAGACCATCAGCTACACGATTACCTTCACGAAGAATATGAGAGACTCTAACACGAATCTGCAAACATGATCTTTTTAATTTGTTGAACTTCATACCAAATGTTCCATGGAATATGGTAATCCATAATCAAGATCTTCAAAAGAATCTCCGAATCAACTTCTAGCCAAAGCGACGACATACCAAAAATAATAGCATAATTTAGGCCATCCAAGACACTGACTTTAGCTTCCGCCACCATATTAGTTCCCACTCCATAGAAGTTGGAAAAAGCAAACTTCGTAATTCCATGAGAGTTTCGAAACACACCACCACCCGATATCAACCCAGGATTTCCCTTCGCTGCCCCATCGCATTCGGCTTAAACAACTCAATGGAAGGAGATTTCCACACCACAAACCTCAACCGCTTTGAAGAGGATGAGCTGGAACAAATAGAGAAGTGCTCGAGGATATCAAAATCTCCATGAAAGAACTTAAAATTAATGTGGAAGGCCTTAACAACAAGAGAAACTTGATCAAGAATGACCCTCATAATTGAGTCAACCTTCATATCAATATTCTCAAATCTAGCTTTATTACGACTTTTCCAAATCTCCCATACAATGAAACAAGGAATCACCCGACGTAGCCACTTAGTACCCGGGCTAAAACCCATCGATTTACCAAACCACCAGCTAGAGAGGATAGACCGAATGCTATAAGAAAATAAATGAACACCCAAAGATATTAGCAAAAGGACCAAACTTTACTTGCAATCTCGCTATGAGCAAAAAGATGATTCACATCCTCAAGAGATCTAGCCACACAATGTACACATCCCGAGGCTAAAAGACACCTTTGCGTTGAATAGCAACATCGTAGGAATACCATTATGCGAAGTCTCCACATAAAAATAGAGATTTTAAGAGGGACATGCTTATGCCAAAGAAAATCAAAAATCACATCATGCGCCCTTAAACCTTACAAATACGCCAAGCCGAAGATATAGAGAACTGACCTTTACTAGATGGAAGCCAATATAATTGATCCGAACATTGGAGATGGAAATCGTTGAGTTTGCATAGATCGAAGGAGGCTGCGGACCATAAACTTCAAGAATATGATCATTCCGAGGCATACCATTTTGGAACAAAGACATAACTTCAATGTGATTCCCTGAAGAAGGTCCCGAAACCCACCAAGCCGGTTTCATGAATTGAAATCTCCCCATTGCCAATTCTCCAACCAATGTTAGCCTCCACAATATTTTTAACTTGTAACATACGACGCCAAATATGAGAAGAGAAAGAGGATGGGGCAAAGATCCATCGGATGAATACCAAAGCAAGATACTTAGCAATCATAAAATCAGCCCATAAGGAATTATATCCACGAAACCGCCACCAAAGCTTCATTGCAAAAGCTGTAGCAATATCTTCAAACTTCCTCAAACCTAAACCTCCTTCACAAGTAGGTTGAAACATACGAGACCGACGAACCCAATGGCATTTCCTATTCCCATCTTCATCACACCAAAAGAAATTGGCAATAATACGATACATTGCTGCGAAGACACCTTTAGGAGGCTCCAAGAGAGAAATATAATATAAAGGAATGGCTTGAAGACAGGATTGAATAAGCGTAAGCTTGGCACCGAAGGATAATAATTTGCCTTTCCAAGTAGCTAATCTATCTTCCATTTTAGCAATGACCGAATCATAGAGGGAAATTTTCTTCCGTCCCACATAAAGAGGGCACCCAAGATAAGAAATAGGGAAATTCTGTTTGACAAAACCCGTCACTTCCGTAATGATAGCATCTCTATTATCATCTTCAACGCCCAAGATATAACAAGACTTCGATATACTAACCAATTGCCCGGAAAAATCTTGATACCACTGTAAACATCTCATATGAGCTTCCATCGAGTCCTTCGACCCATTACAAAAAATAATGATATCATCGGCATACGCTAAGTGAGAAATCATTGGAGTGTTAATATGCGCCCGGTATCTATAACGAGGAATATTCGAATGAAGCATATTCAGGCCTCTGCGAGAACCTCGGCGGCAATAATAAACAAAGTAGGGGAAATTGGGTCACCTTGTCGAAGCCCGCGAGACGAGTGAAAGAAACCACATGATTCTCCATTGACAAGCACCGAGAACCAACACGACGAAATGCACCGAAAATTAAGTCATTCCAAACTTCAGAAACCAAACTTGCGCATGACTTTAATTAGCGCAAACCAAGATATTCGATCATAAGCTTTCGCCATATCAAGCTTTAAACACACATTAGATCCTCTAACTTTTTTCTTTACAGATTGCACAATTTCCTGCCCAAGAAGAACATTCTCATGAATTAAACGGCCTTTGACAAAACCACTCTGCTGTGGAGAGATAATACGAGGCAAAAGAGAGGCGAGCCGACAAGTAAGAAGCTTTGTAATAACTTTATTAGAGAAATTACAAAGACTTATCGGACGAAACTCATTAAATTTTGTAGGAGCACTAACTTTAGGAAGCATGACAATGAGAGTGGCGAGTCGAACTCAGAGTGGAAGAGAAAAACCAGAGAAAAATTCGAAATGGCCTTACAAAAATCATCTTTGATGATGTCCCAATACTCCTTATAGAAAAAACCATTAAACCCGTCCGGACCCGCTGCACTTTGGCTATTCATCAACCAAAGTGTATCTTTTATCTCCATCATAGTCGGAACAGCAGTAAGCCCCTTATTATCTTCATCATTGACAAGGCGAGGGATGACATCCAGAATATCATCATGGGGATTATCAACAGGGCTTTGAAGTTGGTCCGAGAAAAATCAACGACGCGCTTTGGATATCCTCTTTTTTGAAAGCCAAATTCCATCTCTATTCCGAATTCGATGAATAAATAGTTTTTGCCTCTTCTTTCGAACATATGAATGAAAAAACTTCGTATTCTTATCTCCATCCTTTATCCATGAAATATTAGCCTTTTGACGCCAAAAATCTTCATCCATCTTAAGCTTAGCAAGAAGCCGAGCCTGAGCCAGACTTAGAGCAGCCTTGGTATTATCATTAGCATCATTTTGAAGGTCAAGCTCACAGCCGACTTACCTCATCTTCAAAGATCTTTAACTTGTTGATCAACCCGGCCAAAAATATGTTTATTCCAATTTGAAATATCCTTTCTAAGCCTAGCAAGCTTCTTAGCAAAAGAAACTAGCGGCCTCCCATCCATACTCAACTTCCAAGAATTTTCAACTACAGAACGGAAAGATTCATGCTTAGCCCAAATGTTTAGGAACCTGAAACTGCCTTGAATATTATCTCCATGAACCTTCACTTGAACAACAAGGGGAGAATGGTCTGAACAAGTACGATTAATATGAGAAACAGTAGTAGCATGGAATTTATCTAACCAAGCTGAATTATAGAAAGCTCACAAGTCTTTGAAAAATAGAAGGCTTCCCTTTAGGCTTATCAACCCAGGTAAACTTACTACCATTATAACCAAAGATCAATAAGGCCGTAAAATTGCACCATGTCAGAGAACTCAGCAACAACATTTCTCTTAATAGGTCTACCACCCATCTTCTCAGATTGATCGAGAACACAATTAAAATCACCAATAACAAACCAAGGATCCTTGCAAGAACTCAAATCCATAATATCATCCCAAAGCTCTCTGCGAATGTATCTATCACAACTAGCATACACCACCGTAACATTAATATTGTCCTCCCAGAAAGAATGAGAAATTTGAAGAGTGATCTCTTGGGCTGAATCCCGAATAACCCTACAATCAAAGTCTTGTTTCCAAAACAACCAAATTTTACCATTAGTATTCGCCGCACAACCCCCACACCCAAACAATCTTTTGTATTTGAAAATCTGATTATTAGGAAGCATAGGCTCCGAAATAGCAAGAAAAGAAGACCCATGCAAACGGAATAACCTCTTTGCACGACGAAGAGAAGCCTTATTACCAATACCTCTAATATTCCAATATATTAACGAAAACCATTGTAAACCGTAAGAAGAAAGTACAGAAGAACCACCAAAGTTGAAACTAAGAAGGAGGAGAAACCGATTTACTTCGATTCTTTCTAGACTTAACCATAGTAAATCCATCGGCATCGCATTATGAGATATAGGATTATTAAACGGAGTAGAACCCGCCAAATCAGTGACAAAAGATGAGGTAACAGCCCTTGGAGACAAATTTAATTCCGACACTAAACCTTCATTATGAGTGGCAACAGCCTCCTCCGCAGCACCAAATTGACACAAAGCTGCTCCCGGTTGGAGCCTATGATCATCAATATTTTTCTGGATAATAGTCACCTCATCATCCTTCTTACTTGCATTCTTATGAATAACTTCGTACAAGCTTTTTGAAGAGCTTTATTAACAAAGATCGGGAGAGGAACGCCACGCTTGGCCAATGAAGGAAAAACTCCAGCTTTACGGGAACCTTCCATCCCATCACCAACATCAGTAGCAGCTGGAATTTTACTATTACCTGAGCTAATATCAATTACATCAATTTCTGACGCTATACCATTCACCTTAGCGCCACTTGAAGCCCCAATCACATTAGGATCATTAGCCAACTTCTTAGGGACTTCCTTAGATTGCTCACACTGTTTTTCCTTCCCCTCTTCCTGACTAGCATCAACCTTTTTAGCAACATACACCAACTCAGATTTTCCTTTATCACCCGAAGGTTTAGGGCCAATCAAATTAGGATTTGCCTTTTTACAAACTGAAATATCATGCCCGAACATACAACAATGTTTACAATACTTTGGCAAGTTATCATATTCCACTTTCTGGAAAAAACTAGGGCACGCATCCCCACAGTCAATGTAAATTTCATTAGGAAACTTCTTTGTTACATCCATTTGTATCAGAACTTTAGCAATGCTTGGCCGAGATAACTCCGCAGTAGCCTTATCAAGAGATAAAGGAGTACCTATATTTGACGCTGCAGCAAAAAGGAAACGCTTGTTCATCAAATGAACTGGCAGATTTGGGAAACCCACCCACACCGGAACAATGGGAGATTCAAGTTCAGGCCTCCATGCAGGAGACCATGCAAGAGTACGCATAGGAAAACGAGTTACATACCAAACTTCTTTCATAAAGAGACGCTGAAAATCCTCCTCATTAGATAACTGAATTAATAAATGACGATTATCCAAATGTCCAAGCTTAAAATTACCCTTAAGTTGGAATTTGGCAAAAGCAATCCTAGCTTCCTCCATAGAAGGCCTTCCATGCGCAAACTTACCAACCAGAGTAAATTTGAAAGGCAAAGCAAACAAATCAATTAAAGCTTTTGAAAGCTTAACAGATGGTGTACCTTTATAATTACCAGTTTGAATTACCGGGTCAGCCATATTATTTGATGAATGCATCAATCCATCATGGGAAGGTTTAGACGGTTTAGAGAACAGATCAGCAAATGATTTGGAAGAAGTTTTTGATTCAGATTGCTGCGACGACAGAGAACTGGATAGCGGCACATGAGCATTAGGATTTGCATGAGTTGCTTGTGCCGACACAATAGGGCTAGGGTTTGAATAATACGGATTAGGGTTTGCATGAGAAGTTTGGTCCACGCCATTAGAATTAGGGTTTGGATGCGGGCACTGCTGAAGGATTGATGGAGAGAAGTAAGGATTTCTATTGCTTGCATTCAGGGAATTGAGGAATGAAGCCGGGAGCCATGCCCATGGCCGCTTGGCGGTGAAACCCTAGGGAAACCCTAGAGAGAGTTCGCCTAGAGAGGGAAAGCTAGAGAGAGAATTGCATCGGGCTTTGTTGATGATGATTTGCGTAAACTGACTTGTTTCTCATAAACAATCAGAAAACCAAAATTTAATGTTTCAACCAAACATTTAGGAATTCTCAATTCAATGTTTCAACTAAACATCTAATAAAATTCTTAACACTTAAGAACAAATAATTCATGCATCGCAATAATTAATAAAAACACATTTAAATTAATTAAGCATGCATAAATAATGAATTAATCTAGCATAGACCTATAAACTTAATTTCCGTAAATTTATAGCATCCAGATTAAGACATAAAACATCTCGATTATTAACATAATCATAGATTAGCGTAAAATTTAAACAAACCGATTACGCCAGATCCGGCTTATTATGTCGCGTGACATAATCGGCCGGTGGCTAGTTATGTCGCGTGACATAACCGGCCGTATAACCGCATTTCCTCATGTGGCCTACTATGTCGCACGACATAGGTAGCCGGTCATAGATTTCAGATTTCAATCAATTCAGATTATATGCAATTAAATCCTGTAAACAACCTTTTAACAGATTTAATTCAACATAATCAAACCGATTTAACATAGATTAGCAAATTGTTTCACATAAACAATTAAATCTAATTCATACAAAGCAAGCCTAGAACATTTATAAACAATTTATAACGACTTTCTAGCATGCCAATTCGAATCTAACCATACGAACGGGGCTCTGATGCCACTGTTGGGTTTTAAGGATCCATGCGCAGCGGAATTTTAGCATTAATAACTTAAAACCCATGAGCCTAGGATCCGTTCTATACGATTAAATTGAATTCCTACGAGATAGATTTACCAACCTTAATCGCTTTCCGGTTTTGATCTATCGAACGTATAATTATGTGATTCGTAATCACAAACTTTGATCTTCAAATCTTCGAATCTTCAACTCCTTTGGATCTTCAGATTTGAACTCTAGGCCTTTGATTTGTTTGAACAAATTAAGACCCTCTTTTGGTAATCCACACAAATATGAATGTCGAGAACGATTCTCGGATTGGGAATTGCTAGATTCCAAAAACTTATGGAAGAATATTGAGAGGACTTTTGATTGTGATTTTTATTGAAAAATTTCGGCTAGACTATTAGGGTTGACAGCCCTCTCATATTTATAATAGCATCAATATGTTTCCTAATCAAATTAGGAGAACAGGCTGTCACCCACGCCTGGTGGCTCAATATGTCGCGCGGTATACTTAGCCACCGGCTAAGTATGTCAGCGTGACAAAGGTAGCCGGTTCGAGACTCTCAATCATTCTTCCTCTAGTTTCAATCAAAACATTCTAAGTGTGTGTGACCCAATAGGATTGTATTATGTTGGCAATGAGTCCGATCACATCGACCCTCATAAGACATAAGCGGACTCTAGCAAGCCATTATGTCTACCCAAATAATACAACATAAGAGTTCATGCTTCCATAATAGTAATAGTTTCACAATCCCTTTGTCACACGATGTCATATTGAACATAAGTCATGGTCATTGTCAACTTACATTGTTCAATGCTTTCTCGATTCCGAATATGTTGATCAACCAAGTATCCATGATCTCTATCATGTTCCTTGAGTGTGGCCACACATTTCATCAACACTATTCTACGAGGGGCCCAAGCCAACATCTCTCTTACGAGGGACAAATCCCATCTTGACTTATCATTCTTCCCTACAGGAATCCCGTAATGCCAACATAGTCCTTATTGCTACCCAGTTAAGGATAACTTTAGACTACATCTAACAACATGTTCATCAAGTGGAAGACAATGATAATCTCAGGTCTAAGGATTCTAATGACACTATTATTTTGAGATTTGATTATGACTTTTGACCATGACATAAATCTCAAGCGGGTCAAGTCCAGTCACTTGTTCTCTAACAAGTACCCATAAATCCAATGTGCATCTCTATGCAAATAATCATAATATGATTATCCATTAGCATTTATACTAGTTATTTACAAGTTGTAATGTGCATCTTCATGCATATGATCATCTCTATGTTCATCCATTACCAACTTTCACTAAATAACTAGGGACACAGATTAATATAATAAACATGCAAAACATATATTAATCAAAATAAAATTTTTCTTTTATTAATGATAAAGACGATACATAAAGGTTTATAGAAACTATAAGCCTAGGGCATAAACACTAACAGTTGGGTATAATCAAATTCTGATGGCCAAAGAAGACCAACACGAGACAACATTTATCACTCCGTGGAGGACTTTCTGCTACACTGTCATGTCATTTGGATTGTAGAATGCAAGGGCTACTTACTAGCGGGCTATCACAGCGCTATTCTATGATATGATCCATAAAGAGATTGATGTGTATGTGGAAGACATGATAATTCACTCCAAGGCTAGAGACGACCAACACTTGATTGATTTATGAAAATTCTTCGAAAAGATGAGAAATAAAAAGATGGGGACTAAACCTCCTAAAGCTAATATTCAGAGTAATAAGGGGGAAGTTCCTGGGATATATGGTCACAAAAAGGGGAATTGAATCAGATCCCTAAAAAATCAAAGCCATAATTGACATGGCTCCATCAAAGACTCAGAACATGGGTCATTTGCAGTATATCAACCGATTTATTCACCAATTGACAACAATGTGTGAACCCATCTTCAAGACGCTCAAGAAGAATGCCTTTATGGAATGGACAGTAGAATTCCAAAGAGCATTTATAGAAGTAAAGCAATACCTGACATGTTCATTTTTGCTAGTTCCACTGCAAAAAGACAAGCCTATATTGTTTTAATTTATAGTGAATGATGACGCCTTAAGGGATATGCTTGCTCAAGATCAGAAAGACTCCATGAAGGAAAATGCCATCTACTTTGTCAGCCGGAGATTCCACGGAAGCGAACAGAATTACTAGGACTTAGAGAAATCGTGTGCAACTTTAGTCTGGGTGACCAACAAATTGAAACATTACATGGAGGCATTCCCAATCAATTTAGTGTCAAGGGTTGATCCACTCAGATATATCTTCGAAAAGCCATTCATGTCGATAAGGGTGACCAAGTGGTATTTCATGCTTACATGTTATGATATCACTTATGTCACACTAAAATCCATCAAGGGGAAGGTGTTCAATGATCAACTTTTTGAATTTTCGTGTGATGAAGTGAAGGGAGAAGACCTTCAATTTCCTAATGAAGATGTAATGTGCACTACATCTATAAATAAGTGGCAATTTTTTTTTGCAATTTCCTGATGAAGATGTAATATGCACTACAACTGAAAATAAGTGGCAACTTTTTTTCGATGGAGCAACAAAGAAGAGAGGGCACAAGATAGGAATGTTGCTTGTTGATCCCAAAGACGTGTATATCCCAATAGCAATCCGACTAGAATTTGATGCCACCAACTATACAACTAAGTATGAAGCTTGCATCGCCGGGTTAAAAGCTGCTCTAGAAAGAAACGTTCAGGAGCTAGAGGTCTTAGGTGATTCTTTTCCCATTATAAACCAAACGTTGGGCAAGTGAAAGATCAAAGATCCTACACTATGAAGGTATGGCTTACACCTTTAGGAGTTGATAGCACAATTTTAAGAGGTTATTTTTCATAACATACCAAGGGACAAAACTCAATTTGTCGATGCTCTAGCACAATTGCTTTGGTGGAAATTCCTGAAGGAAAAATAGTGAGGCCTTTCAGTATTTCAAATTTAGCTACCCTGCATTTTGTGAAGTGGTTTAACTTGACTGAGAAGAGCCTAAACAAGCGTGGTACACAGACATTCATAATTTCGTGGTAAATAGAACCTACCCACCTGGCAATGACAAGAAAAGGCAGTTGGCTCTACAAAAATTGTCATCCAGTATGTGATGATTGGGGATCGTGTACACAAAAGGCACTATGAAGGGATCAATCTCAGGTGTACCAATAAAGCAGAAGCGAAAAGGGTCATGAATGAAGTCTACGAAGGTGAATGTGGACCTCATATGATTGGGGCTATGCTAGCAAAGAAGATCATCCGGTATGGGTATATCTAGACCACGCTAGAAAGGGATTGCATAGAGAAAATCAAGAGATGCGTGAAATGTCAAGTGCACGCAACCCCTCAGTCTTAGTTATACAACACGGCTAATCCTTTTCCATTTTCTACATGGGGAATAAACATCATTGGGAAGGTCCACCCAATTGATTCCAATGGTCAGTCTTGGTTGCCGTTGACTAATTCATAAAGTGGTTTGAGTCTGCATCTTGCAAAACACTCAATTCAAATAAAGTAGCGGACTTCGTGAAGAACAACATTATGTGCAGATATGAGGTGCCCTTTGAAATCAGTTCAGATAACGGGTCTCACTTTGAGAAAGATATGGATGCTCTTCTCATCAGGCACAAAATTTGCTAACACAAATCCTCTCCTTATCACCCGCAGACCAATGGGGTTGTTGAAGCAGCTAATAAGACAATTGAGACGATTATCCAAAAACTGGTAGTAACTGGAAGAGATTGGCCCGAGAAGCTACCCTTAGCATTGTGGGGCTACCGCACCTCAGTCCGATCAGCAACAGGCGAGATGCCTTATGCCTCGGTGTATGGTATCGAAGTAGTGATACCATTCAAACTCAAAGTGTCATCACTTAGAGTATTGCTAGAGAACCAAATTAATGAAGTCGAATGACTTTGGAGCAGATATGAGCAATTAGCACTGCTAGACGAGAGATGACTTAAGGCATTTAAATGCACAAGATCTTATCAACAACATATGGCTAAGGCTTTCAAAAAAAAGGTAAAGCCAAGTGATATCAAGGTTGGGGACATGGTACTCCGACAACACTTGCCAAATGCTATCAATCCCATGGGGAAATGGGGACCTCGCTGGGTAGGACATTACGTGGTGAAGAAAATCTTGAGTGGTGGCACAATACAACTGGTTGACTTAGATGGTGATAGACTGCCAAAAGAAGTGAGCATGGACAGATTGAAGTGGTTCTAGTCGTAACAGATGGCGGAAATAAAGCTCACTAGGTTGAAAACCCGAAAGGGCAACCTAGGCAAAAATTTGAGCAAATACGCAAAAGAGATGCATGCTAGATTGAAAAACCTAAAGGGTTGTCTAGGAAAAATAAAGGATGCGCATAAAATACCACCTTTCGTTCGAACTACGAAGACCTGAGCCTCTTACAACATGAGGAACGTAGGCAACTTTCGGGTCCAGTCTAATCAAACAAAAAATACAGCATCCCATTTCAGTAAAGTGTAATTTTATTCATTCCTTATAACATTTTTACCATTACAATGAACTTGCTAAAATATTTTTAAAAATATCAATAAAGAAAACATTGGTTTGTTGATGGATGTGTTTTCACCCATCCGGAGAATATATCTTTAGACCTATTTGATGCTCAACCTTGGGTATTTTGATGGATTTTTAGATTGTTTAAGAGTATAGGTAAAATAAGGAGAAAGTCACGGATATTGATCTTATGAGTACAAAAGGAACGATCAATAGCGGAGCGGTAACGGAGGAAAGAATAGAAATTATGGAAGGACAAAGTGGACATGACCCTTATTTTTCAATACCATTGGGTATTAATTTTCGAGAGATTTCCAATGATATGTGGCACATCCCAATCGGAGTTCGTATGAAAAAGTTATGACCTCTGAAACTTTGTCGAGGAGCGAACACACCCGAGGAGGGGGAGCGCTCGCTCTCCAATTCCAGAAACTCATGTTTTGCATCACCATAAAAGGGTGAGATCACCCCCTTTAGGGGGTACGGTTGCCCCCCCTCCCCTCCACCGTAACTAATTTTCTCTCCTTTTTGGATTAGGTTTCCTCGGTTGTTTCCCTACTTGACCCCTCTTCTCCCATGTATAAATATGATACTGCAGCCATGTTTTGGGACATCTTTTAGGCTTTATTATTCTCTTACTATCTCCTTTTTTTCTTCTCCTCTCTTGCATATTAGATTAGGGTTTTATTTATTGAAGACAAGGATTTAAGGTTTCACTACAAGAAAACAGGCCGTTACCGACGGATATTTCCGTCGGTAATCATTAGAAATCCGTCACTAAATTTATTTAGCGACGAATTTTCTACGTTTAAAATCCGATGTTAAAACGTGCGTCAGTAAATTTTGCGACGAAATACCGACGGTTCTCAATATGCCTTACCAACGGATAATTCCGTCGCTGTTGTTTTAAAATCCGTCGAAAATTTCGTAAAATAATCGACCAATTCAAAGCCTATACCGACGGATTAGCGACGAATTTTCCGTCTTTATTTAAATGGTCGTTTTATTTTTGGACCATTTTAGTGACGGATTATCGACGGATCATTCCGTTGCTATTATTTATGATGCTGTAATTATTATTTTTATTATTAATATTGCGACGAATTATTCCGTCGCTATATTTATTAAAAAAAATCTATATTTATTTGTTTTTTTATATGCCAAATTATTGAGGGCTTTCTCGACGGATATTTTCCTCACTAAATTGGCATTTTATATTAAAAAAATTACATATATATTAATATATTGATATATATATATATGTGTGGGTATTGATGCCGCAAGAAATGTACTTATCAATCTTCCTCCACGTGGCAGATCGATCACTTGGCTCCTTGACACAGAAACCGTAACCCACGACTAGCCGGATGTGTCTCCCGCTTAGACCCTCGAGCGTGAGAGTAAGTATGTATGTATTGGAGAGCAAAAGATATTGAACAAGATGAATATTCAAACAACAAAATTGCAAATTACCTCAAAACCGTTGTAGTGGTTATGTATTTATAGTTGTTGAAAGTGGTTTATTTGGTAGGGCTACATGAGCTCCGATATTTTAGGAACAAGCACGTGTCATGTGAACGTGTCCTTAAACGATCCCTGATTTGTAGGAAAGCAGTTATGGCAAGAATAGAAACACGTGCGCCTGTAACCGTTAGGTCGACGCTTGCTTGGGCAGGTCGAGGTCGACACTTGGAGTTAGGTCGACCTGACTGACGGGTAGAGCTGGATCGTACCCGAAATAGGGTCATGAAGTCGTACTTAATTAGGTCGGGACCTGGCAGGTCGGACAATGAACTTAAGTCGACGTACCAATGAGATGGGCTTTGGGCCATGTGATCATTGGGCCTAGCCCACTAAGAATATAGTGGCCATAATTACTTGAGGACTGGGCTTTACTTGCTTGGTCCAGTTCAATACATTTGGCATGTTCAGTGGCCCCCAACTTTCGAGTTGACTTTGTCGACTAGGAAGTTAAGGAAATTTTGACAAAGATCGCTGTGACTCGCATGTCGCTGCTCGTTCTGAAGGTTAATCGACTAGAGTGACGTGGCACAATCCCTGACGTTCATGACGTACGGTTAGATATGAAAGAGCGCCGTTTTTCCTTAATGATTACAGTTTTGACGTTTGAGAGTTCGTCTTGGAAACCGTTTCCGCATTAAATTTTGGAAAACAAAACTTTTGAATTTTCCTTTTCCTCTTCAATCTTGGAAAATATAAATACCAAATTCCTTTCTCATTTAGAACTTTTGCTCTCTCTGAATTCTTGCGTAACTCCGGTGAAGGCAGCAGAAAAAAGGCAACTGATTAAATCCGAGTTTTCGTCTTCATCTGTAACCTTTCTTCATTCGAGCTAATTAAGGTATTCCTTTTTTCCCTTAGTATTAGGGTTTTAATTTCTGCAATTTCCCCCATTCCGCCATGGCTAGGACCTTTAGTTGTGAGCGTGGAGCTTGGTATGGTTACTGTAGGGTGAATAGAAGAGTTTACAAGCACTTGAACGGGGAGTGGAGTGAGATAACAATGGAGGAATGCACCTCAATTTTGACCCGTTGGGGCTTGCGTTTCACCGAGCTAATTTTGCCCGTAGGAGAGGGTCTAGGCGTTTTAGAGTCGAATGATCCCAGAGTTGTGTCTTTCAATCTTTTCCATGAACTTCTCGATCACCTTGCGTTGTTCTACGTCCAGGGCCCTAATAAACCCTCTTTTATTAAGAATAGGTTGGGATTCCCAGGGGAATCTAGGTCGCCTCTTAGTGTGTCCACTAGGTCGCTTGAGACTGTGTATAGAACTGATTCCCCTGTTTCCCCTTCTTCTTGTACAGATATGGAGACTCAAGGAGAAGTTGATGCTTCGACCTCTTCCAGCCCACGCATAGTTGAAGCCTTTGGGACCTCTGTAGTGTCTGGGCGGAATGAAAGGGGCTACGTGCCCAAAGGGCCACTCAGAGGGAAGCAAAACTTTCCCTCCCAGATATCTATGATCCACGACTTCTGTGAGGTGGACAGGGAGGAATTTGATGTTACCCTTTACAGCAAGAAGGATTTCTTCGACCAGTTTGGTGGCACCAAACTGGTCGAAGAAATCCTTACCTCTCCAGCTGGGTGCCAATACGTGTAGAGTCTTGGTCTGCTTCGCAATGGTGTGCTGCTTCTTAGGGTATGAGCCTTGCATGAGGGTATTTAGAGAGTTTTTTGGTGTGAAATTTGATAAGTCCCAGGGTATAAGCATCCCCTCAAAACCGAATTCTCCCAAGTTATTCATCAATTTGCCCAGTAAAGCCAGTGGTTGGAACTCTCACGTGGTAGTAGTGGAGAGTAGGCTGGGTTGGGAGTTCCCTTTACCCAGTGAGGACACCCAAGTAGTGAGAGAGGAGGATCAATGGGAGCCATATTGGCATGCTGACTTACGTAAGAAATTGGTAGAGCTGGTTGCCCATAAACCCATCAGTTGGGAAGTTTTAGGAACCACTAAGAACAACTATATTCAGGCTGGTATGATGCTTGGGGATGATGACGTCGTGCCACTGGTTCCCATAGTGAGGTGCTTAAGGTATCCGGACTGGGTAACCCACGCTCTGGATAGGTTCGAGAAGAAATGCTCGCTCTGCCAGAAGACCCCCAAGTATTGTAAAGATAATGGGGAGCACGTTGGTGGTAAGGATTTTACTCGTCCCTTGATTACCCGTATGTGAAATTTTTAAGATTGTGCTCCCGCTTGCTTGGCTCTTATACTTAACTCTCTGCTCGTAACTTGTTGATTCTAGTGTAGATCTTGTACCACGTACATGTTTAGCTTCTGTATAGAACCTTTTAGCTCGTAGTTATATTGTTCGTATGTAGAACTAGTAGCTTGTACATAGAATTATCTTGATAGGTCGAGCTAATACTTTATCCTCTTTGTCTTATGCAGTTCTAACCCCTGCCCAGGAAGCTAACATGGGACGAGCTATTGACGTGAGGAAGAGCAAGAGGAGCCATGGAGCTGTCAATGCTAGGGAGAATCGAGAGGCGGAGGGAGTTAAGAGGAATGAGCTATTGAAGCTGGTTGATAAAGACACCACTCAATACATCCCTGCTGAGGATAATGTTGAGGAGCTGGGAGAGGAACCTGTTGATGGAGGTAAGGCTCAAGGCTCTGAGGAAGTTGATGCAGCTGGAGTTGATGGGACTGAGCTGAATGTGGAGCCAGTCAAGGAGGTCGTCAGGGCCAGAACCCTTGCCCAAGCTAAAGCCAAGACCAAAGCTGCCTCCAAGGCAAAGTCTCATGTCATTGATGTGGATGAGGATGAAGAGGATGACAATGCTCCCCTGAGCAAAAAGATTAGGATTGGCCCGTCCAAGGTAAGCTCGACATCTAACCGGTCGGCGGTGAGCCAATGGAGACTGAAGTTATGGGCCCCGGTCCTCTCCCGTCCATGTTTCATACGCCGAGTTGATTCAGGCTCGTGTTGATGAGCTGAGTGAGGTGACTCCTCTGACTAGGATCAACTGCTTTGCTAGGGAGTATCCTGAGTTGGAGTATGGCCAGGTGGTTGTTAGGAGGGGAGCTTTTTTTTTTTTTTTTTCAACGAAAGGAGACGTAGCTCCCTAGATTTTATAAATAAAATAAAAGAACAAAGCACGGTGGGGGACATAAAACCTAACCACCTAAATAGAAAGAAAAATACAAGGTGTGGCTTAAAGCCTACAATAAAAACAAGAAAGCTAAGGGAGGGTGCAAGTCCAAATGGACCGCCCCAAAACAAAAGGGAGGGGGAAACTAAGCCCTAAACTATCAAAGGGAAAAGGGGAGAACCAAAACCCATCAATCGGGATTATTAGGAGGAGAAGCCGACCTTCCACGCCATTTTCTAGGAGCGACCATTGTGAATCCATCATCATTTTTATTCTTTTTGTGAGAAGGAATAAATGGAGTATAACCGGCCATATCTCGTGACAAAAGAATAAGGGGCCCTAGCAAAAACGCTCAGGAGAGATTGATTCCACACCACATAAGGTTGGGGAGGATGGGACTCTCTATATCGAGCAATGTTGCGCATAATAGCCTCTTCATCATTCGGAGGAGCATTGACATTACCCATTTGAACAGCCAAACCGAGCCCACACCCAAAGATTCTTCGGCGGCAACACCATTATTTTCCACGGCCTACAACGTTGCCATTATTAGGTTCGGCATCAACATTAACCTCGAAGTAACCCTACGCCGTACCAATTACGGAGCCCCTAACTGGAAGCCTAGAAGGAGCATTTGGCACCTTAAGAGCAGCCTTAGCCACCTCATCAACAACAATTTTGGAGAGAATTGAAGAAATAGGTTTCGGCTTTGATGCCTCATTTGTAACAGAGGAAGAAACCTTCACAAAAGACACACTCTTTTTAAGATTCGGCTTCAAAACTTTAGAAGCTTCCACATCCAATTGAGCCCCATCAAGAACATTAACCTCCTGATCAGAAGCTTGGGTAAGCGTTTTGCCATTAGAAGTACTTCCATGAGATGACTGATGAGCAGCCACATTTTTTAAAATAGCCTTTTCGGCTTGGTCCTCCACCTGAGCAATATTAGGTTCACTATCTTCTACCACAAAAGGATACTCAGGATCAGAAATAGGGATTGAGAACCCCCCAATCTGATTATCACTACCCTTTTTAGAAGAATCAGCCACCTCCTTGTAAACCTTTTGTATACTACCTTTGGGCTTTTCTTGATCTTTAACCTCCGCATCCTTCTGTTGATGCTTCTTGTCCTCAACTTTCTTACCAAGGCCAGGGTTAGCACGCTTACATGAACCAACATCATGTCCAAGCTTAGAGCAATGCTTACAATACTTTTTGTTAGGAGGGGAGCTGACTAGGATTTAATCAAGAAGTTCACCAACAAGCCTTTGACTCCAGAAGCTTGTCGTGCCATGGTCGGGCTAGCCACCTCCGAGGTAACCCTTTGTAGTTTTTGTAATACTGGTTTGGTTTTCTTCGTTTGTCCCAAGTCTCTACTTCATTTCTGGTTGACCTAACTCTTCATATTTACTCGTCATTTCAGTCTCTTGCCATGATTGACTTGGCCACCTCATATTGGTAAGCTGCTGAGGAGCAAGAGAGGTTGGCTAAGACTATGCTAGCCCAAAAGAATGAAGAGTTAGCAAAGGCGTAGGATGAGCGGGCCAAACTGAAGGAGGAGCTTGAGAAGCTGAAGGAGGAGCACTCTGACTTGGACAATTCCTATGATGCGTTGAAGCTTTTGAAGGACAACGAGGTAAAAGCCAAAGAAGAAGCATGGGGCAAGTTGGGAGAGGCTAACAAGGAGCTGGGTGAGCTCAGGCCTATTAAAGATAAAGTTGTGAAGGATTTAGAACTGGCAACCCAATTGTTGGAAGAGAGTCACGTCATTTTAGCCAAAAAACAAGAGGAACTTGAGGCTGCTCGGCTTAAGTGGGAGGGAAAGCTAGCTGACGCTGTGAAGGTTGCCAAAGAGGAGGCTGTGTAGGCCTACAAAGATAGTGACGAGCTCCATACTCATATTACCAAGCAGGTTAGCTCATTCTGGGATGTAGGTCAGAGCCACATGGCTCGACGTATCGTGGTGGACCCCTCTTTCAACATCTCTATTGAGCAGCTTGCCCAATGGGCTTCGGAGGATCCCTATAATTCGGCAGCTCGCCCGGGCCATATCCTAGTGCCATATAACGACAATGACTTGGCCAACATTGCCAAGGATGATGAAGAGGCAGATGCAGAAGTTTGGGTCCCTCCTGCAGTTGAACCAGTGAATTTTGATACAATTTTGGCCGAGCTCGAGGAGCCTGACTCTTCGGCTTTTGACAATTCTACTCCGCGTCATGGATTCTCTGAGTCGGGTAAGCTCTTAGGTCCCCAACAGCAGGAAGAGCCTGTAGGTGATCAAGCGACGAACAGTGCTCAAGTCGAAGCAGCTCCTTCCTCTTGAATTTTGTATTTGAATGGCTATGTAATCAAACAAGTTCCAAACATTTATCGTTTTTTGGTTTTGTGAATGCTTGAAAGCCTTGGCCCGGTTTTTGGGAGGCGCAACATTTAGCAACTTTAATTTGCTCAAGTCTCGACCCACTTTTGGGAGACTTATTTATATACAATCGTAGCTGACTTTATATCCTTGTATGTTGTATGCTTTTAATTTCAGTAGGTATGTGTCGAGCTAGATGTAATAGGACGAATAAATCACCCTAATCTTAGTGTCGACCTGGCTTCATGGGGACTTAGTCAACCTTAGACTTGTAAGGATTTTTGTAAATGAGGTTGACTCAGAGTTGAACCTGTCTAAGAGATCAAAGCTGACCAAGGGTCGAGCTTATCAAAATGAAGTCGACCTAAGGTCGGACTTGTTAATAGTCTACAGCTGATTAAGAATCGAGCTGATTAGGATAAAGCCGACTAAGAGTCAAGCCCGTTAGGACGAAGTCGACTAAGAGTCGGACTTGTTGAAGGAACAAAACTTATTAAGAAAAAAAAGTTTGTTAAAACGAAGGTGACTAAGAGTCGAGCTTGTTGAACGAAGTTGACTATGAGTCGGACTTGTTAAAAGAACAAGGCTGATTTAAGAATCGAACTTGTTAAAATGAAGCTGACTAAGAATCGAGCTTGTTGAAATTAGTGTGGTACAATGTTTGGTCGAATAGAGCTGCGATTTTTTATTGATGAATGTGCTTACATCGAAAGGGAAAGCTAGAACTATGACAAACTTGAACTTGGAAATTTTCATTAACCTTGAACTGAACTAGGGACTTTGAACTAGAAATAGTATTTGATGAGATGAGTAGCGTGCCATGGATGCTTCAACTCCTCACCGTCTGGATGAGCTATTATGTAAGTCCCCTCCTTGATGATTCGAGTAACAATGTAAGGACCTTCCCAGTTAGGAGATAGCTTGCTCTGTTGGGTCCTTCTTCCTGTCGCCTCGATCTTTCTCAACACATGATCCGCCACTTGGAATGATCTTGTCTTCACCTTCTTGTCGTGGTAACTTTTGGTTCGCTGCTTGTAGTTGACCATTAGAAGATAGGCAGTATCTCGCTTCTCGTCGATCAGATCCAAGTCGATCAATCTGTTGATATCATTCTATTCTTGATCAAAGAATGTCACTCTGGCTGTAGGAAACCTCAACTCAGCTGGAGCCATGGCCTCTGACCCGTATGCTAGAGCGAATGGGGTTTCCCTCGTAGGCCCCCGAGTGGTTGTTCGAACTGCCCAAAGAGCAAGGGGGAGTTCGTCCAACCAGTTCCTGCGTCGACCTACTTGGCCTGTCTTTAGTGAAGATAGGACTAGCTTATTCACTGCTTCAGCTTGCCCATTTCCTTGAGGATATGCAACAGATGACTGCCAATGCTTGACCCCCCACTCTATTCATTTCTTCTTCGAAGGCTCTGGAGAACTGTAACCCATTATCTGAAACTATAGCTCGAGGGATTCCAAATCGACACCAGATGAAGTCGTGTATGAAGTTGATGGCGTTTTCCTCTGTGATGCGAGCTAGTGGCTTTGCTTCGACCCACTTGGTAAAATAATCAATGGCGACGATCGCATACTTGCAATTTCCCCGGGCGGGAGGGAAGGGTCCAATTAAGTCGACTCCCCACATATCGAACGGCCAAGCAGCGATCACTGGAGTTTGTTTTGTTGTGGGCATATGAGGTAGGTTGGCAAACCTTTGACATTGGTCACATTGCTGTACAAAGTCATGAGTGTCAGCTCTCATGTGCGGCCAATAATATCCCAAAGTGATCAATTTGTCGGCTAGAGTCCTGGCCCCCGGGTGTCCACCACAAATTCCACTGTGTACTTCATGCATTAATGGGTGATCTCCTGAGGGTGAATACACTTCAACAGAGGTCTAGTGTACGATCTCCTGAATAGCATGCCTCCTTGGAATGTAAACTATCTTATAGAATTCTCAGTTGAAATGGATATCTCGGGGCTTTCTTCTTGATGGCTCGAGCTTTCTTCTTGTCTCCTGGGAGCTTGCCACTTTCCAGGTACGCCTTCATTTCCTCGATCCAACACTTGTTATAAGCCCAGTTCCTTGAGGTGTCCTCCACACACTGAATTTGAAATCTTTCATATCTTTGGGCTTTCTAAGTAAGAGATGGGTTCTTCATGTGGCTCGTTCGAAGTAGCCAGTTTTGAGAGCAAGTCGGCCAACTCATTGTCTTCTCGACCAATCCTTTGGATTTCCCAAAACTCCAAGTCTTTTGTCAGTTCCTTCACCAGGTCGTGGTATTTGACTAAGGTGGAATTTAGTACCTCATACTCGCCTCTAACCTGGTTGACTATTAGTTGGGAATCACAGTATGCCATGATTTTAGTCGCTCCAAAGCACTTGGCGTATTCAATGGCTGCTACTAAGCTTCATATTCTGCCTGGTTATTGGATGCGTCAAACTTGAACCTCAATGACTCCTCATATAGTGTCCCAGACTCTGGCTCGATTAGAACCATCCCAGCTCCACAGACATTCTTTGTAGCTGACCCATCTGAATAGACCTTCCAACAATCGTCGGGTAGAGAAGTGACGAGCTGGGGCCCTTAGATTTTTCTTTCTGAACTCGCACCTCGTTGTCCTCCTTGGTGAACGTAAGCTCGACCAAGAATTCTGCCATGGCTTGAGCCTTCAATGCCTTTCGAGGTTGATACTCGATGTCAAATTCCGTGAGGGCAATTGACCAATTGAGTAAGCGACCTGAACTCTCTGGCTTGTGCAAGATTTTTCTCAAGGGTGCATTTGTGAGCACCACGATAGGATGAGCCAGGAAATAAGCTCGCAGCTTTCTTGAAGCTATGACTAAGGCATAGGCGACCTTCTCAACATTGTAATATCTGCCCTCCACATCTGATAGGGCCTTGCTAACATAGTACACGGGCTTTTGAAGCCCTTCCTCTTCTCGAACCAGCACTGCAGCAACCGCTTTGTCCCCCACAGATAGATATGCGAACAAAGTCTCTCCAGTGGTCGGGCTACTCAATAGGGGTGGAGTAGCGAGGTAATCCTTGAGTTGTTGGAACGACGAATGACATTCGACCGTCCACTAAAAATTTTTCGTCCCCCTCAAAGCTTTGAAGAAGGGGAGAGACCTTTCCGACGACTTAGATATGAAACGACCTAGGGATGCAACTCTTCCATTAAGTCGCTGCATCTCTTTGACACTAGTGGGCTTCCTGCATATCGACTAGAGCCTTGATCTTCTCTGGGTTCGCCTCTATTCCTCGTTGTGACACCATAAATCCAAGAAATTTACCATTTGCTACACCAAAGACACATTTCTTTGGGATTGAGTTTCATGTCGTTTGCTTGCGAGGTTGGCGAACGTTTCCTTTAGGTCGACCACATGACGTCCGGCCTGTTTTGATGACCATATCGTCGACGTAGGCCTCATGTTTCGGCCAATCTGTGAAGCAAAGACCTTGTTGACCATACGTTGATAGGTCGCTCCTGCGATCTTTAACCCAAATGGCATCATAGTGTAGCAATAGATGCCTCCAGCTGCTTGGAAAGCCGTCTTCACAATGTCATCCTCATGCATCTTGATTTGATGGTAGCCTGAATAAGCATCTAGGAAGCTGAGGGTAGAGTGGCCAGCAATGGAATCAACAAGTTTGTCGATTCTAGGAAGAGGATAGCTATCTTTTAGGCAGGCAAGGTTAAGATTGGTGAAGTCGACGCACATTCTCAACTTGCCATTTGACTTCTTCACCATGACCACATTGGCTAACCAGGTTGTATGTGTGGCCTCCTTAATTATACACTCAAGAGTTTTGTACCTCGGTTTTTATGGCCTCCTCTTTGTCACGAGCGAAGCTTCTTAATTTAAAGTGCAGGCTTTATGGTGCTGGGTTGACCTCCGGTCTGTGAACGACGACCTCTTCCTTGATCCCCTTCATATCTTCTACTCGCCACGCAAAGACGTCGTTGCTTTCTTTGAGTAGCTCGATGATTTCAAACCTTTCCTCAGGTGACAGCTGCTTTCCAATCTGGATTTTCTGCTCAGGGTAGGAAGGATTTATAATTACTGCTTCCAACTCGTCCACAGCCTCTAACTCTGGACCATCTCTAAATTGCAAGGTTTCAACGATGATCTCTCTGACCCTCTGTCTTTCTCTGGCCCCCCAAGTGGGGAGCTTCCTCAGCAATCATCTCATCCAGCTTGTCTGCAGTCTCACTAGTAGTGGCCCCCGAGTTATTGTCGATCTAGAGGCATAGCTTGCCTATGGAGACTTGGTCGACCATAACTGTATCCGGATCGACCATGGTGGTTTCAGAGTGACGTGTCGACTCAGTCATGATCTCGTCATGTGAGCGATAGGTCGACTCTTCCATAATGGTGATTGTAGATAGCCGAGTAGTTTTGGTGACTGACTGAGACAACTTTAAGTATCCTTCTGCAGTCTCAATCTCTAGCTCCCTCTTCTTCCTTTCTTGAAGTACATGATCAAGGTATGCTCGAGCTGTGCCTTGCACGCAACCGACTCCGGTGGTGTGGGAATTTAACTCGTTGATGGGGGATAGAGGCCACCATTCCAAGTGCGACCTTAGACACGATCACCTGTAGGGATCTTTGTCCTAAGTCGACATCTAGCTCTATCTGTCCTTTCGCATCGACCCGGTGGTTGGTGAAGCCTTCCAATCTACCATCATATCTTTCGAGCTGCTCATTTGAGAGACCCATCTCCTGGAATGTTTTATAGAACAGAATATCCTTGCAGGCCCCCGTGTCGACTAAGAGTCTGCTCGTCGTACATCCATCAATGAGTCCTGGGATGACGAGAACTTGCTCTCTAGCCGCCATATTAGTTGCTAGCTAGTGAGGATAAAAGCTTATCACCTCGTCACGGCGTTGCTCCTTGGTGGCACATGTGGGGCTTTGTTGGTGAAAGATCTTGTGCTTGATGGGTGTGTTCTTGGCTTGTTCGGTAATAACACCCCGGTCGATCTAAGGCTGCCTTGGTTCCGGATGTCCACACACAGGGTCGCTCAAGCTCCACCGCCTTGAGGCCTTTTAACGTATGCGTCGAGCCTGCCTTGTTCGACCATCCTCACGAATTATACGCTTGGGCTCATGCGATCTTACGTAGTATGGCACGTATCTTTGTGGTACTCGCGGTGCCCAGGTTGTCCCTTCGAACTCATTTGCGGGGTTTATTGGGGCGGAGTGGGGCCGGCTCGACCGCATTCATAATCTCGGTTCGACTCACCGTTAGAGAGTGAAAGCTTCGGGTACTTTCTCGGTTGCCTGGTTGCATTCTTACCATTCTTATTGTTTCCCCCGTTCTTGGCTGAGTCCTTCTTATCATCACCGGCCTCAACCTTGGGACTTTTCCCATTCTTCTTTTCTTTTCTTTCCTCGGCCAAAGCTACGTTGTAGGCCTTCTCAAATAACTCTTGCCGAGTAGTGACTGTTCGAACTGTCAGCTCATAGTCCATATCCAAGGAAGTAATTCCACTCCTAAAATAGTTGATCGGTCTCTGTCTGTGAGGTCCTCCTCGATCTTGTCGACCATCTCCTTAAACTTGGTGTAATAGCTCATTGAGCTTTCATTTTTCCCTTGCACCAAGTTGTTCGGATCGGTGATTATCTTCCTAGCCCCGCTTGATCGAGAAGCGTTCAAAAATTTAGTCCTCATATAAGACAAAGTTGTGATACAACTGGTGCTAAACCATTAAGCCAAGTAAGGGCGGCCACAGTGAGTGTCTTTGGTAAGTGCCTTCCACATCATGTCGTCCTCGTGGGAGACAAAGCACATGGTAGCCTCCAAGTCGTATATGGCTTTTGACGTTAGTCGCTCGAGTATTTTTCCAAGGCGGCAATCTGAACCTCGGAGGTCGACGATCGAGTAGATCTTTGGCCAATGGACGGAGAGCAAAATCCTTGTGCTCACTCTTTCCAAGTATTTTCCTTCTTCTCGGCCTCCCACTTGTTCGAACTTCTTCTTCCAGAAGGAGCCACTCCCACTAGCGTTGGGCACTATCGTCCCTAGCATGGGAGACCTCATTCGACCTTTGCTTCTCTTCCTGGTGATTCTCTCTTCCGGGTGGTTCTATGTCTTTCACTTCTAGGGGAGTTATTCCTCTGTCCCTTCTATCTCTGTGGGAAGGTGACCTCACTGAGGCGAGTTGGCGACCTGCGCCTTTCATCTCTTAGTGGCGACCTGCGCCTATCATTCCTGGGTGGCGACCTGCGCCTTGCTTCTCTTATAGGCGACCTGCGCCCACTCCTTTCCACTGTGAGATTGAGACCTTTATGTTAAGTGGTGATCTCGCGCATGCTTCGATTGGCCTCTAGCTATGTCCTCGAGTCCGGAGCTTCTTGCTTCACATTTTACATTGAGGCGGCCTGAGATCATCACACAGGACATGAATAGGTGATTGAGTCCGCACTTACCATCCTCTGCATTCAACATTATCCTACGGCCTCCTTTGGTGAGCACTCCTAGCATGCTCCTGTTTGAACCTTGAGATGGAGCCACCCTCTCGAGACCTTCTATCACTTTGTTACGCCTCCTCCATTGCAACAACTCGGCCGAGAATGCGAGCTCGCTCCATCGGCATTTCTTTTACGCTCGGTGGGTTGGATGAGGGACTGCCCTATTTCCGGCATTCATTTGTCGATTGGACGCTTTGGAGGAGGTAGAGCTCCTTGTCCCTTCATAGGCCGTTTGTCTCTCCTTCCATCTGGCAATCCCCTGCCATCAGCCACACTGTTAGATCGTGTTGCCCTTGCGTATTGACGCGGAGGAGGGGGAGGAGGCAAATTAGTGTTTCCAGTGTTTGCATTTGCGTTATTGTTTCCTTCTTCGTGCCCGAGTGAGGCTTCAGATACATGTCCCTCTCGAAGTCACCATGATTGCGGAGTTGAGAAAACTTTCGAGGTCAAGTTATGCACGCTTCCCGACAATGGACCAAGCGATGCGCAAGAAATGTGCTTATCAATCTTCCTCCACGTGGCGGGAGATCACTTGGCTCCTTGTCCATACGGATTGTGTAAGTACTCCCCGTTGCTTTTCCAGGTGGTTAAGGTTGTCATGTCCCCCACCTTGTTTTGTAATTTTATTTTTAATTAATAAAATCTAGGGAGTACCGTCTCCTTTTGCCAAAAAAAAAAAAAAAAACAAAAGATATTGAACAAGATGAATATTCAAATAACAAAATTGCGGTTACCTCAAAACCGTTGTAGTAGTTATGTATTTATAGTTGTTGAAAGTGTTTATTTGGTAGGGCTACATGAGTTCCGATATTTTAGGGACGATTACGTGTCATGTGAACGTGTCCTTAAACGATCCACGATTTGTAGGAAAGCGGTTATGGCGGGAATAGAAACACGTGCGCTTGTAACCGTTGGAGGTCGACGCTTGCTTGGGCGAGGTCGAGGTCGACACTTGGAGTTAGGTCGACACTGACGGGTAGAGTTGGATCGTACAGAAATAGAGCTTGGGTCATGAAGTCGGACTTAGTTAGGTCGGGACACAGCGGGTCGGACAATGAACTTAAGTCGACGTACCCGATGAGATGGGCTTTGGGCCATGTGATCATTGGGCCTAGCCCACTTTGAGAATATAGTGGCCATAATTACTTGAGGCTGGGCTTTACTTGCTTAGTCCCATTTCAATACATTTGGCATGTTCATGTATATATATATATATCCTAAATATTTTTATCAAAAAAATTAAAATGTCAATCAATTTAAATCGAGTCCCTTAACTTTTATTAATCTTAAATCGAGTCCTTGATATTTCATAGTTACACTTTGCTCCCTAAACTTCTTTTATACTCAAATCAGTCTTTACATATCCTTTCATTTCAGCTTTGATCCCTTAACTTCAAAAAATTCAAATTAGGTCCTCACTAACTTCGACCTCTAGAACTTCAAACACCCAGAATCGCACGCACGCACACACACACACGCACCCAGATAATATGTGTATATATATATATATATATATGAAAGGGAGGAGGGAGGAGGGAGAAGATGTCGGAAATGGGTGTGAGAGGCAACCGGATTCCAATGGACATGACCGGAGAAGACGAAGGCATTAGAGAGATTTGGGGTTGTCGGCGTGGGTTGCTGTGTGGTTGGGGAAGGAAGGGAGAGAGAGGCATATTGGGGAGGTGTGGTGGCGGTGACGAGAATTAGGGTTAGGGAGGGAAGGGGCGGCGGCAGATGAGAAAGCGAGAAAAGAATAGAGAGAGAAATGAGGGAGGTGGATAGAAAGAGAGAAAAAAATGTGGTAAAGTTTTTTTATGATGAATTTGGACCATTGGATGTGTGTGATTAATGGTCCAGATTGATTTAAAAATCAATCCATGTGAAATTAGAAAGCCAATAAAAAGAAGTGTATTTGTGTTTTTGCTAGATGAATTTGGACCATTGGATTAATTTATATTTGATGTATTTAATGGTGAAGATGTTGCTTGAGGTAGTGATCCATGTGAATATATGTATTTTAATGATTTATTGTCACCTCTTCTTATATTTATTTGTTTATCACAAAAATCTCTTAATGACCCTAATAATTAGTAAAATTAATTATAATATCAAATAAAATAACATTATCTAATAATAATAATTAAATAATAAATAATTTAAACAATAATGCCTAAAAGTATAATTTATTGATAATAATAATTTAATAATTTAAACTTCTAAGAAATATTAATATACGTAAGTAATAATTGATAGTAATAAATTATAAAAAATACTTATTAACAATAATAATAATTTAATCTTTAAAAGAAATATTAATAATGCTTATTACTACATCCCAAATCTCATATACTTATACTCCAAACCCTAAACCATAAATCATATAAATATACTCCAAACTCTAAAAATATGATTTATTGATAATAAGTAATAATTGGCATTTTTCATCTTTCCTTTAATCATATTTCTACCTCTAAACCCTCATTTCTATATTATACTAATTAGTAAAAATAATTTATAATAATAATAATTTAAAATATAAAATAATATTATATCATCCACATAAAAAAGTTAAGAATTTTTAATATAAAATAATATTATATCATATTCCTTTGTTACTGATATGGCTGGATATACTCCTTTTACTCCGTCTCACAAAAAGAATACGAATGCTGATGGTTTTACAATGGTCTCTTCTAGAAAATGGCGTGGAAGATCGGCTTCTCCTCCTGATAATTTTGTTTGATGGGTTTTGTTTATATCCTTTCCCCTTTGATAGCGTAGGGTTTAGTTCCCCCCTTCCTCTTGTTTTGGGGCGGTCCAAATGGACTTGCACCCCTCCCCTTAGCTTTCTTGATTTTATTGTTGGCTTTAAGCCCCACATTGTAGTTTTCTTTCCTTTCCCGGTGGTTTGGTTTTTATGTCCCCCACCGTGCTTTGTTCGTTTTTATTTTATTTATAAAATTTAGGGAGCTACGTCTCCTTTCGTTTTTTTTAAAAAAAAAAAAAAAAAAAAAAAAAATATCATATACACATACACCGAGACACCCGTACCTATACCCTATACCCTATACCCTAAACCATAACTCATATCCTATACCATATATCCCAAACACCCATACTTTATTACCTAAATCATATACTCCGTATCATATACACATATCATATACCCTAAATCATAACCCATATACATATACCCAAAACCTTAACATATACCCTAAAACATAACCAATACCCTATATTCTAAACCATAACTTCTTTCATATACTTTCATTTCTTTAAAAAAATTTAACTTTTTTTTATATAACTTTTTGTAAAAAATTTCACTACTAACTAACATCTCAAATAGTTTTATTTATCCAAAAAAAATAAAAAATATTTAAAAAATTATATATGCTATTGTCCGTCCCTCTTCTATTATATACTTTCATTTCTTTAAAAATTCTTAACTTTTTTATATAACTTTTTGTAAAAAATTTCACTACTAACTAACATCTCAAATAGTTTTATTTATCCAAAAAAATTAAAAAGTAAATGCTATTGTCCGTCTCTCTTTTTTCTATTATATACTTTCATTTCTTTAAAAATTCTTAACTTTTTTATATAATTTTTTGTAAAAAAATTCACTACTAACTAACATCTCAAATAGTTTTATTTATCCAAAAAAAATTTAAAAAAAGTCAAAATTCTATTATACTATCATTTGTTTAGTTAATTTCTAAACAAAACTTTTATATATAACTTTTTGAGAAAAAAACTTTCTAACTAAAAAAAGTCAAAAAAATTATCTCTATTCAAAAAAAATAAAATAAAAATACTCATAGTGAAGGATGTAGTCCGTCCTACATTTCTTTATAATACTATCATTTGTTTGGTAAAATTACGTAATTTAATTACTGACGAATTTTATCCGTCGGTAATAATATGTAATTTGTTTACTGACGGGTTTAATCCGTCGGTAAAAATATGTAATTTATTCTTGTGCAATTTAATCCGTCGGTAAAAAAATCCGTCGCTATTCTGCGCTACCCTAAAATATAAATAATTATTTTAAATCGATTAGCAACGACTCAAATACACGCTATTCTAAAAATTAAAAAAGTAAAATTTAGTCATGTGTTCTGTCATAAATCCGTCGGTAAAAATGTGCGCAAAGTTTAGGCGCCACATTGGCGACTGATTAGGGACGGAATGGAATCCGTCGGCATTTCCGTCACTAAATCCGTCGGTATTCTCGTCCTAATTTCGTGTTTTGTTTTCCACTCTAGGTCGTTGCTATTTCGTTGATATTCCGTCGCTAATATCGACGGATTTAATTCTGTAGCTAATTTCCATCGGTATTTGTCTGTTTTCATGTAGTGTTTTATAATTTTAATGGCCCTTCGCGGCGAAATATTTGATTCGTGGATTGGGTAAGTAACAATTGAATCTTTATGCTATTGATTTAATTCTTTCTATCTCTTTCTCATTCTTTTTCTCCTCAAAATTCTTAATTATTATTCTTAGGCTTCAATTGTATGTTAATATACTTTTGGCCTTTGAATCTATTTGGGTATAAACTATTGCATTCACATGGATAGTTTATCCATTTACAATTGTTGAGAATATTAGATTCAATTGATGATTTCACGGAAATCAACGAATCTGGGTTCTTATGTTCTTGTGATTAAATTGGAATTCTTTAATGTTTGTATTGATTTCACAGAAATTAACAAAGAGAGAAGTAATTAGGGTTTGAATATTATAATCGACTTTACGAAAGATATTAACATTGCAACCCTAATCTTTTGTGAACGAACCCTTGAATGAGATTGAATTCCTTTTACATGATTTAAATATCATAAAGTGATGATTGTTATGATCCCCAATCCATGAATCCCTTGCTTTCTTGATTTCTTTACTTGTTTATTTTTGCTTTATTAGAATAATAATTGCTCAATCAACCCCCCTTTTGGTTACTCTTCTAACTAATAAAATATACTTGTTCCACTTTAGACGCTATAGATTCGATCCTTGCAAGTAAGCATATTACTACAGTGATAAACTAGTGCACTTAAAAACAAAAAAATATAAAAAAATAAACTAGTGCACTTGCTAGGTAATTTTAATAAGAGGGAGATTTTCTACATCATGTTTTTGGCGCCGTTGCCGGGGACTTGTGTTACAAATAAGTTAATTTTGTTAGTGTATTGTAAATAGTTTTATTTTCTTAATTTCTTTTTAGCGTAAATAGTTTTCTTTTATTATTTTTCCTTTTTGTTAGTTGCTTAAAATTAAGGTGAGAGATACTCTTTGAGAATGTGTGGAATGAACTCCTATAATGTGCAATGTGCTAATTGTGGTGATTATTATAATACTACTATTAATTGTCCATCTAGTGCATATTTTTCTGAGTATTCTCCACAGGTACAAGAGAGGAGTTCGTTCCAGCCATGGCAACCACAATATCACTATTCCCCAAATTGTTATACACAAGGGTGGGGAAACTATTCAGACCATGCATGGTACAGTTACGAGACACATTCTTATGATCCCTCGCAAACTAAAATTCAACCATGGCAGGAGGCTTGAATAAGAATGCAGGACGAAAATCGTCAACAACTATAGCAACAAACTGCAACTCTAAATAGGTTGGATGCACAAATTAGTAAAATGGTAAAGGCTGTAAGGGGTTGGGGGCGAGATACTATTTTTTTTTTTGGTAAAAGGAGACGGTACTCTCTAGATTTTATTAATAACGAAAAATAAAATTACAAACATGGTGGGGGACATGACAACCTTAACCACCAGAAAAAGAAGCTTAGGGGGAGTTCTTACACAACCTATAAGATCCTCAACAAAAAAGGGAGGGGAATCTAAAAACAAAAGAAAATACATCAATAAATAGAAATAAACTACTACCTAATATTAGGATACGAGATCCTATCAAAGTAGAGAAGGCTCTGACACGGCTTGGGGCAAGTCTCCAACAATGAAAACTGAAAATCCGCTTGCTCAGCAGCCGAGATATTTGCAAGAAAATCTGCCACTTTATTACCTTCCCTGTAAACATGAGTTACCTGAATAGACGCTTCCTCCATAACTCTAAAAATGCCTTGAATGAAATACCAAATATCCCAAGGAATATTGCATTTTTGAAGTAAAATGAGAGACAAAACTTCAGAGTCCACCTCAAGCCAAATAGAATTGAAACCCATTAACCTCGCTTGAGTAATTCCATCAAGAGCAGCCCTAGCTTCTGCAACCATGTTAGTAGCATTACCATAAAAACGAGAAAAAGCAAATATAAAAGACCCATCATGCAGGCGCAAAATACCACCACCCGAGGCAATGCCCGGATTTCCACGAGAGGCACCATCCGTATTAACTTTCACTTGTCCCACAGAAGGAGGAGTCCAAGAGACAAGTTTGACACGAGCTATAGACGGAGTAGCCATACTAATATTAAAGAATAAAGCAATATTTACCTCCGAATGAAGAACATGAAAGGATAAGCTGTGAGCCCGTAGGATTTCACTGATTTGGAACTGAATATTATTACGAACCTTTGCCCAACTAGGAGTAACATCGTCAAACCTGCATTTATTTCTGTGCTTTCAAAGCTCCCAACAGATGATACTTGGAAGAATATCTCCCAACCAATTCACAGTCCGACTAAGCTTGGAATTTTTACAAGCATGCCAAGCAATCATCCTTTGCATGATAGTAGAACCCGAAATTTGGAATCCAATCAAATTCCCAAAGAAATTCCACACATGTAAAGCAATATCACCATGTAAAAGAATGTGCTGCAAAGATTCAAGAGAAGGGTTAGCACAACAATGACAACGAGAAACAATATTGCTGAATTTTCTGATACTATTCAAGTGTCTTCTCTTATTGATGCTGGATATGTGGGTTCCAAGTTCACGTGGTGGAACATGCAGATTGGTAGGAAATCAATCCGTCAGCGTCTTGACAGGGTGTTCTATAATGAGAATTGGCTTAATTCCTTTGATAATACTTCTGTAAAGCATCTTAATAAAACTTGTTCTGATCACTCCCCCTTGGTGATCAACATTCGAGTGGAAGCTGAAGTGCATAAAGGTTCGTTTCGTTTCATCAACGCTTGGATAAAACATCCATCCTTTTTTGACACTGTTAAGAATTCTTGGGCTGCTTGGATTGATGGGCGCCCCATGGTTCGATTTAGTAAGAAGCTAGCTCGGCTTAGGCGGGATTTATCAACTTGGAACAAATGTACGTTTGGGCGGATTGATCAGCAAGTGGCTATTGCTGAAGATGAAGTTCTGCTCAAAGAGCTGGCTCTTGAAAGTAACCCTTCTGTTGAGTCTAGAGCTGATTTAAGTTTGGCCCAAGCTCAATTAAAATATGCTTTAGCTACGGAAGATGATTTTTGGCGTCAAAAAGCGAATATAAAGTGGATCAAAGAGGGAGACAGAAACACTAAATTTTTTCAGTCCTATGTGAAAAAAAAGAGGCAGCGGTTATTTTTGCATAAAATTCGAAATCGTGCTGGTGTTATGCTCACAAATAAGGAAGCAATTCAAAGTGAGGCTGTGGATTTCTATCAGAATCAATTGACGGCGGATGGGGTGGTGTCTAATGTTCATGATGACCTCTTGAATCTTATTCCTTCTTTAATTTCTGATGATGAAAATGACATGCTTAAAGCCGTTCCGAGTATGGAAGAAGTGTTGGAGATCATAAAACGCATGAATGGGCAAGGTGCTGCTGGCCCTGATGGTTTTACTGGTGTTTTCTATGTTGTCTGCTGGGAGATTATTAAGGAAGATCTTTATCGTGCTATAAGGGAGTTCTTTGCTGGCTTTGAGATGCCGAGATCTTGGACTAGCACTCTTATTGTTACCATTCCGAAAATTGACAACCCAATATCCTTCTCTGATCTGCGTCCTATAAGTCTCTGTAATTTTTCAAATAAGATTATCACAAAAATCTTTACAGAGAGGATAGGGCAGATTCTCCCTCGCATCATCTCTCCTAATCAAAGTGGGTTTGTTCAAGGGCGTGTAATTCATGATAACATCCTGTTAGCGCAAGAAATGATGTCTTCTATTAAAAAGAAAGTTCGGGGATCGAATATTGCTATAAAGCTAGACATGGCCAAGGCTTATGATAGAATCTCTTGGGTCGCTCTTATCAAGGTGTTGAAAAAATTTGGTTTTTCTATTGAATGGGTGGACATGGTTTTACGGGTGTATTTCTAATTGTTGGTTTTACGTTCTCGTAAATGGAGAAAGCTGTGGTTTCTTTCAATCGTCTAGGGGTCTTCGCCAGGGAGACCCTCTCTCTCCTAGTCTTTTTATCATTGCCGCTGAAATTCTAAGCAGAGGGCTGAATTATCTTCATCTCCACAATTCTAATATCAGATACCGTGCTCATATTCATACTCCGGTGATCTCCCATTTATCTTATGCGGATGATATCATTATTTTTTGTAATGGGGCGAAAGACTCTCTCAGGCTGCATAAAAAGTGTTTAGAAAAATATCAAGAGTTTTCGGGTCAACTTGTTAGTATTGGCAAATCTTGTTTCGTCACGGGGAGGAATGATGCTTCGAGGGATGTTGCTATTTCTGAAGTCACGGGCTTTGTTAAAAAAGATCTTCCAATTATCTATTTGGGATGTCCGTTATATGTGGGGCGAAAAACTCAAGCTCTTTTTAATCCTCTAATCCAGAAAATGGAGAAGAGGCTTGATTCTTGGCATGGAAAGCTTCTCTCTCACGGTGCTAAGGTAACTCTTATCAAATCTTGTCTCCAAGCAATTCCTATTTATTACATTTCTGTTTTAGAACCCCCAAAAAATGTGATTACAACCATGCAACGATTAATAATGAATTTCTTTTGGAGTGGTTCGGATGGCTCGCGAAAATGTCATTGGATTGGGTGGAAAAGGATAAGCCGGCCATTGGATGAAGGGGGGCTTGGAATTAGGAAGTTTGAGGATTTGGGCACTGCCTTTGCCATGAAATTATGGTGGAGCTTGCGTGGTTCTTCATCTCTTTGGACTGAATTCATGATGGCAAAATATTGTTATGAGATACACCCTATGGACGCTGTTGTCACAAGCTTTGCTTCTCACATATGGAAGCGCATGTTTCGGGTGAAAGAGTTTATGGAACAGCATATCGCATGGAGGCTTGGTAACGGGCAAATTTCCATCCATGAAAATTGGTTCGAAGGGGTCAAACCTATTCTTCCGCACCAGCACATTGAGGTCTCTCATTTGTTCGAAAACCGCCTGCCTCGAGTTGATTATATCCGCTCTAATTATGGAGACTATCTTTTAAATCTGATTAAGGCTCAAAATATCACACTTAATGGAAAGGACGATATCCTCATTTGGAAGCCATCAACTACGGGCAAGTTCACCATTTCCTCTGCTTGGCGGGAATGTCGTCAATCTCAGTCCTCCAGACCTGTTTTTTCGATGCTTTGGCATAAGCATATCCCCCCCAAATACTCTTTTCTGTTATGGCGTATTCTCCTCAAAGGTCTTCCCACGGATGAGGCTTTACAGAAGCGTGGTATTCAGTCTGTTTCGCGGTGTGGCTGCCGCCGGCATCCTTTACGGATTCTATGGAGCATTTATTTGTGACTGGTGACATTGCTAAGTATACTTGGAGATATTTTAGCCAAGTTTGTGGTGTTGATATTAATTTGGGATCCTTCCAGGCTGTTCTCAATTCTTGGTGGTTTAATCGTCCCAAGAATTCTACCCAGCTTAATAGATGGATTTCTCTCATTCTTAGGGGTCATTGCTTGGACCATTTGGTATCATAGAAATAAATGGTTTTTGAAGATATTCCGATGCAAGGTATTGATATCATAGCCTCTATTATTCAGCAAATTACAAATATTGCTGATGCCTTCGATATTTCTGTTAAGCCCTCAATGTTTGACAATTCCGTTACGCAAGTTTTCAAATTTTCATTCTTTGCTCCGAAACCTCGTGTGGTTAAAATTGTTAAGTGGCTCAAACCAAAGCAAGGGATCTATAAGCTCAACACCGATGGTGCCTCTAGGGGTAATCCGGGCGAGGCTGCTGGGGGTGGTGTCATTAGAAATGCTAAGGGAGAGTTGATTCTCGCATTCGGAAATTACTATGGTTATCGTTCTAATATGTGGGCAGAGGCTAAAGCTGTTCTCGATGGGTTAGCTTTGGCGCATACTATTGGTATTCCTCATGTTTGGTTGGAGATTGATTACGAAGTCCTCTTGAAGATAATCACCAAAGTCTATCACATTCCTTGGGAGATTTTTTATATTGTCCAATGATTTTCTTTATCATGGAACAGTTGCATATTCATGTGAGTCATATTTTTCGTGAAGGTAACAAAGTTGTTGACTCTTTGGCGAACATAGTTGTGGACTCTATGGCTAATCGGATTTGGGTCTCGTCTTCGCAACTCCCCCTTTGCCGTGGTTCTATTCTTCTGGATAGAGCGGGTTTCCCTTCTTTTCGTTCTAAATGATTTTATGGCTGGTGTTTCATTCGTTGCTGATGTTGTTTGGTTGTTTTTCTGGCGCATTCTACTGGGTGTCGTCGAGATGCTGTTGTTTGAATTCCCATTGTTGTCCATGGTGCATCCATGTTTGACAAAAAAGGAATCCCTTCCCTTGCTATTAGCTGCTGTGATGTTGGTTGCTGCAATGTCTCCTGGTGGCATACGTGTTCTGCTGGTGTATGTTGCTTCTTCTTTGCATTATTCTTCTTCTTGTTTTTGTCTTGTGCGGTCGCACAAGAGCCACGGCTGTCTTGTGCGGCCGCCCTAGTTGCTGCTGCTGTTTTTTTTGTCTTTTATTATTGATGTATTTTTTATTTTTACACTCCCTCCCCTTTATTGTAGAGGATCTTACAGGTTGTGTAAGAACTTCCCCCTGTTTTTTTCTGGTGGTTGAGGTTGTCATGTCCCCCCCCATGTTTGTAATCTTATTTTTCGCTTTTAATAAAATCTAGGGAGTACCGTCTCCTTTCGCCAAAAAAAAAAAAAAAAAAAAGTAGGGAGAGCAGCCTTTAGGCATTTCCACATGAAGATGGACACCTTGAGAGGAATAAACTTATGCCAGCACCAAGCAAAAACTCTACACCGAATCCTGGATACCCGACATTCCCTCCAAGCCGAAGAGATAGAAAATTTACCCGAAGAAGAGGGAGACCAAAAAGGCAGATCACAATTACCATCAATCCTTCCGAGTTTCATTTGTTGGGAGCTTTGGAAGCACAGGAATAAATGCAGGTTTGATGATGGGATTCCTAGTTGGGAAAAGGTTCGTAATAATATTCAATTCCATATTAGTGATATCCTTCGTGCTCATAGTCTATCTTTTCATATTATTCCTTTGGAGGTTAATATTGCTATAATTTTTAATATTATTCTGGCCACCCCGTCTATTGCTCGTGTCAAGCTAGTTTATTGGTCCCCTCCTTCTGAGGGACAAGTGAAAGTTAATACAGATGGAGCTTCTCGTGGTAACCCGGGCATTGCCTCGGGTGGAGGTATTTTACGTCATCATGATGGGTCTTTTATTTTTGCTTTTTCTCATTTCTATGGTAATGCTTCTAACATGGTTGCTGAAGCTAGGGCTACTCTTGATGGAATTACTCAAGCTAGGCTTATGGGTTTTGATTCTCTTTGGCTCGAGGTCGATTCTGAAGTTTTGTCTCTCATTTTACTTCGCAAATGCAATATTCCTTGGGAGATTTGGTATTACATTCAAGCCATTTTCAGATTCATGGAGGAAGTATCTATTCAGGTAACTCATGTCTACAGGGAAGGTAATAAAGTGGCAGATTTTCTTGCTAATATTTCTGCATGCGCAAACGGACTTTCAGTTTACTTCATTGGAGTTTTGCCCCAAGCCGTGCCAGAGCCTTCTCTATTTTGATCGGATTGCATATCCTAATATTAGGCAGTAGTTTTCTCTTTATTTTATTGATGTATTTTCCTTTTGTTTTTAGATTTCCCCCTCCCCCCCTTTATTGTAGAGGATCTTTCAGGTTGTGTAAGAACTCCCCCTAGGTGTTCTTTCTGGTGGTTAAGGTTTTATGTCCCCCACCATGTTTGTATTTTTATTTTTCGTTATTAATAAAATCTAGGGAGTACCGTCTCCTTTTGCCAAAAAAAAAAAAAAAAAAAAAAAAGAAATACGGCTCTCCACCAAATCCTTAGCAGCAATCATCCGCTTCCAAATATGAGAGCAACCCAATCTAGAAGTGGCATCCATAGGATGAGTATCACGGCAATATTTGGCTTCAAGAAACTGAGCCCAAAGAGAGTTAGACGTACGAAACCTCCACCAAAGCTTCATAGAAAAAGCAGTCGCCATCTCCTCAAATTTGCGGAGACCAAGACCCCCTTCTTCTATAGGCCAGAAAAACTCATTTCGCGAAACCCAATGACACTTTTTACCCCCTTCAGAGGTACTCCAAAAGAAGTTAGCAATAAGGCAATTCATGGCATTAACAACACCCTTCGGAGGATCAAGTAAGGAGATAATATAGATGGGAATAGCTTGGAGGCAGGACTTGATCAAAACAAGTTTAGCACCAGCCGAGAGTAATTTACCTTGCCACGCAGAAAGCTTATCCCGAAGCTTCTGCATAACAGGATCGAACAAGGATTGAACTTTCCTACCGATATAAAGAGGGCAGCCCAAATAAACAATAGGCAAATTTTTCTTTTGAAACCCCGTTATAAGAGAGATGGAATTATCATGATCAGCCACATCTCGACCCGTCAGAAAGCAAGATTTAGATATGCTAATGAGCTGCCCAGAGAACTGTTGATAAGCCGCTAAGAACTCCATATGACGCTCAATAGAAGGGATACTTCCGTTACAGAAGATAATGATATCATCAGCATAGGACAAATGAGAGATGATAGGAACATTAATGTTGCCCGTATGAAAAGCTACATGAGGGTGAAGGAGATGGAGATTATTTAAACCCCGGCTTAAAACTTCAGCAGCAATAATAAAAAGGCTAGGAGATATAGGATCCCCTTGGCGAAGGCCCCGAGTAGAAACAAAATAACCATTAGCAGTACCATTAATAAGAACCGAGAACCAACAATAATTGATGCATCTAAATATCATATCCAGCCATTCTTCAGCAAAGCCAAATCTCCTCATCACCTTAATCAACGCAAACCATGAAAGTCTATCATACGCCTTAGCCATATCAAGCTTTAGGGCAACATTAGACCCATGCACCTTCTTCTTAAGTGACTGAAAGAGCTCTTGAGCAAGAAAAACATTTTCATGAATCAGGCGACCTTTCACAAAGCCACTTTGTTGAGGAGATATAATACGAGGGAGCACAGATTGCAGCCTAGAACATAAAAGTTTGGTAATAATTTTATTGGAAAAATTACACAAACTAATAGGTCGAAGCTGCGAGAAGGAAGTAGGAGCTGCCACCTTAGGAATAGTAACAATAAGCGTACTGGTCCAGCTCCTAGGAAGAAGAAACCCTGAGAAGAACTCAAGGACAGCATTATAAAGATCCATGCAAATAATATCCCAGCATTTGTGATAGAACTCCCCCGTAAATCCGTCCGGACCAGCAGCACTAGTCCCACTCATACTTAGGACAATATCATGAAGCTCTTTAAGTGTAGGGGGATTAATAAGCATCTTATTTTCCTCATTGGAAATTAACCGAGGAATCACATTCAGCAGCTCATCAGGGGGATCCACATACTCATCAGGATTTCCATTAAGCTGGTCCGAATAGAAACAAATAGCCTCCTCCTGAATCAGACCCTGATCCACAATCCAATTCCCGTCACTATCCCAGATTTTATGGATGTATAATTTTTGTCTTCTTTTTTTCACATAAGCATGAAAGAACCGAGTATTATTATCACCATCCTTAATCCAGGCTAAATTAGCTTTTTGCATCCAGAACTCCTCTTCAATCTTAAGACGATATGAGAGGTTAGCTTGGGCAAGATGAAGGGCAGCCCTATTTTCGTCACTAGAATATTGCTCAAATAACAACTCTTTAGCATAAACTTCATCTCAGCATGCTTCACAAGTTGGTCAACTCGCCCAAACGTAGAACGGTTCCAAAGTTGAATATCATGTTTGAGGCGAGTAAGCTTCTTACCAAACTTGACCAACGGCCTACCAAAATTCTACCATCCCAAGAAGATCGAACCAAAGAAGTGAAAGAGTCATGGCGAGTCCAAACATTGAGAAATCTGAAGACACCCTTCCGGACTTCATCAACTAAACGAATATTAATTGCCAAAGGAGCGTGATCAGAACAGGTCCTATTCAGATGATCAATAGAGGTTTGAGCAAAACAACTCAGCCATTTATCATTATACAGAGCACGATCCAGCCTTTGAAGAATAGTGGCACGCTTCGATTTCTTATTCCACCATGTAAAAACATGGCCTCTATAGCCACCATCAATAAGATTAGAAATCTGAATCATATCAACAAACTCAGAAACCCTAGAATCGACCACAGGCCTACCCCCTATCTTCTCAGATTGATCAACAACAGAATTAAAATCCCCAACAATTAACCAGGGATCATCAGTGCTACTCAAATCAATTAAATAATCCCATAAAACCCTTCTAGTATACCTGCTATAACTAGCATGAATAAAGGACAATAAGACGGGTTTGGCCAAAGAGAATGAGACGCCCGAACAGTGATAACTTGATCACCATGAAAGAGAACATCACAAGTGATGCCAAACTTCCAGACAACCCAAATATTCCCCTTATCATTAGCAACACCTCCAAGACAACAAATTTTACGAACATAAGACGGAAGCAACAGGGGATCCACCTTAGGCTCATAAATACCACAAATAAAGACATCATGAATTCTTAATAATCTCTTAACCCGACGAACCGAGGCGGCATTACCAATACCCCGGATATTCCAACTTAGAACACCAACCATTAAAACGATTTTGATATAAAAAACTAAGAATGGGCTTTTACGCCAAAGAATCGTTGGATTTCCCATAATCCGGGACATTCCCATCAAGTAAAGAGTCTCTACCTTCATTAAAAACTTCTTGAATATCAAACTCAGAAGTTACTCGAGGGCCACGAGGAGATAATTGAAGGTTATCAATTATCACCTCACCCTGCCATTTACGAATATTAGTATCAATCACTTCCAATTCAGAATCAGATTCACACTTCTCATTTATTCCAGTTTCAATTTTTTTTTTAGACGAAAGGAGACGTAGCTCCCTAGATTTTATAAATAAAATAAAAGAACATAGCACGGTGGGGGACATAAAACCTAACCACCGGAAAAAAAAAAGAAATCTACAATGTGGGGCTTAAAGCCAACAATAAATTCAAGAAAGCTAAGGGGAGGGGTGCAAGTCCAAATGGACCGCCCCAAAACAATAGGAAGGGGAAAACTAAGGCCTAAACTAAAAAAGGGAAAAGGAGAGAACCCAAACCCATCAATCAAAATTATCAGGAGGAGAAGCCGACCTTGCACGCCATTTCCTAGAAGAGACCAGTTTCAATTTGATCAAGCTCTTCAACAAGGTCAATAGCCCCATCTTCAACAATAGAATGATTACCACTGGGATTAACGTTATAGACAGCCGTGCCCAAGTTATTAGCATTTTTTATAGAATTAGGGGAAACAAAAGGTGCTCCTCGCTTTGGAAGAAAACTAAAGCCATTAGTAACAAGATTAGAGCTAAAAAATTTTGAGCGAAGGGGGGATGGGGGTTTATGAACCATAGCATTCATAGAATAAATAGGAGTAGGATGCATACCTTCCGAGTTAGATTTCGAGGCTATAGTATTCTTACCTTGAACATCTTTTCCGTGCACATACCCCTTGTTATTATCATTAGATAAGGCCACCACCTTCAGATTAGCGTTTTGCATATCCCCATTGACAACCATAGGAATTTCCGAGAAGACAGCAGACCCTTTATTAATCTCCGAACTAACATTCTAGCGTGTCATATTGACCTCCTCCGGAAGCACTTGATCCCTTTTTGCCTCTTTCGAAACATAAATCTTAAAAGGACCAGTTTTACTAGGTCCACCAACATCAATAACATTCTTGCCTTTGTCATTATTTCTTGGTGGAATATCCTCCTTTCCACCAACAGCATGCGGCTTGTCATTAGTACTAATACCATTCTTTATTACCTTTCCCTCCTTTTGCATACCATCTTCAGCCTTCTTGCGATCATCCATGACCATCTTTCCCATATTAGAACCAATGGCCCTCTTGCAAGAAACAATGTCATGCCCAAGCAAAGAACAATGCTTGCAATACTTAGGTAAATTATCGTACTCCACCTTTTGATAGAAACCAGGTAGAAAGTCACCACAATCCACAAACACTTCATGCGGAAACTTCTTTGATACATCAATTTGAATAAGAATCTTAGCAATGCTAGGCCTAGTTAGTTCCGTTGTGGCTTTGTCGATCGATAACGGAGATCCAATAAGTTTTGCAATAGCAAAGAGACACAATTTATTGAACAAGTGAATGGGCAGCCCAGGAAGGCCAACCCAAACAACCGCAATAGGGGATTCATGTTCAGCCTTCCATGCCGGCGACCAAGCTAGAGTTCTCATGGGATAACGGGAGACATACTAAACTTTTTTCATCCACAACCTTTGATAATCTTCTGCCGATGATAATTGAATGAGCATATGACGAGCATCAAGATTTCCCAGTTTGAAATGACCCTTCAGTTGGAATTTTGCAAACGCCAGCCTTGATTCCTCCATAGAAGGACACCCATGATGGAATTTCCCTACAAGAGTCCACGTAAAAGGCTTAGAGAAAGCTTCAATATGTTCTTTAGATAATTTAATTGAAGGAGTGCCCTTATGAAGCGAGGAAAGAAAGGGAGGGAGTGTTGATAATTCTGCGGAACCAAGATTTGCCGCCGGGGATGGTGCCTGCGAAAATAGACCTGCAAAAGATTTGGTTAGTGGAGGCGGACAAGAAGAGGAATTAAGATTAGGGTTAGGAGTAGTCGTCGCCTCCTTCAGTTTTTCAGCGCCACCAACGAGCATGGCAGGTCCCTGTTGTGTAGCGCTAGGGTTTTGGACAGGTTGTGAAGCCGCCGCCGCTGAAACATGATTTTGTGAATAATATGAATGGGAGGATGACTCCATTATTGATGAACTTCCAACTCTCTCTCCATCTCCTGCTAGTGATATTGTTGTTGTGGAATACGGTGGGGTGGAAGAAAAATTAAAAGACGATGAGGTCATTCATGTTGATGAGGTTGTACCTGACCAAATCAATGAAAATTGCCTCAATGAAGATCTTCTCCATCCCATCGAAAGTGTGAAAGATCATTTCCCCATCGTTCTTGTTCCTCCACCTATTTTTTAGGGTGAAGAAAGTGGTGAAGGTTTGAAACTGGAGAAGCCCAAAAAGCTGAAACGTGAAAATTTTCCTTGGGCACTATACGATCTCATGGCTCGAGTAATATATATGGGGCATGAACTAAAAATAAGGACCCACGAAACCATAAAGTGGGCCAAAGGATGAAAATTGAAGTCCAAACGTGGGCAACGGTCGGGCTAACGACCTTAACCAAATGCGCTTATTGAGAGGCAACCCTACTAGGTATGTTTTATTTGCTTTATTTTATTTTTTTTGTTGTGTAATATCATCCTTTGAACCCAAGGCATGTTTTAGTTCTCTTTGCTATGAGGACATATCATGTTTTGAGTTTGAGGATAGATATTTTTTTTTTTTAAACGAAAGGAGACGTAGCTCCCTAGATTTTATAAATAAATTAAAAGAAACAAAGCACGGAGGGGGACATAGAACCAAACCACCGGAAAAGGAAAGAAATCTACAATGTGGGGCTTAAAGCCAACAACAAAAACAAGAAAGCTAAGGGGAGGGGTGCAAGTCCATCTGGACCGCCCCAAAACAATAGGAGGGGGGGGGGAACTAAGCCCTAAGCTATCAAGAGGGAAAAGACAAATCCCATCAACCATAATTATCAGGAGGAGAAGCCGATCTTCGACGCCATGTCCGAGAAGAAGCCATTGTAGAACCATCAGCATTTGTATTCTTTTTGTGAGACGGAGTAAAAGGAGTATAGCCAGCCATATCAGTAACAAAGGAATATGGGGCCCTTGAAGCCGAAAAACGCTCTGGAGATTTTGGTTCAACTTCCACAAAAGGTTGGGGAGGATTGGATTCCCTATAACGAGCAATGTTGCGCATAATAGCCTCCATATCATTTGTTGGAGCATTGATATTACCAACACCACCAACATGAGCATCCATTTCTTGAACAGCCATGCTAGACGAACCATCATCCATAGGAGCAGCAACAAACCCATTATAACCATCAGAAACAGGCTCAACAGAATTGCAAACTGCCACAACATTTGAAACTTTCGGATCAGTTTTTGTATCAGTCAAAACACTTTCAATAGCATCATTAGTGGCTCCCTTCTCAGCCATATGAATCACCTCATTGCAAACCTTATTAAAAACCTTTTGAACAGCATCAGAAATGGGCTGTCCTCTTCTAGCTTTGATGGGAATAAAAACCTTTTCACTCACCTTACTTATAGGAGGTTCCTTTGAAAACCCCCCAACATCAGTAGCAGCAATGGCCGAACCAAAGCCATCCTTAGGACCATCAATATCAATAACATTTTCTTGTGTATTCTTACCTTTGTCAATTCCACCAGCAACTTTAGAAGCTTCCTCATCCACATCCAATTGAGTAGCAAATTTCAATCCAAAGGCTGCTCATTATGACTAACATTTCCCCCATCAAGAACATGAACCTCAGCCTCTTTAACAGTATCATTCGCTGCATTAATTTTTGGAGCACAAACATCAGCCTGTTTTGGAACAAAAACCATATCACCTTGAGCCTTCATTTTCTGATTTTCGGCCACATTAGCTATTGGTGCAACCCCATTAGAATTTTCTTTAGGAATAGATTTCTGCAAATGAGGGTGAGCTCGCTTGCAAATAGAATAATCATGGCCCAATACAAAACAATGTTTACAATATGTAGGCAAGTTATCATATTCTATCTTTTGATAGAAACTCGGTAAGAAATCATCATAATCTATAAAAATCTCAGAGGGTAATTTTTTGGTGACATCAACTTGAACAAGGACCTTAGCAACGCTTGGACGAGAGAGATCAGAAGTGGCTTTATCCAGAGACAAAGGTGTACCAATAGCCCGGGCAAGAGAAAATAGAATCGATTTATTGAAAAGGTGAATTGGAATACCTGGGAGGCCAACCCAAACCGGCACAATAGGGGATTCTTGCGTAGGACGCCAAAAATAGAAAATTTAAATCTTTTTGTTCTTTTCATATTTTGGGATGTTGGCAAGAGTCGATGACGATTTGAGAGTTCTTAATTTTTAAATCTTGAGTGTTATTATCAATATGGGGATATAATTGCATTGAAACATGTAAAGTATGTCACCTTTCATTTCCATTTATATTTTCTTGATCATTGTTACTAATTTAGGAGACCTTTATAGGATCACTTTAATATTCTCGTGGTCCCTAGAACATGTTTGCATAACTGTCAATAACACATCAATTAGGCTATTCGGAAAGTGATATATGGCTTTTTTCTTTGAACCCAATTTGTGAGCCTTTAACTTTCTAGTCACTTATAAAATTTCAGCTAGAACCCTTTTTGATCTTTAAAAATAATGGAAATCTCTCACAAATTGGGAGGTTATCCTAGACCACCATTCCTTTCTTTTGTACCTACATTATCCTACCCTTTAAACTTATACACTATTTTCTCACCTTTTCAAGAAAGTGAAACTAGTGAATGAATGGGAAATCGAAGGGTGGGTTGAGTTGAAAGTGGTCATGAAATGAAAGAAAAAAGGGTTATGAATTGTATTGAAAAGAGGGGCTTGTGCAAAGTATTGAATGCATGGTAATCTTCGTGATTTATATATTTGCAAAGCAAAGAAAAGATGAAGTAAATTCTGAAAAGCCTTGCTCTCTCTATTGTTGAAATGGAAAGTGACGAAAAGAAAGAAAGTTGATTAACCCCAAGTGTGAAAGTAAGCAAAATTATAAGCAGGGGTTGAATCAGTGGGTTGGCATAGAGAGGAAAGTTAAAATTCTAAGTGAGGATATATGTGAAGACTTCTTAGTTTCAATTGCTTGACTTCATATGTCCTTACCTTTATTTGTAACCGTGAACCTAGCCCGCGATATTCGCGATACATTACAAGCCATAAAGCCGTATTTGATCCCTAAAGAGTAGTCGGGTTGAAAGTCGTGTTTAAACATGCATATGAGCGTCCTTGTGCGAAAATTTCATATTATCATCATTAATTTAAAGCATGACACAAGTGACCCTATAAACTATCTTATTTTGGTGACAATGATCTCTCATTATTCATTCATATTATCATTATTTTGGTGGAGAGTTGTAAGTTAGATGCATCAATGTAAATGTAATCCCATGTTCATGATAAAACTTGTAGATTATGTGTGTTGTAAATATCTAAGACTTGGTTTGCCAACAACTTATTATTGATTTGAACAATCCCAAATCCCTATGTATAAAGAGAACACTCCAGCCACGTTTTGGGACATCTTTTAGGCTTTATTAATCTCTTACTATCTCTTATTATCTCTTCTCCTCTCTTGTATATTAAATTAGGGTTATATTATTTTAATGGCCCTTCCTGGCTAAATACTTGATTGGTGATTGGGTACTTGTAACAATTGGATATTTATGCTATTGATTAATTCTTCTCATCTCTTTTTCATTTTTGTTCACCTCAACATTCTTAATTATTATTCTTAGGCTTCAATTGTATGTTAAGATACTTTTGGCCTTTGAATGTATTTTGATATAAACTATTGCATTCACATGGATAGTTTATACATTGATAATTGTTGAGAAGATTAGATTCAATTGATGACTCACGAAAATCAATGAATCTAGGTTCTTATTTTTCTTGTGATTAAATTGGAATTCTTGAATATTTGTATCAACTTCACGGGGGGAGTCCTTACACATGACGTAAGATCCTCTACAATAAAGGGAAGGGAAGCTAGAATACATAGAAAATAAAACGAAAAGGAATCTAGCCATAATCTACTAACCAAGCCGAAAATAAGCAGTCTTTGCCTTATCGAGAGCAAAGAATCCTCTGCAATGATGAGGAAGATCGTTGAAATGTAACAGATTGATATTCGTCTCAACATCAGCAGCCATGTTGGCTAACCCATCCGCAACACCATTTCCCTCTCTCAGAATATGGGTTACCCGAACCTCCATCTGATCCATCATGCGAAAAATGTGCGAAACAACATACCAAATAGCCCAAGGAATATGATAATCCTTGTTAAGAATATGCACCAAGACCTTTGAGTCAAGCTCTAACCAAACCCGAAGAAAACCAAGATTTTGAGCATTAAAGAGACCATCCCTCGCAGTAAGAGCCTCATCCATCATATTAGACTGGACACCATAAAAGTTAGCAAAACCATAAATGAAGTCTCCCTGGGGATTCCGAAAGATATCCCCACCAGCTGCAATACCCAGATTGTCACGGGAAACCCCATCCGTATTAACCTTGATCCAACCATCTCCAGGAAGATCCCACACAACCAATCTAAAATTCCGAGAGGCATGGGGAAGATAGTGCATACGAAAATTATCCATTAAATGATTATCTCCATACATTCTTGGGAACGCCACAGAGAAGGATTCAGCAATATTCGTGATGTAGGAGCAAACCTTAGAAATAATGCTATTAGAACAGATCCGAGAGTTATCAAAACGTCATTTATTTCGAGCTATCCAAATTTCCCATAAAATGATGGCTGGAATGATACTAGTTAACCATTTAGTAACTGAAGATGAAGGATGAGAAGGCCCTTGCCACCAATAAAGAAGAGCCTGATTTAAACTCCCAACTAAAAACCGAATGCCACACATAGAATTAAAATGAGCCCAAACTCTACTTGCACACTTGCCATGAATAAAAATATGCTCAATAGATTCCTCACTACCAGCAACACAGCAATCACATTTAGAAGCAAGAGTAATACCTTTTCGCTTAACTTTATCGGCTGTGGGCAGCCCTCCATGCAAAGCCCGCCAGAGAAGAATGGAAATCTTTTTAGGGATGAATTTGTTCCAGCAAAAACCAAAAACCGATGATCGAGTCCTACTAGAGCCACATTCATGCCAAGCAGAATTGAGAGAAAATTTACCAGAGGAGGACGGCAGCCAATAGGAGTATCAGGAATGTTGGATACGGAAATGGCATGAGAATTTATTAAAGAAAGCAAATGCATACCAAAACCTTCCTGAATATGCTGAGCTCGAGGTAAGCCATTCTCAAAAAGAGTATAAATCTGCACGTGAGCAAGGGGAATATTATTAATAGGAACATCAAGCCATTTTTCATGAATAGAGATCTCCCCTCTACCAATACGCCAAGCCATTCTATCTTCCACCCAAGGTTTAGCCTCAATCAACCTTTTCCAGACATGCGAGGCATAAGAAGTGAGAGTAGCATCCATTGGGTGAGTCTCCCAACAATATTTAGCCAACATGAGACGGCTCCAAAGGGAATCAATGGTTCTGAGACGCCACCACAATTTCATAGCAAAAGCGAGCGAGATTTCCTCAAATTTTCTAATCCCCAAACCACCTTCATCTATAGGGAAGCTCATGCACTTCCAAGAAAGCCAATGACGTTTACGAGTCCCATCATGATTGCTCCAAAAAAATCTGACAATAATCCTTTCTAAAGCATGGATAACACCTTTAGGAGGATCAATGAGAGAGATATAGTAAAGAGGGATCGCATCAAGACACGTCTTGATCAACGTGAGTTTAGCACCAAAAGATAGAAGCTTACCCTTCCAGGAGGCCAAACGGTTCTCCATTTTCCGAACAAGAGGAGTTCCTGGATGATCACCCTCAACTGTCTGCATTCACAAGTGGTATGGCCCGGATATCGGTGATAGTAGACACACACATGCACTAAAAATACGTTCTCTCTAGGTTCTTGCCGTAACCCTAATTAGGGCGGCTGGTTCACATTGCCGTCGCCTTGCAGTCCTCCATTTCCGGCTAATGGCCTCATCCTCGTCAGGTCTTGCTCCATCTTTAGGCCGTGGTCCAAGCCCGAATGCTATTGCTCCTACTCCGCCTCCTTGTTTTGATGTGGAAGACACGCCTCCCTCAAACCCTAACCCTACACCGCCGTCTAACCCTAATTCCATGCATGCCCAACCGTCTTCTCCTACCGCTGCGAAATCATTTGCGTCTGTTGTGAAGGGAATGGCTGCTAACGTCTCAAATGCGCCGCCGCTTACTACCATTCCTAGTTCTATCCACAAAGGTGAACCTTGCTTGAAGTTTACAAAAGATTTTATTAATGTGTTAGCACAGCCATTCAAATACACTTTAGTTGGAAAAATTCTCTCATGGTCGGCCTTCAATGGAGGTTACACGGCAACATTTTCTGAAGTTTGGCTCGAAGGCTGATTTTAAATTGGGTCATATTGATCCTAATCACATTCTCATTCAGATTGTGCATGAGGGGGATTTCAATAGGCTTTGGGCAAAAGAACAATGGCACCTTGGGCGTTTTCCTATGCGAGTGTTCCGTTGGTCACCTTCTTGGAGGCCGGATAAGGAGTCCTCTCTATTTCCTGTTTGGGTTGGATTACCGGGACTCCCAATTCACATGTTCAACAAGGTATGCTTATTTTCTATTGCTAATATATTTGGAGAGCCGCTAGCTATAGACCAAGCAACTTGCAACCTTTCAAGACCTAGTGTGGCTAAAATTCTTGTTCAAGTTGATCTCTTGAAGAAACTTCCTTCTAGAGTTTTCATTGATTGCGGAGATGATTTTTCAAGTTTTTGGCAGCCTTTAGAGTTTGATAACCTCCCAAGCTATTGTAAACATTGCTATAAGTTAGGTCATAATGTGAATGAGTGTTTCTACCTTCATCCTAAGAAGTCAAACATGAAGAATGGGGCTGAAGGTAATGGCGGTAGGGAGGGGGTGCTGGAAGAAGGTCACACGGCTGCTCTTGGTCATCCGGATGTGGTCTCTGCTGGTGGTGTTTCGGTGGAGGCCAATATGGGAAAAAAATGGTTTATGTTGAAAAAACTAAAGTAAATGAACCTTCTTCATCAATGGGAAATATTGAGAATATCAAGGGGGTGGTTCAAGCAAGTAAACCTAATGTCCAGAATTATGGGAAGCATAAAGGAAATGTCTCGGTCAATACAGAAAATGGTCCCGTAAAAGCTGTTCAAGGTACTAATAATATGACGTCCAAATCTAACTCGGAAGGTGAGACTATCAAGGGGGTGTTTCAAGCTAGTAAACAGAATGGTCAGAATAATGGAAAGCAAAAAGAAATTGTCTCGGGCAATACAGGTAATGGTCACGTGAAAGCTGGTCAAGGTACGAATAATATGGCCTCGAAATCCAACTCGGAAGGTACGCATCCTACTCCTAATTATTCTATGAATGCTGTTGGTACATCTTCTATGGTTCATAAACCCCCATCTCCCCTTGGTTCAAATTTTTTTGGTTCTAACCTTGTTACTCATGGCTTTAGTTTTCTTCCAAAGCGAGGAGCCCCTTTTGTTTCCCCTAATACTTTAAAAACTGCTAATAATATGGAAAAAGTTGCTTCTAATATTAATCCCGGTAGTAATCATATTATTGTTGAAGATGGGGCTATCGAACTTGAAGAAGAGCTTGAACAAATTGAAACGGACTTTAATGAGGTTACAAATTTTAATCCCATTTCCGGCCCATCTTTGACTGGTGCGGATAGTCCCATTCTTTTGGAAGATGGAAAGTGTGAGTCTGACTCTGAATTAGAGGTGGTTGATACTACTATACGTAAATGGCCTGGTGAGGAGTTAATTGATAATCTTCAGTTATCTCCTCGTGGCCCTAGAGTTACTTCTCAGTTTGATATTCAAGAGGTCTTCAATGAGGGTAGGGACTCTTTATTTGATGGGAATGTCGGGAAATTCAATGATTCTTTGGATTAAAAGCCCTCTCTCCGTCTTTTATTTTAAAATCGTTTTAATGGTTGGGGTTCTAAGTTGGAATATCTGGGGCATTTGTAATGCCGCCTCGGTTCACCAGGTTAAGAGATTATTAAGGATTCATGATGTCTTTATATGTGGTATTTATGAGCCTAAGGTGGATCCCATGTTGCTTCCTTCTTACGTTCGTAAAATTCGTTGTCTTGGAGGTGTTGTTAATGATAAGGGGAATATCTGGGTTGTTTGGAGGCATGGTATCACTTGTGATGTCATTTTTTGTGATAATCAAGTTATCACTGTTCGAGTGTCTCATTCTCTTTGGCCCAATCCCGTCCTTATGTCCTTTGTCCATGCTAGTTGTAGCAAGTATACTAGAAGGGTTTTATGGGATTATATTATTGATGTGAGCAATACAGATGATCCCTGGTTAATTGTGGGGAATTTTAATTCTGTTGTTGATCAATCTGAGAAGCTTGGGGGTAGGCCAGTGGTGGATTCTAGGGTTTCTGAGTTTGTTGATATGATACAGGTTTCTAATCTTATTGATGGTGGTTATAGAGGTCATATCTTCACATGGTGGAATAAGAGATTGAAGCGTGCCACTATTCTTCAAAGGCTAGATCGTGCCCTGTATAATGATAATTGGCTGCGTTGTTTTGCCCAAACTTCTTTTTTTTTTTTTTTTTTTTTTTTTTTTCAGCAAAAGGAGACGGTACTCCCTAGATTTTATTAATTAAAAATAAAAATTACAAAACAAGGTGGGGGACATGACAACCTTAACCACCTGGAAAAGCAAAAGGGGGAGTCCTTACACAAGCCGTAAGGTACTCTACAAAAGGGGGAGGGGAGACAACCTAACAAAGAAAACAGAAAAATAACAATAGCAAACATCAAAGACTAAATACTAATATAAGGGATAGCAGCCCTATCTAAAGTATACGCTCCTTTGCAGCGGTGAGGGAGATCACTAAAAGAAAAATATTCTGAATTAGACCTCGTGATCGCAGCAACATTAGCCAAACCATCAGCAACCTGATTGCCTTCACGCAGAATATGAGTTATTCTAACACCAATATGCGAAATAAGCCTTTTTATATGAAGCACCTCGTACCAAATACTCCAAGGAATATGAAAATCACGGATTAGTACATTTAAAAGAATTTCAGAATCAATTTCAAGCCAAATAGAAGACATACCGAAATGAGAAGCATAAATAAGGCCATCCAAAACCGCTCTAGCTTCAGCAACCATGTTAGTACTATTACCATAGAACTTAGAATAAGCAAATAACAACTTACCATTCTTTTGTCTGAAAATACCACCTCCAGAACTGATACCCGGATTTCCTTTAGCAGCACCATCAGTATTAAGCTTGAGCAATTCAGAATGGGGGGAATTCCAAAGAACAAACTTAAGAACCCGAGGCTTAGGAACAGCTTTAGGAAGGCCGTTGGTCAAATTTAGTAAGAAGCTTACTCGCCTCAAACATGACATTCAACTTTGGAATCGTTCTACGTTTGGGAGAGTTGACCAGCTTGTGAAACAAGCTGAGGATGAAGTGTATGCTAAAGAGCTTCTTTTTGAACAAGATTCTAGTGATGATAATAGGGCTGCCCTACATCTTGCCCAAGCTAACCTCTCCTATCGTCTTAAGATTGAAGAGGAGTTCTGGATGAAAAAAGCTAACTTAGCTTGGGTTAAAGATGGGGATAATAATACTCAGTTCTTCCATGCTTACGTGAAAAAAAGAAGACAGAAATTATACATTCACAAAATTCGGGATAGTGATGGGAATTGGATTGTTGATCAGAATCTGATTCAGGAGGAGGCTATTACTCCTCCTACGCTTAAAGAGATTCATGATATCGTCCTCAGTATGAGTGGGACTAGTGCTGCTGGTCCGGACGGTTTTACGGGAGAATTCTATCATAAATGCTGGGATATTATATGCATGGATCTTTATAATGCTGTCCTTGAGTTCTTCTCTGGGTTTCTTCTCCCTCGGAGCTGGACTAGTACGCTTATTGTTACTATCCCTAAGGTGGCAGCCCCTACCTCTTTCTCGCAGCTTCGGCCTATTAGTTTGTGTAATTTTTCTATTAAAATCATTACCAAACTCTAATGTTCTCGCCTTCAATCTGTGCTTCCTCGTATCATATCTCCTCAGCAAAGTGGCTTTGTGAAAGGTCTTCTTATTCATGAAAATGTTTTACTAGCTCAGGAGCTTATTCAGTCGCTTAAGAAAAAGGTGTATGGGTCTAATGTTGCTCTAAAGCTCGATATGGCTAAGGCGTATGATAGGCTCTCTTGGTTTGCCTTGATTAAGGTGATGAGGAGATTTGGCTTTGCTGAAGAATGGCTGGACATGATCTTTAGATGCATAAATTATTGTTGGTTCTCGGTTCTGATTAATGGTACTGCTAATGGTTATTTTGTTTCTACTCGTGGTCTTCGTCAAGGGGATCCTAGTCTCTTTATTATTGCAGCTGAAGTTTTAAGTCGGGGTCTTAATAACCTCCATCTTCTTCACCCTCATGTCGCTTTTCATATGGGCAACCTTAATGTTCCTGTCATCTCTCATTTGTCCTATGCTGATGACATTATTATCTTCTGCAACGGGAGCATTCCTTCTCTTGAGCGTCATATGGAGTTTTTGGAGTCTTATCAACGCTTTTTTTTTTTTTGGCGAAAGGAGACGGTACTCCCTAGATTTTATTAATTAAAAAGAAAATTACAAAACAAGGTGGGGGACATGACAACCTCAACCACCTGGAAAAGCAACGGGGGGAGTCCTTACACAAGCTGTAAGGTACTCTACAAAAAAGGGGGGGGGGAACAACCTATCAAAAATTAAAATCGACATAAATAAATAAAGGAAATATACAGGCAAAAATTAGGGAACGAAGGCCCAAAAGGCAAGGCCAGACAACAGCCCAAGCCCACGCAACAAGGGGAGTCATGCAAGAAGATGAAGGGCGGCCGCACAAGCCCAGCCGAAGCACTAGGGCGACCGCTCAACACATCAGTGGACGCAAACAGGCCTTGGCACATCAGGAAATGCGCAGCCACCAGCAACAGGAAATGGACACTACAAAGCACCATGCAAACACCGAGCAGTAAAGCAGCAACACAACCAAAACACCCCATAAACTCACAAAAATCACTTATATCGAAAAGAAGGGAAGCCCGCTCTATCCATAATAAGAGAACCACGGCACAAAGGAGGGAGTTGAGAAGACGAGACCCAAATCTGATCTTCCATAGATTCCACAGCGATGTTCGCCAAGGAGTCAGCAACCTTGTTACCTTCACGAAATATATGACTCACATGAATATTCATATGCTCCATGATGTTGAAAATCTGTTGGATAATATAGAATATCTCCCAAGGAATGTGATAGACTTTGGTGATTATTTTCAGGAGGACCTCGGAATCGATCTCCAACCAAACAAGATTAATACCAAGAGTATGAGCAAAAGTTAATCCATCGAGAGCGGCTTTAGCCTCCGACCACATATTAGAACGATGACCATAATAATTCCCGAACGCAAAAACAAACTCTCCCTTAGCATTTCTAATGACACCTCCACCAGCAGCAACGCCAGGATTACCCCTAGAAGCACCATCAGTGTTAATCTTATAGAACCCTTGCCTTGGCTTGATCCACTTAACAATTTTAGCCACACGAGGAGTCGGAGCAGCCACTGAAATTTTAAACACTTGCAGCATGGAACAGTCAAACATTGAGGGCTTAAAAGAAGGGTTGAACGCAGCAGCGATATTTGAAATCTGCTGAATGACTGAGGCTATGATGTCCACTCCTTGCATCCGAATATCTTCAAAAATCCATTTATTTCTATGATACCAAATAGACCAAACAATGACCCCCGAGAGAATGAGAGAAATCCATTTGTTAAGTTGGGAAATGTTCTTGGGACGATTAAACCACCAAGAGGATAGAACCGCCTGGAAGGAGCCCAAATTAATAACAACACCACAAACTTGGTTGAAATACCTCCAAGTATCCTTAGCAATGTCACCATTCACAAATAGATGTTCCATAGATTCCGTTGAAGGATAATGGCAGCAACCACACCTCGAAACAGTCTGAATACCACGCTTCTGTAAAGCCTCATCTGTGGGAAGACCTTTGTGAAGAATTCGCCATAATAGAATAGAGCATTTTGGGGGAATATGCTTATGCCAAAGCATAGAAAAAATAGGTCTCGAGAACTGAGATTGACGACATTCCCGCCAAGCAGAGGAGATATTAAACATGCCCGAAGTGGAAGGCTTCCAAATGAGAATATCGTCCTTCCCATTAAGCGTTATATTTTGAGCCTTAATCAAATTTAAAAGAGGGTCTCCATATGTAGTGCGGATATATTCATCCCGAGGCAGGCTGTTTTCAAATAAATTAGAGACCTCAATGTGCTGGAGCGGAAGAATAGGCTTAACCCCTTCGAACCAATTTTCATGGATGGAGATTTGCCCGTTACCAAGCCTCCACGCAATTCGCTGTTCCATAAAATCTTTCACCCTTACCATGCGTTTCCATATGTGAGAAGCAAAGCTCGTGACCACAACGTCCATAGGATGAATCTCATAACAATATTTTGCCAACATAAAATCAGTCCAAAGAGATGAAGAACCACGTAATCTCCACCATAATTTCATAGCAAAGGCAGTGCCTAAATCCTCAAACTTCCTAATACCAAGCCCCCCCTCATCCAACGGCCTACGATCCTTTTCCACCCAATCCAATGACATTTCCGCGAGCCATCCGAACCACTCCAAAAGAAATTCATTATTAAACGTTGCATGGATGTAATCACATTTTTTGGTGGCTCAATAACTGAAATGTAATATATAGGAATTGCTTGTAGACAAGATTTAATAAGGGTTACCTTAGCACCATGAGAGAGAAGCTTTCCTTGCCAAGATTCAAGTCTCTTTTCCATCTTCTGGATTAGAGGATTAAATAAAGCTTGAGACTTTCGCCCCACATATAAAGGACATCCCAAATAAATAATTGGAAGGGCTTTTTTAACAAAGCCCGTGACTTCAGCTATAGCAACATCTCGCGAAGCATCATTTCTTCCTGTGACGAAACAAGATTTACCAATGCTAACAAGCTGACCCGAGAAATTTTGATATTTTTCCAAACACTTCATATGCATCCTAAGAGAGTCTTTCGCCCCATTACAAAAAATAATGATATCATCCGCATAAGATAAATGGGAGACCACCGGAGTGTGGATGTGGGCGCGGAATCTGATATTAGGGTTGTGAAGATGAAGATAATTCAGCCCTCTGCTTAAAATCTCAGCGGCATTGATAAAAAGACTAGGCGAAAGAGGGTCTCCCTGGCGAAGACCCCTAGATGAGTGAAAGAAACCACAGCTTTCTCCATTCACGAGAACAGAGAACCAACAATTAGAGATACACCTATAAATCATGTCCACCCATTCTATAGCAAAACCGAACTTTTTCAATACCTTGATAAGGCAACCCATGAAAGCCTATCATAAGCCTTGGCCATGTCTAGCTTGATAGCAATATTCGATCCCCGAACTTTCTTTTTAACAGACGTCATCATTTCTTGCGCTAACAGGATGTTATCATGAATTACCCGCCCTTGAACAAACCCACTTTGATTAGGAGAGATAATGCGAGGGAGAATCTGCCCTAAACGCTCTGTGAAGATTTTTGTGATAATCTTATTTGAAAAATTACAGAGACTAATAGGGCGCAAATCCGAGAAGGATATCGGATTGTCAATTTTTGGAAGGGTAACAATAAGTGTGCTAGTCCAAGATCTAGGCAACTCAAAGCCAGCAAAGAACTCCCTTATAGCACGATGAAGGTCTTCCTTTATAATCTCCCAGCAGGCAACATAGAAAACACCAAGAATCCATCGTGGCCAAGAAGACCTTGACCATTCATGCATTTTATAATCTCAAACACTTCTTCCATACTCGGAACAGCTTTAAGAATGTCATTTTCTTCTTCAGTAATTATAGATGGAATAAGATTCAAGAGGTCATCATGCACATTCGACACCCCCCTATCCGCCGTCAACTGATTCTGATAGAAATCCACAGCCTCATTTCGAATGTCCTCCTTATTCATAAGCAGTACACCTTCACGATTTCGAATTTTATGTAAGAATAACCGTTGCCTCTTTTTTTCACGTAGGACTGAAAGAATTTAGTGTTTCTGTCTCCCTCTTTGATCCACTTTATATTCGCTTTTTGATGCCAAAAATCATCTTCCGTAGCTAATGCATATTTTAACTGAGCTTGGGCCAAACTTAATGCGGCTCTAGCTTCAACAGAAGGGTTGCTTTCAAGAACCTGCTCTTTGAGAAGGACTTCATCTTCAGCAATAGACACTTGCTGATCAATCCGCCCAAACGTAGATTTGTTCCAAGATGATAACTCCCGTCTAAGCCGAGCCAGCTTCTTACCAAATCGAACCATGGGGCGCCCATCAATCCAAGCAGCCCAAGATTTTTTAACTGTGTCAAAAAAGGTTGGATGTTTTATCCAAGCGTTGATGAAACGAAACGAACCTTTATGCACTTCAGCTTCCACTCTAATGTTGATCACCAATGGGGAATGATCCGAGCAAGTTTTATTAAGGTGCTTTACAGAAGTATTATCAAAGGAGTTAAGCCACTTCTCATTATAGAACACCCTGTCAAGACGTTGACGGATAGATTTCCTCCCAAGCTACATGTTCCACCACGTAAACTTGGAACCCTCATATCCAAAGATCAATAAGAGAAGATACTTGAATAGTATCGAAAATTCAGCAATTTTCCGAGAAGGAATAGGCGGCCCCCAAGCTTCTCCTCATGATCAAGAACTACATTAAAATCTCCACAAACCAACCAAGCAAGATTAGTATCACTTAGACCAATTAAATCATCCCAAAGGATTCTTCTATCAAATTTATTACAACTAGCATGAACACATGACAAAAGAATAGGATTAGGCCATAGACTATGTTTCACTTGCATTGAAAGGGCTTGAATGCTATCTTGGACAACTTCACAAGAGAAACCATGCTTCCAAATAAACCAAATCCTTCCACTATCATTAGAAACCCCTCCAGAGCAGTTTAACTTGCGAACCAAGCAATCTAATTTAGACTTATGAATTTTTGGCTCATAAATAGCCACAGCCGAAGCATTATGCAGAAAAAGAAGCTTTTTAATTCTCCTCACAGTGGCCTTGTTTCCAATGCCACGAAGATTCCAACTAATTATTGCAACCATTGAGAAAATATATAGAAAAATAAATGGAAGGCTAACCAGACTTAAGATTGAGGAGAGGCGGATTTGCTCCTGTTTTTCCGATATGAGACTTTGGTGAAGCCCTCAGAATCTACTTGATGTTGTTGATGAGATACGAAAGGTGTAGAGCCAGCCATGGCTGTAATAAAAGATGACGGAGGCGGTGTTGCCCTAGGAGAAAGATTTAGATTGCTGACAGGATCACCAATCGGGAGGACTCCACCTGCATCCACCATATCACCATTTACCACTTTTTCATGGTATAAATTAGCAACATTCTGCAGAATTTTATCTTCAGCCGCAGAGGCATTCTCCAGCTCAGTAGTGCAGAAATCATTGTCCTCATTGTCAATGTTGTTGTCAAGACCAACCTTTTCACACGCCTTTTTTAAATTTTTCTCCACAGCCTCTGGTAGGGGTTGACCACGCTTTACCACAAAAACCTTCTTCTGTATAGGGTTTTGCTGATTGACAGCATTAATATTCAAGACTTGTTCTTGAATCTTTTCATTCGTGTTGGAGGAGACACCAACCTGATGGTTTTGGGTCACTAAATCCTCCATATTACCAGCATCAGTAGCCACTTTTTTTCCAACCATTTCCTTGTCTTTATTACTTCTAATCTGAGGATTCGCTCTCTTACACTGAGAAATGTCATGACCCAGTGTGAAGCAATGTTTGCAATATCTCGGAATGTTATCATACTCAATTTTTTGATAGAAACTTGGAAGGACATCACCACAATCAATGAACACTTCCGTAGGTAACTTTTTAAGAACATCAACTTGGATCAAAATCTTAGCAATACTGGGTCGAGAAAGCTCCAAGGTAGCTTTGTCGAGCGATAATGGTGTGCCAATAGCTTGTGCGAGAGAGAACAAGAATGATTTATTGAATAGGTGAACCGGAAGTCCGGGCAATCCAACCCAAACAGGAACAATAGATGATTCCTGCTCCGGCCTCCATGCCGGAGACCAAGCCAACGTACGCACGGGGAATTTAAAAACATACCAAACCTCCTTCATCCAAAGACGCTGGTAATCCGCTCCGTAGAGAGTTGTATCAGATATGCTTTGAGTCTAAATGGCCCAGCTTTGTACACCCCTTTAAGATTAAACTTAGCAAAAGCAATTCTAGTATCTTCCATGAGGGTCTTCCGTGTGAGAACTTACCAACGAGTGTCCATTTAAATGGCTTAGCAAAAATATCAATAGCTTCTCTCTACAGCTTTAATAGCAGGAGTTCCTTTATGGGTTGAAAGCGGGCGTGGGGATAGCATTAGATTGCTGAGTATCTGAGAATAATGCCGCAAAGGATTTGGGTTGTTGCGATATAACAGGCTGCACTATTCCAGGCTGAGGATTAGGGTTAGTGAAAGATATTGGATGTTGCTGATTAGGATTAGGGTTTGCCGCCGCCTCACTGGGTTCTGTAACGATATTGCTGGGTTTTTGAAGGTTTTGGCAACTAGAATGGCGTTGAGGAATGGGAGCAACTGGAACATCAAAGAAGGACGCCGGAAAAGCCATGGCGGCGCCCCTAGGGAAACCCTAGAGACGGCAACCGGAAAGAAGAAAACCCTAGAATTCTAGATTTCTTTTTTGAGTTCTTTCAGTCTTATCAACGCTTCTCTGGGCAGCTTGTTAGCATTTCTAAATCTTATTTTCTGACGGGGCGGAATGTGGCTGAGCATGATAATGCTATCTCTCTTAGTACGGGGTTCCAAAAGAAAAACTTGCCTATTGTTTATTTGGGTTGTCCACTTTATATCGGTAGGAAAGTGCAATCTTTGTTTGATCCTGTCATGCAGAAGCTTCGGGATAAGCTAGATTCGTGGCAAGGAAAATTACTTTCGACTGGTGCTAAGCTTGTTTTGATTAAGTCCTGCCTCCAAGCTATTCCCATTTATTATATCTCTTTACTTGATCCTCCGAAGTGTGTTGTTAATGCCATGAACTGCCTTATTGCTAATTTCTTTTGGAGTAGCTCTGACGGGGGAAATAAGTGTCATTGGGTTTCCCGGAATGAATTTTTCTGGCCTATTGAGGAAGGGGGATTAGGTCTCCGCAAATTTGAGGAGATGGCGACTGCCTTTTCTATGAAGCTTTGGTGGAGGTTTCGTACGTCTAACTCTCTGTGGGCTCAGTTCTTGCGGCCAAATATTGTCGTGGTTTTCATCCTATGGATGCCATCTCTAGGTTGGGTTGCTCCCATATTTGGAAGCGTATGGTTGCTGCTAAAGATTTGGTGGAGTCCCGTATTGCTTGGGGTGTGGGTTGCGGAGATATTTCTATTCAAGAAAAGTGGCTTCCTCATGATATTCCTCTCCTTGATAATCGTCATGATCAGATTTTTTCATTATTTGAGGGTGGTATTTTATGGGAAGATTATATCCGCGATACTTTTGGGCAGCAATGTTTGTTGGAGCTTCAATCCTATGGTATTCGCCTTGATGGAGACCATGATCATCCTTTTTAGTCTCCCTCTTCTTCGGGCAGATTTTCTATATCTTCGGCTTGGAGGGAGTGTAGGATGTCCCGTACTCGGAGTAGGGTCTTTGCTTGGTGCTGGAATAAACACATACCTCTTAAGGTGTCCATCTTTATGTGGAAATGCCTAAAGGCTGCTCTCCCTACTGATGACAACATATCCCATAGAGGTATCTTTATTGTCTCTCGCTGTCATTGTTGTGTTAACCCTTCTCTTGAATCCTTGCAGCACATTCTTCTTCATGGTGATATTGCTTTTCATGTGTGGAATTTCTTTGGGAATTTGATTGGTTTCCAAGTCTCGGGTTCTACTATCATACAAAGGATGATTGCTTGGCATGCTAGTAAAAATTCCAAGCTTAGTCGGGTTGTGTTATGGTTGGGAGATATTCTTTTGACTTTCATTTGTTGGGAGCTTTGGAAGCACAGGAATAAATGCAGGTTTGATGATGGGACTCCTAGCTGGGAAAAGATTCGTAATAATATTCAATTTCAAATCAGTGTTATCCTTCGTGCTCACAGCTTATCCTTTCATGTTCTTCCTTCGGAGGTAAACATTGCTCTATTTTTTAATATTATTATGGCTACCCCGTCTATTGTTCGTGTCAAGCTTGTGTCTTGGTCCCCTCCTTCTATGGGACAAGTGAAAGTTAATACGGATGGAGCTTCTCGTGGTAATCCGGGCATTGCCTCGGGTGGTGGTATCTTGCGTCAGCATGATGGGTCATTTATTTATGCTTTTTCTCATTTTTATGGTAATGCTACTAACATGGTTGCTGAAGCCAGGGCTGCTCTTGATGGTATTACTCAAGCTAGGTTAATGGGTTTTAATTCTCTTTGGCTTGAGGTGGATTCTGAAGTTTTGTCTCGCATCTTACTTCGCAAATGCAATATCCCTTGGGAGATTTGGTATTTCATTCAAGCCATTTTCAGATTCATGGATGAAGTCTCTTTTCAGGTAACTCATGTCTACAGGGAAGGTAATAAAGTGGAGGATTTTCTTGCAAATATCTCGGCAGATGAGCAAGCGGATTTTCAGTTTCATTCGTTGGAGGCTTGCCCCAAGCTGTGCCAGAGACTTCTCTACTTTGATCGGATTTCGTATCCTAATATTAGGCAGTAGGTTCTTTTTATTTTTATTGATGTATTTTCCTTTTGCTTTTAGATTCCCCCCCCCCTTTTTGTTGAGGATCTTACAGGTTGTGTAAGAACTCCCCCTAGGTTTTTTCATCTGGTGGTTAAGGTTGTCATGTCCCCCACCATGTTTGTAATTTTTATTTTTCGTTATTAATAAAATCTAGGGAGTACCGTCTCCTTTTGCCAAAAAAAAAAACATTTTCCGAACAAGAGGGGCAAAAAGGCTGATTTTTTTCCTACCCATGTATAAAGGGCAGCCCAAATACATGAGAGGAAAATCTTGCTTAATAAACCCCGTAATGGCAGCCACATCATCCGCTCTATTGCAATTGGAACCTGTTATGTAGCAAGATTTGTGAATGTTGACAAGCTGGCCCGAAAACCTTTGATACCACTCTAGATATTTCATGTGACACTCAAGAGAACTCTTAGAACCATTGCAAAAAATAATCACATCATCCGCATAGGCCAGATGGGATACCATAGGAGTATTAATATGAATTCTAATTTGGAAGCGAGGGTATATAGTATGCAAATGATTAAGGCCTCTACTCATCATCTCCGCAACTTTCACCATTAACCAGAACTGAAAACCAACTATTAGAAATGCACTGATATATCAAATCAATCCAAACTTCATTAAAACCAAAGAGTTTCATGACTTTAATAAGACCAAACCAAGATAATCTATCATAAGCCTTCGCTATATCCAACTTTAAAGCCACATTAGAGCCACGAACCTTTTTATTAATAGATTGCAGAATTTCTTGCGCGAGGAGAACATTTTCATGGATGACTCTACCTTGAACAAAACCACTTTGCTGAGGAGAAATGAGCCGAGGAAGAATAGGAGCAAGACGGTTTGTGAGAAGCTTTGTTACCACCTTATTACAAAAGTTATATAAACTGATGGGTCTAAGATCAGAGAAGGAAGAAGGGGACTCGACCTTAGGAATAGTAACAATGAGGGTGCTTGTCCAACTCCGTGGCATAGAGAAACCCGAGAAAAAAATCCCCCACAGCTTTAACAAAATCTTCCTTAATAATATCCCAACAACCCTTGTAAAAACCACCCGTAAAGCCATCCGGACCAGCTGCACTTTGCCCGTTCATACCAAAGACAATGTCTTGAACTTCTGCCATAGAGGGAACAGCCATGAGGAAGGCATTATCTTCATCATTTATGACCCGAGGAATAAGAAAGGAGAACTCATCTGAGGGAATATCACATTGACCTTGTAACTGCTCCGAATAAAACCCCACAACCTCGTCTTTAATATCATTCTTATCAGTAAGCCAATCCCCTTGACGATTTTTAATCCTATGAATACATAACTTTTGCCTCTTTTGTGTTAACACTAGCATGAAAGAATCTAGTGTTTTGATCAACCTCTTTTATCCATTTTAAATTTGCCTTTTGAGCCCATAAATCTTCTTCCATTTTTAACTTTTGAAGGATCTGAGCTTGAGCAAGGTGAAGGGCTGATCTAGAGTCCTCATTATTCAGATTTTGGTGCTGGGCTTCACAAACAAGAACCTCATCTTCCGCAATTTTAATTTGCTGCTCCACTCTCCCGAAAACCTCCTTATTCCAGCCCACGATACATTTACGAAGCCTATTGAGTTTTTTAGCAAAGGAAACCATAGGCCTACCTTCCATAGGAGTCTCCCAAGAACCTCGGACAATATTGGTGAAATCATGGTGCTTAAGCCAAATATTGAGAAAACAAAAAGTACCACTTTTTTCTTCACCTTGAAAGGTTATGTTGATCACAAGAGGAGCATGATCAGAGCAAGCCTTAGATAATTTTTTTTTTTTTTTTTTGGAGAAAGGAGGACGGTACCTCCCTAGATATTATTAATTAAGAAAAAGAGTACAAACACAGTGGGGGACATGACAACCTCAACCACCGAGAATAGAAAGTAAGGGGGGAGTCCTTACACAACTTGTAAGGTCCTCGACAATAGAGGGAGGGGGTTCTACCTAACAAAGCAATCAATCTAAATAAAAACCTGGCCATAAGACTATGTAGACCGAAGATGAGGAATTCGTTCCTTGTCCAAAGCAAGGATCCCTTTACATTGACGGGGAATATCATTAAACGAAGTGAAAATAAGGTTTCTCTCTTCAGTAGCTGCAAGGTTGGCTAAACCATCCGCCACCCCATTTCCTTCACGGAGAATATGAGAAATCCGGACATCCATTTGCTCCATGAGTCGGAAAATATGAGAAATGACATACCAAATAGCCCATGGAATATGGTATTCCCGAATAAGAATGCGCATCAGAATTTGAGAGTCAACTTCAAGCCAAATTCTAATAAAACCCCTCTCTAAAGCCAAAATTAGCCCATCTCTCGCAGCTAGCGCTTCAGCCATCATATTTGAATGAATCCCATAATAATTAGCAAAACCATAAATAAAATCTCCTTTGTAATCTCTGAAAATTCCGCCCCCAGATGCAATGCCGGGATTACCCCTAGAAACTCCATCGGTATTAAGCTTAATCTCATTGATTTGTGGGAAATCCCACTTCACCAATCGACTTTTTGGAGGAGAATTTGTTTTGGGCAGCAACCGGAAAGTATCAAACAGATGATTATCTCCAACGTCATACGGAAAAGAAATAGAGAAAGAAGAAGCAATATCAGAGGCTGTGGTGCAAACCTTTGTGAATGATAACATTGGAACACATATGTTTATCCTCAAACTTGCTCTTGTTCCTTGCACACCATAATTCCCAAGTGATTAAAGGAGGAAGAATGTGAGAAAGCCATTTAATAGCAGTAGAATTAGGAAAATAAGAGCCATGCCACCAACAAAGAAGCGCTTGATTTATATTGCCCCAATGCATCTGAATCCCACAAACGGAGCTGAAATAAGTCCACACTCGATTAGCCACTTCACCATGAATCAAGAGATGCCCAATGGATTCCTCCTTAGCCACCATACAACAACAACATTTGGACACTAGATGAATACCTCTAGCACGGATCCTATCATCTGTAGGCAAACCATTATGCAAAGCACGCCAAAGGAAAACAAAAATTTTCTTTGGAATGTATTTACTCCAGCAAGAGGCAAAGACAGTAGATCGAACCCTACTAGCACGACATGCTCTCCAAGCTGAATTAACCGAGAAATTCCCAGAGGAAGAAGGCATCCAAATAGGAACATCATCGTTTTCTGAGATGGTAATGGAATGAGACTGAATAGTGGTTAAAAGCTGAGTTCCGAATCTCTCCCTAATGAAGTCGGCTCGGGGAAGACCATTTTCGAACAAAGTAGCAATCTCCACATGATCTATAGGAATAGGGCCCATATTACTATCCAACCAACGTTCTTGAATAGAGATATTGCCCCTTCCTACCCGCCAAGCTAATCTATCTTCAACCAGATTTTTAGCTTCTAGCATCCGTTTCCATGTGTGGGAAGCATAAGTGGTTGTAGAAGCATCCATAGGGTGAGTATTTCTGCAATACTTAGCAAGCATAAGAGAACTCCATAAAGAATCCGTGCTACGAAGGCGCCACCATAACTTCATGGCAAAAGCCATAGACACATCTTCAAATTTACGAAGACCTAGACCCCCTTCTTCAACAGGCCAACACATTTTCTTCCAAGAAAGCCAATGACATTTTTTCTCCCCATCACTTCCGCTCCAAAAAAAAACTCATGATAATCCTTTCCATGGCATGAATAACGCCTTTCGGAGGCTCAATTAAAGATATGTAATAGAGCGGAATTGCAGCAAGGCAAGATTGAATTAACGTAAGTTTAGCACCAAACGAAAGCAGCTTACCTTTCCAAGAAGCAAGACGGTTCTCCATTTTCTGAATTAGAGAAGAGAAATGGCTGAATTTCTTTCTCCCGTGTAAAGGGGACAACCCAAATACTTAATAGGTAACTCTTGTTTAACAAAACCTGTAATGGCTGCAATATCATCATCCCGATCTCTATTCTTCCCCGTGATAAAACCAGATTTTTGAATATTGACTAGCTGGCCGAGAGAACCTTTGATACCAATCAAGATAGTGCATATGAGCTTCTAAAGAGTTTTTGGATCCATTACAAAAATAATCACATCATCTGCATACGCTAAGTGAGAAATCATTGGAGCACCCAAATGAATTCGAAATCAGTATTGAGGAAGATCGAATGTAAGTGGTTAAGCCCCGGCTCATCATTTCCGCAGCAATAATAAATAAATAAGGGGATAGAGGATCGCCTTGTCGTAAACCCCGTGTGGAATGAAAAAAACCACTACTTTCACCATTAATAAGAACCGAAAACCAACTATTAGAAATGCACCTATAGATCGGATCAATCCAGATTTCATTAAAGCCAAATTGCCGCATCACTTTAATAAGACCAAACCAAGAAAGACGATCATACGCCTTAGCCATATCAAGCTTTAAAGCCACATTCGTACCCCGAACCTTCTTGTTAATAGATTGCATAATTTCTTGGGCTAACAAAACATTTTCATGAATAGTACGCCCTTGAACAAACCCGCTTTGTTGGGGAGAGATAATCCGAGGAAGAATAGGAGCAAGGCGACAAGTGAGGATTTTGGTTACCACTTTATTGCAGAAATTACAAAGACTTATAGGCCGGAGGTCCGAGAAAGAAGTAGGAGAATCAACCTTCGGAATCATGACAATTAAGGTACTTGTCCAACTTCTGGGCATAGAAAACCCGGAGAAGAAATCTCCAATTGCTCGAATCAGATCGCCTTTAATTATATCCCAGCAGCCCTTATAAAACTCACCCGTAAAGCCATCCGGACCCGCTGCACTTTGCCCATTCATACCAAAACCAGCCTCTTTAACTTCATTCTCGGCAGGAACAGCCGTGAGGTGATCATTATCTTCATTATTAATTAGCCTTGGAATAAGAAAAAGAAACTCATCTTGAGGGTTGTCACAATTTCCTTGTAGCTGCTCCGAATAAAAACCAACCGCTTCCTCTTTAATCTCCTCCTTGTTAGTGATCCAATTGCCATTCCTCGATTTGATTTTATGAATAAACAACTTTTGCCTCTTCTTTTTAACCATAGCATGAAAAAACTTCGTGTTACGATCCCCTTCCTTAAGCCAATGAAGATTAGCTTTTTGAGCCCAAAGATCTTCCTCCATTTTCAGTTTTTGTAAGAGATGAGCTTGTGCAATGCTAAGAGCTGCTCTAGATTCCTCACTACCTTCTTGTTGATGCTTAGATTCACACAAGAGAACTTCATCTTCAGCATTTTTAACTTGTTGCTCCATCCTCCCAAAAGTGTGTTTGTTCCATCCCATTAAAGTTTTTCGAAGTTTACCAAGCTTTTTTGCAAAACAAACCATCGGCCTACCGTCCATAGAAGGCTCCCAAGCATCTTGAACTACTTTTTGAAATCCCTGATGCTTTAACCACACATTGAGAAAACGGAATGAACCCTTAATAATTTCAGCCTCTATCCGCAGATTAATAATCAAAGGGGCATGATCCGAGCAAACTCTAGAGGCATGAATAACTTGAGTTGAATGAAATAGGTGCAGCCACTTCTCATTGTATAAAGCTCTATCAATCCGTTGATAAATTGCCCTCCTTCCCATCCGTTTATTATACCAAGTAGCCATGTTACCATTAAACCCCGCATCCAAGAGATTAGCATACTGAATCATATCAGAGAATTCGGTGGTAGCCAACTCATTAATTGGCCTGCCCCCTATTTTCTCTAATTGATTAAGAACAACATTAAAGTCACCAACCACCATCCATGGCACTTCAACTTCACTAATTTGCATAAGCTCCTCCCACAAAGAAATCCGAGAATATCTACTACAACTTGCATGAACAAAAGAAATCCACACAGTATCACCCCACATAGGGTGAGACACTTGCAAAGTTAAAGCTTGAGAAGAGTCATTAATAACCATACATTGCAGCCCATGTTTCCATAAAACCCAAACTCGATTACTCACATTAGCCAAAGCACCCTCACAGCCAATCTTTCGAACAAAGGAGTCCATATTTGAAGAATGGACTTTAGGTTCATAAATAGCAAACAACGATGCAAGATGAATCCGAAACAACCGTTTTATTCTTCTAACAGTAGCACCATTAGCGATGCCACGAGCATTCCAACTTATAATTGACACCATTAAAAAACAGAAGATTAAAAAAGTAAACGGGAGATAGATAAAAAAGGATAGTACTCACATAGAAGGAGACTTCTCCCTACTTTTTTTCTTTCTGTGACTAACCTTTGTAAATCCATCATCATCATCCGCCTCTTTTTCCTCAGCAAGGGAATTACGTTCCTTGAAATCCAAGTGGTAATCAAAAACTTTCTCAAGAGAAGTCACAGGAGGTGCTCTTGGGGATAAGTTAAGAGAGCTGAATGTACTCATTTTAACATGAGATGAGGGCTTAACCCGTAGAGCAGAATCATCCTTAAGAGGAGTTGATAGCTTCTGAGGGTCTTGAATATCCGGAATCACAATTGTCTCCTTATGCGAGTCAATGGCTGATTTAGTTCTTAATGCTTTGAGAGTCTTTGTTAAAGCATCATTCACAGACTGAGGAAGAACGACAGCTCTTCTTGCAACCATTGGCGCCTTATAATGATTAGGAGCCATATTATCATTAGGGTTTCCAGCCTTCTTAGTAAGATCAAAAACATTTTCAACCTTACTAGTACCTTCTTGCCTTTCCTTAGAAGTAGTCGAATCTTTCTTCACCCATACCTCATTTTTTGCCTCAATCTTCTTAGAGTCTTCCTTTCGTGCAGCAATATCTTTCGAATCTACACTCTTTTTATCCTTCTTATTTCCATCAAGCTCGCTATTTTTCTTATATTCAGAGTTAAGAACACGGCAATTAAATGTATCATGCCCTAACAATGAACAATGACTACAATACAAAGGAATATTATCATATTCAATTGCTTGGAAAAAACTCGGCATGCAATCTCCACAGTCAATATGAATTTTTTCGTGCAACCTTTTAAGAAGATCAATTTGCACAAGAACTTTAGCTACACTTGGCCGGGACAAATCAGCAGTAGCCTTGTCGATTGACATAGGCTTTCCAAAAATCCGAGCCAAAGAAAACAAGAAAATCTTATTGAATAGATGCACAGGAAGACCTGGTAAACTTACCCAAACCGGGACAATGGATGAATCAGTTTGAGGCTTCCAAGAAGGAGTCCATACAGATGTTCTCATAGGAAAGCGATGGACATACCACACTTCTCTAGTCCATATTCTTTGGAAGTCTTCCTCATTATTCAATTGAATTAACATGTGTCTAGAATCCAGATGACCAAGCTTATACTCTCCTTTTAATTTGAATTGTGAGAAGGCAATCCGAGCAGCCTCCATAGTAGGCCTTCCATTAGTAAATTTTCCAACAAGAGTCCAAGAGAAAGGGCGAGAGAAAGCATCTATTGCTTCCTTTGATAATTTAAGAGAAGGAACACCTTTATGAGTAGCAGCAGGAAGAAGAGGGATATATTGGATTGGCATAATACGTGGTTGCGCTACCAAAGACGCGAAGGATTTACTAGGGTTTGGGGGCGGCGCTGCATGGGAATTAGGGTTAGGGTTTGGTTCATGCAAAGGCGGCTTGTTAGTGCTAGGGTTAGGATCTTTCAACGAATCAAGGAGAGAAGGAGGGTTAATCGTGGAAGCTTGAAGCGGTGGAAACAATGCCGGATCAGCCATGGCTGCCGGCAAGGAAAAACCCTAGGGAAACCCTAGGAAGAGCTCGCCTAGAGAGAGAAAGCTAGAGAGAGAATTTCCTTAGATAAATGAGTAACACGAGTAACATGAAACAATTGAAGCCACTTTTCATTATAAAGAGCTCTATCAAGACGTTGATAAATAACCCTCCTGCCCATTCTTTTATTAGACCAAGTAGCCATATTTCCTTCAAACCCAGCATCAATCAGATTTGCATATTGCACCATATCTGAGAATTCATTAACAGCCATGTCATTAATTGGTCTACCCCCTACCTTTTCAGACTGATCAAGACAGCAGTTGAAATCACCCACAACCATCCACGGACAATCTACGTCACTGATAGCCATTAAATCTTCCCAAAGGCTGATGCGAGAAAATCTATTGCAGCTAGCATGCACAAAAGAAACCCATACAGATTCGGCCCACATAGGATGAGAAATTTGAAGAGTTAAAACTTGGGAAGAGTCGTGAATAATAGTACCTTTCAGCCCATGCTTCCATATAACCCAAACTCTGTTACTAGCATTCGACAAGCCATTATCACAGCCCACTTTTCGAATAAACTGCTCTAAGGAAGAACTAGCAACTTTAGGCTCATATAGAGCAAATAAAGAAACCCCATAAGAACGAAATAAACGCTTAATCCTACGAACGGTGGCATTATTAGCAATACCACGAGCATTCCAACTTATAATACTAACCATTAAAAACATTAAATAAAGAGCAGTAAAAGGGAATTAAGAAAAAGGGAAGCTCACAAAGATGGGGATTTCTCCCTACTTTTCTTCTTTTTATGTGTGACTGTAGTGAAGCAATCATCATCTTGCACATCAATCATGTATGTTCTTTCTTTGTAATCCAACTGATCATTCATTACTTGATTCAGCGAAGTAACTTGAGGGGCTCTCGGAGAAAGGTTAAGGGAACTAAAAGCATTCATATTTACATGGGAAGAAGGTTTGGCTCGCATAGCAGAATCATCCCTCAAAGGGGTACATAATTTAAGAGGATCTTGAAATTCTGGAAGAGATATATTAGCATCATCATTTTGTGAGAATCCAGCCTTAGTCTTTATTGCCTTTAAGCTTTTTGAGAGAGCATCATTGACGGAATGTGGCAAAACAATACCACTTCTAGCAACCAAAACAGTTTTAGTACCATTGGTATTTGGAACCATAGAAGGATCAATATTTGTGTCAGCTTGAACCCCATTACTACCACCATGACCCATTTTATTCTGACCCTCCTTCTTTTTCCATGTTTCACGGGTAATCTCAACCTTCTTAGTATCTCCTTTATTATCTTTGTGACCCGAAACCTCCTTACAATCTTTTTTTGGAGCAGCATTTTCATTACTTTTCTTATATTCTGAGTTTAGGACACGACAGTTAAACTCATCATGGCCCAGCAATGAACAATGACTACAAAACAAAGGTAGGTTATCATATTCAATTGCTTGGAAGAAACTAGGCATGCAATCTCCACAATCAATATGAATTTTTTCTGGTAACCTTTTAAGAAGATCAACTTGTATAAGAACTTTTTGGCCGGGACAATTCAGCAGTGGCCTTGTCGATTGACATAGGCTTTCCAAAAATCCGAGCCAAAGAAAATAAGAATATCTTATTTAATAAATGCACAGGAAGCCCTGGTAAACTTACCCAAACCGGGACAATAAAAGAATCGGTTTGTGGTTTCCAAGAAGGTATCCAAACTGATGTTCTCATTGGAAAGCGATGGACATACCACACCTCTCTAGTCCATATTCTTTGGAAATCCTCCTCATTATTCAATTGAATCAACATATGCCTAGAATCAAGATGACCAAGCTTATACTCACCTTTTAATTTAAATTGTGTGAAGGCAATCCGAGCAACCTCCATAGTAGGCCTTCCATTAGTAAATTTTCCAACAAGAGTCCAAGAGAATGGGAGGGTAAAAGCATCAATTGCTTCCTTTGACAGTTTTAGAGAAGGTACACCCTTATGCGTAGCAGCAGGAAGAAGAGGGATGTCATGAATTGGAAGCGTACGTGGTTGTGATACCAATGATGCAAAGGATTTGCTAGGCGTAGGGTTTGTTTGCAGCGGAGAGTGTGACTGCTGGTTAGGGTTTACGCCATGCAATGACGGCGCACCAATGCTAGGTTTCCAAGATGCGGCTTAGAGATATCGGGGGATAGAGAATCAGATTGAAGATTAAGGATAGGGTTAGGTTTCAAAGGCGACAAGGGTGGGAATCCATCCGGACAGCCATGGATGGCCGGAAAATACGGCCTCTAGGGCAAAACCTCAGGCGTTGGCTAGGTCATATTGTCATGGCTGACGTATTAAAGGTTTGATGACATAGTGTCATGTGGGCATGGATGTATATCCGGGACGGAGCATCGTCTGGGTGTAGCTTCGGAAATCAAGATCGGGTCAAGATTTTAGCATGACCTTTCATCGCTTTTCTTGCGCAAGAGATCTTGAGTTCCGAGATTTGACCCAAAAAAATGGCCGGTATGGGATATGTATCCAGGCTGTATGAAACGGACTGGGTAAAAACCAACCGAGTCTGGACAGAGTGTCACGCAAGCGTGCAGGGTTGACACTGGCTAGGATGGGATGTTTGGAATGATCCCGTGCGCGCCCAAGAGGCCTAGGAAGACCAAACAGACTGCAACTGAAACCACTTTGGGTTGAGGGTTGTAGTGTGCAGTGTACCGAGGCAGCAAGTGCGCGTAGGTGCGGTGTACCGAGGCAGCAGTGCGAGTAGTGTGCGGTCACTAAAATTCTTTTTCTGAGTAAAACAGAAGTTTTTGAAGAATTTTTAAATGTATGTACACAGATGTATATTGATGCATTTTTTGTATTTTTATTTTTTTTTGTAAAATAAAAAGTAAAGCACATGCACACACACACACAACAGTTAAAGAAAGGGGTAAAATAAAAGTTTGACCCTCATCATCGTTTTAAAAAATCTTTTGTTTTTTAATTAAAAGTTTATAAAACAAAATATCCCCAGCGGAGTCGCCAACTGAAATTACCCGGATCCGGCTCGCGCGCGGGCCCTGACATCTCGCTTGTGTTGGTCGAGGAGGTGTCTCGCTGCGTTTTTGCTTGTAGAGTCGCCACGCCGTTTTGATTTAGCCCAAAACATTGAGAAAAGGCATCAGTTTAAAAACTGTTGTTGTGTGATGAGATTTTTTAGTTCGGAGGTCAGGTTACTCCTCGGGAAGGGCATAGTAAATGTACACCTGAGTCGCCTCGTAAAAACGAGTCTTTCGGTACCCCTTCTTTCTTTAAATGTTGTGTGTGTGTATGTGCTTTTAAAAATGCATGCTGTTGAAATAGCCCAGATCTGAGAGGCAGCGCATTCGCGCCCAGGCATCTGGCATTTCCCGCTTTGCAGCGTTCGTTGGTGGAGGTGTCTCACTGTGTTTTTGCTTGTAGAGTCGCCACGCCATTTTGATTAAGCCCAAAACATTGAAAAAAGGCATCAGTTTAAAAAAATTGTTTTGGCTAGGATGGGATGTTTGGGATGATCCCGTGCACGTCCGAGAGGCGTAGGAAGGCCAAAGGAACTGTAACCAAGAGCACCCCGGGTTAAGGGTTGTAGTGTGCAGTGTATCCGAGGCAGTAGTGCGCGTAGCGTGCGGTGTAACCGAGGCAGCAGTGTGAGTAGCGTGCGGTGTACCGAGGCAGCAGTGCGCGTAGCGTGCGGTCTCTAAATTCTTTATCTGAGTAAAACAGAAGTTTTTGAAGAATTTTAAATATATGTACACGGATGTATATCGATGCATTTTTTTTTGTATTTTTTTTTTGTAAGATAAAAAAAAAAGTAAAGCACATGCACACACACACACAATAGTTAAAGTAAGAGGTAAAATGAAAGTTTGACCCTCATCATTGTTTTTTTTTTAAAAATCTTTTGTTTTTTTTTTAAAAAGTTTTTTTTAAAACAAAATATCCCCAGCAGAGTCGCCAACTGAAATAGCCCAGATCCGAGAGACAGCGCATTCGCGCCCCGGCATCTGGCATTTCCCGCTTTGTAGCGTTCGTTGGTGGAGGTGTCTCGCTGTGTTTTTGCTTGTAGAGTCGCCACGCCGTTTTGATTAAGCCCAAAACATTGAAAAAAGGCATCAGTTTAAAAAAACTATTTTTGTCTGATGAGATTTTGAGTTCGGAGGTCAGATGACTCCTCGGGAAGAGAATATTAGAATATTAGAGCTCACCCGAGTCGCCTCGTAAAAACGAGTCTTTCGGTACCCCTTATATTCTTTAACTGTTGTGTGTGTGTGTATGTGCTTTTAAAAATGCATGCTGTATCGGATGTCTACATTGTACACTGCTTTATTGAAATGTATTGAAATAGTGTAGGAAGGAAGCCTTACCAATGTTGGTTCGTGTCTGTCTTCCGGGGGGAATAGTGTCTGAGGATGGAATAGTGTTCCGGGATGGACCGGGATTGCTTCGGGATGTGCCGGTTGTCTGCGGACAGAGTTTCGGCGTGCGTAGGGATCGCAGGGATCACTCGAACAGAGTTTCGGCGTGAGTTGGGATCGCAGGGATCAATCGGGCAGAGGTTCGGCGTGTGTTGGAATCGTCGGTTGGATTCTGGCAGAGGTTCCGCGTGCCTCGGAATCGTCGGTTTGGCTCGAAAAGGGCTGGGACGCCTCGGGAAAGACCAGGCAAGGCCTCGGAGTACCACGAGGTCCTCAGAGTACCTCAAGAGTGCCTCGGGGCAGCGCGGGAGAGCTCGGAGAGGCTTCGGAGCACCACAAGGGAGCTCGAAAGGCCTCGGAAGGATCCGAAAGGGGCCGGGAGTGCCTCGAGAGGACTTAGAGGGGTGCCAGAAGACTGGGAGGAGAGGAGAGAAGAGGGAGATGTGAAAATTTCGAGAGGGGGAGCCCTCTATTTATAGTGTGGGAAAAGTTGCAAGAAGGTCCGTACAGACCTTCTAGGAAAACCAAAATTTTGGATTTCCGAGATTTGAGGGAATCTCGTGGACTTTAAGCGGATTTTGTAATAATTATGTCTGGTTACAAAGAGGTCCGTACGGACCTTTAGCATGCAAAGAGGTCCGTTCGGACCTTCCATGCCCTTGTAATTGTTATGGCAAGCTAGTTCTCGTCGAGAGCTTTCCAACCATATATGGCACGTCTCATTCGGAGTTCGTATGAAGGAGTTATGACCTCCGGAAGTTTGCCCTTGGTTTTGTCGTATGCTTGGATGGAGAGCGATCCAGATTGGGGTACTTACAGAAGCCCCTCGGCGACGTCACTTATGAAAGAAGTGGGGTCGTCGATAAGATAAGGGTCCTGATCTGGATCACGTGCTGAGAGAGAAGATGACCAGGTTGGTCGGACGGCTGGACCCTTTGATAGGATTCCTATGTATCCCTGAGTGGGAATCAAGCCAATCGTAGTTCGTGTGAGTGTGTGGACGTGTCGGTGTCCTGAGGTGATGTGACTGCTAAGGTCGACTGTGAGGACATGGTGGTGTCCTAAGGTGATGTGACAGCTAATGGTCGACTGTGAGGATGTTGTGGTATCCTAAGGTGACCGTTTAGGTCGGTTGGCTGGACCCTTTGATAGGATTCCTACGTATCCCGAGTGGGAATCAAGCCTGATCGTAGTTCGCGTGAGTGGTGATCTTACGAGAAGGTGGGTAATTTCCCCCGAGAAGGTGGGTAATCTCACGAAAAGATGGGTAATCTCACGAAAAGATGGGTAATCTCACTAAAAGATGGGTAATCTCACTAGAAGATGGGTAATCTCGCTAAAAGATGGGTTAATCTTACGAGAAGATGGGTAATCTCACTAAAAGATGGGTAATCTTACTAAACGATGGGTAATCTCACTAAAAGATGTGTAATCTCACAAAAAGATGGGTAATCTCACGAAAAGATGAGTAATCTCACTAAAAGATGGGTTAATCTTACGAGAAGATGGGTAATCTCACTAAAAGATGGGTAATCTCATGAAAAGATGGGTAATCTCACTAAAAGATGGTAATCTCATGAAAAGATGGGTATTTTGGACCGGATAATTTAAAGCCTTCTGGGCTACGGATAATGATTTGGGAGATTTATACGGTCTTCCGAACCGGGTAATTTAAAGCCTTCCGGGCTACGGATAATGTTAGTGATGGTGAAACTGTGAGTGTGGAGGCATTTGCGCCTTGGGATTCGTGTTTGAAGGTGTTTGTGCCTTGGGGTTTAGGCTTACGATGACGGCCGGTGTTTTATCTGCTGGGGATATGTGGTCTTGTACGGGTTTGCAAGAATTTCCGTTTGACTTTTGTCCTGCTGGGGAAGGGGTTCGGGCTTACTTTGATGGCCGAAAAAGGCGAGGAGTATCTAAGTGGAGTTTCTTTGAAGGTGTCTATACTCTAAGTGAGATTGTTTAGGGGTATCTACCCTATGTGAGACTGTTTGGGGGTGTCTACCCTAAGTTGAGAGATGGCTAATCTTACGAAAAGATTGGTAATCTTACTAAAAGATATCTAATCTTACTAAAAGATGGGTAATCTTACTAAATGATATGCTAATCTTACGAAAAGGTGGGTAATCTTTCTAAAAGATATCTACCCTTTGTGAAGGATGGCCAATCTTACCAAAAGATTGGTAATCTTACTAAAGGATAGCTAATCTTACTAAAAGATGGGTAATCTTACTAAAAGATATGCTAATCTTACGAAAAGGTGGGTAATCTTTCTAAAAGATATCTACCCTATGTGAAGGATGACCAATCTTACCAAAAGAATGGTAATCTTACTAAAAGATATGAGATATCTATCAGGGAGACAGGGGGTGTATCTCACTACGAGGTAACAGAGGAAATGTTTAAAGACATAAGTATGATTTTTTTTTTCATACCTTTGTTGTGTTTACCTGCAGGAAGAAGGGCCTTTGTGAGGAGGAAGTTGAGGACGTGGTATGCCTCTGACGGAGATAATGAGGACATGGGGCGCCTCTGACCGAGATAGTGAGGAGGTGGTGCCGCTTCTGGCTGAGATGATGAGGACGTGATGCAACAAAAAAATTCCCTAATGAGATTTTTATTGATTGTGGTGATGTTTTCCCAAGTTTTTATCAAAAGGTTGAATATGATAATATCCCCAAATATTGTAAGCACTGTTTTATCCTTGGGCATGATATTTCTATGTGCAGGAAGGCAAATCCTAACCTTAATTCTTCCAAGCTGCATTCGGACAAAATGGCCAAAGACAAGGCTAAAGTTCCGGAAAATGTTGGTGATGCTGATGTTTTGGCTACTAATGGAAATCCTTCTAGTAGCAATACCAAGGCTGTTAATAATGTTACTGAAAAAGAAAGTAATATTGATAAATCCAAGCAGGTGCAACCTACGGCTGTAGCTCCTAAAATGGCTGTTCGTGGTCAAAAACTTCCTTTGGCTGTTGAACTTGCTCTCAATAAAGCGTGCTCTAAAGTTATTGCTATGGGACCTGATTTGGGCTCGGCTTCTCAACCAGTGATTGTTGATAATGACAATTACATTGAAGATGATTTATCTCATATCATTCAAAATGTGCAGCTGCACAAAGAGCAGAATAACTCGGCTAAAGTTGCTGTTAGCAACTCTACTGATCCCTTAACAGATGAGTTTGCTGATGTCTCGGGTCATATTGAAGGTTTGAATCTCTCCCCTCGTGGTCCGCCCTCTGTCTCTTTTGTTACTGAGTGTGCTGGTTCCACCCCTTTCGCAAATACTACTAGTAGTAATGTGGATGCTGATGGTTTTACCAAAGTTCTACATAAGAGGAATCGTGGTAAATCCTCCTCTCCTTCATCTTGAGTTTCCGGGTAATTCTCTTACTTCTCTTTATATTTTTACAATGGTTGCTATGATATATTGGAATGTTAGAGGTATTGGTAATGGTGCGTCTTTTAGGCGTGTCAAAAAGCTTTTTCATCTTCATGGTCTTTCCTTTTTTGCTATGTCTGAGCCTAAAATTTCTCACTTTCAGCGTGTCACCACACAAAGGAAGTTAGGTTGTGTGGGTAGTTTTTCTAATTGTAACGGTAAAATTTGGTTCTTTTGGAAACATGGTTATGTTTGTCATATTGTTCAAGATACTTGCCAAGCTCTCACAATGCAGGTTTCTCATGGGCAATGGGACTCTAGTATTCATTTAACTGTGGTTTATGCTTGCTGCAATAGTTCAGATCGAAGAGAGCTTTGGGATAACCTTATGGACTTCAGTTCTTGTAATACTCCTTGGATGGTTATTGGTGATTTTAATTGTGTTCTGATGCAATCGGAAAAGGTAGGTGGCAAACCGATTAGTAGAAAGGCTGTTACGGAATTCTCTGATATGATGCAATATTCTGGTTTGATGGATGCTGGGTATTTAGGAAATAAATTCACTTGGGTTAATAAACCTAGGGGAAGGCCTACTATCCTTCAACGGCTTGATCGCGCTCTCTATAATTCTCAATGGATGGATACGTTTCATGTCACTTCTATCACTCATCTTAATCGGACCTGTTCTGATCATAACCCTCTCTTGGTTCAAATTAAAGTCTCTGCTGATTCAAATAGGAGCTCCTTTCGTTTTCTTAACATTTGGCTGAAGCATCATTCTTTTTTGTCGATGGTTGAATCTTCTTGGAATGGCTACATGGATGGGACCCCTATGGTTAGGTTTGCTAAGAAGCTTGCCCGTCTTCGGAAATGTATTTCGTCTTGGAATAAAGAGGTGTTTGGTAGGGTTGACCAACATGTTCGTGTGGCTGAAGATGAGGTTTGTCAAAAAAAATTGCTTTTTGAAAATGATAACTCGGATGATAATAGGGCTGCCCTTAGCTTGGCTCAAGCTAACCTTCTTGCTAAGTTGAAGGTTGAGGAAGATCTTTGGCGTCAAAAGGCTAATATCAAATGGATTAAGGAGGGAGATCATAATACAAAATTCTTCCACTCTTATGTTAAGAAGAAAAGGCAGCAGCTTTTCATTCACAGAATTAGAGATGGTAATGGCAATTGGGTACAAGAAAAAGAAGAGATTCAGGATGCGGCTGTTGCCTTCTTTTCGGAGCAGCTTCAATCTCCCCTTAATATCCCTAATGATGATATTCTTGATGTTATTCCTAGGCTGATCAATGATGGTGATAATGAGATGCTTACGGCTGTCCCGTCTTTAGATGATATTAAAGAGATTGTTTGGTCTATGAATGGTCAAAGTGCTGCTGGCCCAGATGGTTTTAATGGTGATTTTTATAAGGGTTGCTGGGATATCATCAAAGATGATTTACATAGAGCTATCAAGGAGTTTTTTTTCTGGTTTCCCTTTGCCGCGGAGCTGGACTTCGACTCTTATTGTCCTCATTCCCAAAGTCAGCGCTCCTACTTCCTTCTCGGAGATGAGACCCATTAGCTTATGCAATTTTACTAATAAAATCATTACTAAGCTTCTTAATTCCCGCCTTGCTCCTATCCTTCCTAGAATTATTTCTCCTCGCAGAGTGGTTTTGTTAAAGGTCTACTGATTCATGAAAATGTTCTGTTGGCTCAAGAGCTTATGCATTCTCTTCGGAAAAAGGTTAGGGGTTCCAATATTGGGCTGAAATTAGATATGGCGAAAGCCTATGATCGTATTTCTTGGTTTGCTGTGATTAAAGTTATGAGAAGGTTTGGTTTTTCTGAAACCTGGATTGATCTGATCTTTCGATGTATCTCTTCTTGTTGGTTCTCTGTTCTTGTCAATGGGGAAAGTTCTGGTTTTTTTCACTCTTCTCGTGGTCTTCGTCAAGGAGACCCTATATCTCCCACTCTTTTCATCATTGTCGCCGAGGTTTTGAGTCGAGGTCTTAACCAGCCACACGCTGATTTTCCTCAATATCGTTTTAAGGCTCACATTCATACCCCTATGATTTCTCATCTCTCTTATGCTGATGATATTCTCATTTTCTGTAATGGTTCTAAAGATTCTCTTGAGGCTCACATAAGATGTCTTAACTGGTATCAAGATTTCTCTCGGTCGCCTTGTGAATACAAGGAAGTCGTGCTTCATTACTGGTAAAAATGATGTGACCAGAGATTCTATTATTTCTAATGCTACCTCCTTCGAAAAGAAAGATCTCCCTATTATCTATCTTGGCTGCCCTCTTTATGTTGGGAGGAAAAAGATTTCTCTTTTTGATAATGTTATTCAAAAGATGGCTGATAGGCTTGCTTCTTGGCAAGGAAAGATCCTCTCCTTTGGTGCTAAGCTCACTCTTATCCAATCCTGTTTGCAAGCTATTCCTCTTTATTATATTTCTTTGGTTGATCCTCCCAAGGGGGTTTTCCAAGCCATGTATCGTCTGATTTCTAATTTCTTTTGGTGTAATGAAGAGGGCATATCCAAATAGGGGTGTGCATGGTACGGTATGGTACGGTTTTTGGGTAAAACCGTACCATACCAAAGAACTTCGGTTTATTATATTTAATACCATACAGTTTCGGTTTTACACGGTTCGGTAATTCGGTAGTTCGGTTTGGTATAACATCGGTACGGTGTATTTTCGGTTTTTCTTGTGGCATAGAAAGACAAAAAAAAACTTGACTAAATCAAGTAAATGTACCATATACCATGATATCAATCGATCAAAATTGATAGCAAAACCAAATCAGCATCACACATAACATCAAAATCAATAACTAATCCAAAATTTAAGTTGCCATCCAAGTATTTTGAAGGAACAAAAAAAAGCCAAATGGGTGGCCAAAGAAATTTAATAGTTCTAGCTGTAAAAGAAAATCCTCATTCTCGATCCATGGTTGTCTTTTATGTCTCTCCCATCATCGAATATCACTTTGGAAGAGAGGAGGAAAAAAGATAGTAGTTAGCATATTATTATTTTAACAGAGCTCAAACAAGTTTCTGTATATACTTGAATGCAAAAATACTATTTCATCCGTCCCAAAATAAATGTTCAAATAAATTCCAAATTTATTTTTGATCATGAATAAATTTGAAAAAATTGGACATAACAAATAAATTGAGAGAAAGAGAGAGAGATGCGTAAGCTAATGGAATAGAGAGAGAGAAGACTCACCGCGTTGCCAGGAGGCGGGCTAGCAACCGGCGTTGTTGCTGTAGGTGTGCTAGGGTTTAGGAATGACTAACGTGAGAAGAGGGTGGGTAGAGGCGTACTGGCGTCTGGCGTAGAGCACAATTTTTATAGGGAGAAGATTTTTATTGAATTTAATATTGAGAAAAACAATTACTATAAGTAATTATAAAAGTGTATTTATTCCAAAAAAGATTATATATATATATATATATATATATATATATATAAAAACTAGGTATTTTAATAAGAACGGTACGGTACGGTATTTATTTTCGGTATATAAGCCAATTACCGTACCGTATCAAAAGTTCGGTTTTTTTCAAAAATAAAAACCATATAGGTCATTTTAATCGGTTTTTCGGTATTTTCGGTACGGTATTTTCGGTTCGGCACGGTTTTTCGGTATATTCGGTTTTCCTGCACACCCCTATATCCAAATGTCATTGGGTGAGAAAGGATCTGATGTTCAAGCCTTGTAGTGAAGGTGGCTTGGGCCTTCGTCGTTTTGAAGATATTTCTATGGCTTTCGCTATGAAGCTTTGGTGGCGTCTTAGAAGCTCCCATTCTCTTTGGTCCGAATTCATGCTTGATAAGTATTGTTTTGGCTCTCACCCCATGGATGCGGGAAAGCCTTCTTTCGCTTCTCATATTTGGAGCCGCATGATTCAAGCTAAAGATATCGTTGAAAATCATATTGCTTGGCGGATTGGTAGAGGGGAAGTTTCAGTTCATGAAAATTGGTTGGATGGTCCTCGTCTTAATCTTCCCGGGAATCATATTGAAGTTTCCTCCTTGTTTCATGAGGGTCAGCCGAGATCTATTCATATTTCGATACGTATGGCCCGGATGTTCTTAGTTCTATTTATCGTCGAATATTTCTCTCTCGATACGCCCGATTGTATTTATTGGCTTCCCTCGCTTAAAGGTCAGCTTTTCTCTTTCTTCGGCTTGGCAAGTGTGTAGAGTTGCTTACGCCGGAATTTGTTTTTTGAATATTCTTTGGAACAAATATATTCCCCGAAAGTCTCAATTTTCCTTTGGAGGTTGTTACATAATGGCCTTCCCACCGATGCGGCTATTCAATCTAGAGGTATTTCCCTTGTGTCTTCTTGCGTTTGTTGTTCTCGGCATTCTTTAGAAGACTCTCTTCATCTTTTCGCTAAAAGTCAAGTGGCTTTTGAAACGTGGACCGGGGCCAGTTTGCTAGGCTTTTCGGTATTCATATTTCCTACAACAATGTTAAAACTATCCTTGGCAAATTTGGTGGTTCAATTCGGCATTGGAAAAAATAAGGGTATTCTTTGGCTTTCTCGCATTCTCCCTTGTTTTATTCTTTGGGAGCTTTGGAAAGGTCGAAATAAAGCTAGATTTGAGGACCTTCATATGTCTTCCTCTAGGATCATCCGGGAGGTTTTTCAACATTGGTTCTATCATTAAGGCTTACGGCCTTTCTTTCCCTTCGTCTCGACTTGGAAAGTCGAGATTTTCCATTGCTTTCACCTTCCTAAAGTTGTTCCTAAGCCTCGGGTTCTTAAGTTTGTTCTTTGGAATTCCCAGTCTCCGAATTGCTCAAGCTTAATACCGATGGTGCTTTGCTAAAGGAAATCGGTATCGTTACGGAGGTGGTATTTTCTGCACAAGAATGGTAAGTTGTTATTTGCTTATTCTAAGTTCTATGGTAATAGTACTAACATGGTTCTTTAAAGCTAGAGCGGTTTTGGATGGCCTTATTTATGCTTCTCATTTCGGTATGTCTTCTATTTGGCTTGAAATTGATTGAAATTCTTTTAAATGTGCTAATCCGTGATTTTCATATTCCTTGGAGTATTTGGTACGAGGTGCTTCATATAAAAAGGCTTATTTCGCATATTGGTGTTAGAATAACTCATATTCTGCATGAAGGCAATCAGTTCTTCGATGGTTTGGCTAATGTTCTTTGCGATCACGAGGTCTAATTCGAGTATTTTTCTTTTAGTGATCTCCCTCACCGCCAAAGGAGCGTATACTTTAGATAGGGCCGCTATCCCTTATATTAGAATTTAGTCTTTGATGTTTGCTATTGTTATTTTTACGTTTTCTTTGGTAGGTTGTCTCCCTCCCCCTTTTGTAGAAGTACCTTACGGCTTGTGTAAGGACTCCCCCTTTTGCTTTTCCGTGTGGTTAAGGTTGTCATGTCCCCCACCTTGTTTTGTAATTTTTAATTAATAAAATCTAGGGAGTTCCGTCTCCTTTTGCCAAAAAAAAAAAAAAAAAAAAAAAAAAAAGCCGAGATGATGAAGTGTTGAGGAAGTGTGGCGCCCTCGGCCAGAAGTTCTTGTAAATGTTGCGAATCTGCATGGCATTTTTGACCGAAGGCGCTGAAATGATGAGGACGCGATGGCGCCTTTGTCCAAACTTGCGGTGAGGGCGAGGTGGCGCCTCTGTCCAAACTTGCGGTGAGGGCGAGGTGGCGCCTTTGTCGGGAACTTGGTGAGGGCAAGGTAGCGCCTATGTCTGAACTTGCGGTGTGGGTGAGGTGGCACCTCTGGCTGAGATGATGAGGACGTGGTAGCGCCTCTGTCTGAACTTGGTGTGAGGGCGAGGTGGCGCCTCTGTCTGAACTTGGTGTGAGGGCGAGGTGGCGCCTGTCTCGTACGAACTTGTGGTGAGAGCGAGGTGGCACCTCGTCGAACTTGGGGTGAGGCGAGGTGGCGCCTTCGAACTTGGTGAGGGCGAGGTAGCGCCTCCGTCGGAACTTGCGGTGAGGGGCGAGGTAGCTCCTGCTGTCCCGAACTTGTGGTGAGCGAGGCAGCACCGGAAGAACTTGCGGTGAGGGCGAGGTGGCGCCTGCGTCAGACTTGGTGAGGGCGAGGTAGCGCCTCCGTCTGAACTTGCGGTGAGGGCGAGGTAGCACCTCCGTCCGAACTGACGGTGAGGGCGAGGTGGCACCTCTGTCTGAACTTGGTGAGGGCGAGTGGCGCTCCGTCGAACTTGCGGTGAGGGCGAGGTGGCGCCTACAGCCGAACTTGGTGAGGGCGAGGTAGCGCCTCTGGCTGAGATGATGAGGACGTGGTAGCACCTCCGTCTGAACTTGCGGTGAGGGCAAGGTGGCACCTCTATCTGAACTTGGTGAGGGCGAGGTAGCGCCTCCGTCTGAACTTGTGGTGAGGGCGAGGTAGCTCCTCCGTCTGAACTTGCGGTGAGGGCGAGGTGGCACCTCTAGCTGAACTTGGCGAGGGCGAGGTAGCGCCTCTGGCTGAGATGATGAGGACGTGGGATGCCTCAGGTGCTGGTGATAGGTTGGTTTTTATATATGGTAATTCCTCGATTTTCTTTGACATTTTATAGCAATATGATTATATTTTGTATTTATTTTAGTAATATTGCTATATTATGTATCAATGAGGAACAATGTAATAGGGAGATTATTGTTAGTATTCTTATGTAAGTTGATGATGTTGATTTTGTTGGAGCACTGTTATTGAGAAGAGGTTATTTGAAAAGTCAACATTGAGTTTGCGGCGGAACCCTACCTAGGGTTTGCAGGGCTTCTCGTCTCTAGGGTTTTGCCCTAGGGAGGGGTTGTTCTTGGCCGGCATGGCTTTTCCGGCGGCCTTCTTCGATGTTCCAGTTGCACCTATTCCGCATCGTCAATCTGATTGCGTTACCTTTCAAAAACCTAGCGTTCCCGTTACTGATCCCTGTGCGGCGGCTGCAAACCCTAATCCTAACCATAATATTCAATCTCCAACAGCTTTCTCTATCTCTAATACTCAGCCTGTTATAACGCAACCTGGTGTAACACAACCCAAATCCTTTGCGGCTCTTTTCTCTGAAAATCAGCAACCTAATGTTCTCCCCATTGCTCCGCTATCAACCCATAAAGGAACACCAGCTATTAAACTCTCGCGAGAGGTTATTGATCAATTCTCTAAACCATTTAAATGGACACTCGTTGGCAAGTTCTCGCACGGTAGACCCTCTATGGAAGACACAAGGATTGCTTTTGCAAAGTTTAGCCTTAAAGGGGTATACAAACTGGGTCATTTAGATTCAAAGCATATTCTGATACAATTAACAACGGAGGCGGATTATCAGCGTCTTTGGATGAAGGAGGTTTGGTATGTTTTCAAATTCCCCATGCGTACATTGGCTTGGTCTCCGGCATGGAGGCCGGAACAGGAATCATCTGTTGTTCCTGTTTGGGTTGGATTGCCCGGACTTCCGGTTCACTTATTCAATAAATCATTCTTGTTCTCTCTTGCACAAGCTATTGGCACCCCTTTAACGCTTGACAAAGCTACTTTGGAGCTTTCTCGCCCTAGTATTGCTAAGATCTTGATCAAAGTTGATGTTCTTAAAAAGTTGCCTGCAGAAGTGTTCATTGATTGTGGCGATGTCCTTCCAAGTTTCTATCAAAAAGTTGAGTATGATAACTTGCCTAAATATTGTAAACATTGTTTTGTCTTGGGCCATGATTTTTCTAGTTGCAAGCGTGCTCACCCTCATTTGCGTAAAACCTATTTCTAATGGGGTTCCCCTATTAATTTGGTCATCGACCGAAATTTGAAGGTCCAAGGTAATGAGGTTGTTGCCAAAAAATCTGATGTTAAACGAGGATGTGGGGACGGATGGTGCTTTGTTGGCCCCCAAGCTTTCCTTGAATGTTGATCCTGCTGTGGGGATAAACTTGAGCCTCAATCTGATGCTACAATTAATGGGGCTAATTCGATGGTAATGCTCAAGGCTGCGGAGTTGCTTGATGTTGATACGGGTACTATGAATAAGTTTCGAGGCTCCTACTATGGCTCGGAGGGGTCTTCATCTCCTGCTGCTGTTAACTTGGCTCTCCAAAAGGGTATTGCGGTTGTGAAAGACGCTCCTAAAGGTTACGATGTAACAACATCTTCGATTGTTGAGGCCTCTAAAGCTAATTCCCCTTCTGTGATGTTCAAGAAGACAAGGCCGATGTATCAATTAATAAAAATGTCTTTGTATTTGCTCCTTCCGGTGATCATTCCTTGGCTAGGGATGGTGGGGAGGGTTTGCTTACTGCTTTTGGTTTGGTTAATGCTCCAACAAATGTGGAGGTTATTGGTGTTTCCGAGAGTCTATGGGTGCGCTCGAATACTATTAATATGGGTATTGGATCGGTTGTAGGCATTTGTTCTTGGTAATGTCAATGCGCCTCCGAATGATGAGGCGGCTATAATGTGTAACATTGCTCGATATAGGGAGTCCCATCCTCCCCAACCTTACGTGGGTCATGGAACCAATCTCTCCGGAGCGTTTTTCGGCTTCAAGGGCCCCATATTCTTTTATTGCTTGATATGGCCGGCTATACTCCATTTACTCCGTCTTACAAAAATAAAAATGCTGATGGTTTCACAATGGTCTCTTCTAGAAAATGGCGTGGAAGGTCGGCTTCTCCTCCTAATAATTTTGATTGATGGGTTTTGGTTTTCCCCTCTACCCTTTGTTAGCTTAGGGCTTAGTTCCCCCCTTCCTTTTGTTTTGGGGCGGTCCATATGGACTTGTACCCCTCCCCTTAGCTTTCTTGATTTTATTGTTGGCTTTAAGCCCCACATTGTAGATTTCTTTCCTTTTTCCGGTGGTTAGGTTTTATGTCCCCCACCGTGCTTTGTCCTTTTATTTTATTTATAAAATCTAGGGAGCTACGTCTCCTTTCGTCCAAAAAAAAAAAAAGAAAAGTCAACATTCAGTCAAGGTCAGGTCAACTACAGGCAAGGGGGCAAAGTGCAACAAAGCAGAGACTTCAAGGGTTCAAGGGCTAAGAGGCAAGATATTGGATATACGGGTTCTCAAGTTGGAGCACGACTCGTGGCTATTTGCACGAGTCGTTCAATTGATCTGCAAAGGATGCCCAAGGAAGCACGAGGCGTGGCACGAGTGAAGAGGAGGTGCACGAGTCGTGTACTCGTGCACGAGTCGTGTAGTTGTGCACGAGTAGTGGTGATATGCACGAGTCGTGCAAGGGGCGGTTGGTGATGTCATCAATGCAGTCAGTTGTACGCGTATTGGAAGATAATTATTATTATTTTTCTCTTTTCCTTTCCTTATTTTTAGTTTCCCTTTCCTTATTAACTTAGGTTTTATGGCAAAGGATAAATACTTGTTTTAGAGAACAATTTAGGACGGTTTTTGTTTTATGAATTATTATTCCTGAGAGCAGTAAGCAAATTTCATGGAAGCTTAAAACCTTTTGCTTCGGATTTGAATCCTGAACCGTTTATTAATTCAATTGAGGTATTGATTTCTTTAATTATGAATCCCTATTCATAGTTTTACTTGTTTTAATTGATTTTATGCTAGTTTAATCTTAAGTCTGTGTCAGATTAGGGTTTTTCATAAGTAGCATCTTTGAGATTTATGCACGTGTCGTGGTAAATTAAAAAGGGGGTAAAACTAGGTTTTGATCTATTTGAAAAAGAATAGTGAAATTCTTGATCTTAATTTCTTAAAGCTTCATCAATCAATATTGTGAATCTAGGCGTAATCGAGTTAGGTTTAGGTATTGATTAGGGGAATAGGTGAGTGTGTCACTGCTTATAACCATTAATAAGAAAGAAATAGGGATTGAAATATATTCCGGATCAAGTGAATAGGGAGGAAGGGAAAGAAATTGTGCCAATGATATTGAATTGATAAACGGGGACGGAGACAAATCTGAAGTGTTTGCCTTTAATTGTTTTACAACTTAGTTTTTAATTTCTGTTTTAGGAATTTACTAAAATCAATTTAAACCCCCAATCTTGTCAAGTGACAATTGTGCAACCGAATAACCGTTCTTCAGTGGATCGACCCTGGACTTGTCTAGGCTGCGATTTTATAGCCGAGTATAGTCTTGGTAATTAATTTGTAGGCGTGCGACTTTAGACCTATCAAATTTTGGCGCCGTTGCCGGGGAACGGTTTTATTTGTTTGCACTCTTATTCTCTTCTTAATCTATTTCTTTTTCTTTTTCTTTTTCTTGTTTCCTGTTAATTGCATATTATTATTATTGTTGTCTTGTGGTGTGGAACCTTTTATGGTCCATGCAGTTACGCTAATCAATCTGTTAGTCCTTTTATTCCGAGAAATTGAAAGATATTTCGGGTGCGGGAGAAATTTACGGCGGGACGAGATGAATAATAATAACGGTGGGAACGATGATGGTCGGAGGTTGTGAACAAATGGGGGTAACGGAAGAGGCAATAACAATCCAACACCTCGGACATTGAGACAAAGGATTGCTCCGAGCTGGAATGAGCAACCGCAAGCGATATTGTTTCTGAGTTCTGCATTTGGGGTTACATTTGAATTGAAGCGGGGTTGTTGAACCGATTGCCCCATTTTAATGGGATACCGAGAGAATCCGAATCAACACATTGCCCAGGTTGTGCAAATTTGCAAGAGCATGAGACCGTGCATTGCCTCTTGGCGGATTGTGCGAGGGCGTTTTCTTTTACTCTTAAGGATAACGCGAATACATGGTATTATGACACCACCCAACTGGCATTACATCTTGGCGGGAGTTGAAGGAGGTGTTCCTTGATGAGTTCTTCCCTCCAGATAAGATCAATGTCATGAAGAGGGATATCAGTAATATGGAGCAGCGGTCAGATGAATCACTATACGACTATCATAATAGGTTTTACAAGCTCTGCAGAAGTTGTGCAGTATCATGGTTTTGATGATGAGCGGCTTATTGTATACTTATGGAGGATTGATTTGTGCATGACAAACGGTGGATAGATTACGCTTGTGGAGGTAGTATTTTGAACAAAGCTACCGAGGATGCGGGCGATTGATAGAGGAATTGGCCAAGAGCACAAGGACACATGGAAGGAGATCTAGCGTTAGACAAGTCAGTGCTGCGGGATCGAGTGATGCAACGAGTGAGTTAAAGACCGAGTTGGCGGAGGTGAAGAGCTTAGTGAAGACATTGGTTTTGGGTCAACAACCTCATCCCTGCGGTATATGTAATGATGTGACACACCGTGATTCTGTCCTACTCTTCAGACGGATGAGGTGGTAGATGTCAATGCAATAGGATTCAATCAACAGGGTCAGAGGCCGCCACAGTTCAACTACAATGCTGCGAATAATGTTCATCCGAATCTTAGGTATGGTCCACGCGGGGTCAGCAAGGTTTCGGGCGGCCGTTCAATAGTCGGCGGGGGTTTCGGCAAGGTCGGCGGTTCCGGGAAATCAATACAATCGATCTGAGCACTGTTGGACAACGGCGACAGCGCGGGGACCGTCTACGAGAGGACATGGTCCGATCACTAGCGCGAGCATGTCTACCATGAATGGAAACTTTCGGCGGTTCCGGCGGAGGAGACTAAATCCGGCATCGGTAATCTAGAGAAGCATATGAGTCGGTGGCGAGATACGGTTGGGAGGATGGAGGCTAAAGATTCGGGAAGTTACCATCTAGAGGCGAACCAAATTCGAAGTCTAATGTTAGTGCAATGACTTTGCGCGGTGGAAAGAAGCTAGAGGAAGTAGTTGTCGAAGAGGAGCCCGAGTTAGTGGTTGAGAGAGTTACACGGAAACGAAGACTCTGAAAAGGAGAAGAAATCTTGCACCGGTATTTCACGTATATGAGCCGGTTCCTCCGTTTCCGTATGCTCTAAGGGAGGACGAAGCGGAGCTGATAAGGCTATCTTTGACACATTCAAAAGGCTTGAGGTAAACATTCCATTTCTTGATCTCTATGATCGGTTCCAAGGTATGCTAAGTTCTTGAAAGAGTTATGCATGATGAAGAGGAATCGAAGGAGCGGAGTCGAGAAAAGGTAAAAATCGGTGAGCATGTGTGCGATCTATCGAAGAGGATGCCGAAAAAGTGTAGTGATCCGGGTATGTTCGTGATTCCGGTGTCTCTTGGGGATAATTCGGAGCATATGGCTATGCTTGACTTGGGGGCTTCAATCAACGTCATGCCCTATGCGTTGTTTGAGAACCTAAAGTTGGGACCTTTACAGGACACTCGGGTGATTATACAGCTTGCCGACATATTGAATGCGTACCCTAAGGGGTTGATTGAGGATGTTCTAGTTCGGGTTGGGAAGCTCATTTTTCCTGCAGATTTTTATGTCTTGGAGATGGATACGGACCCTAAGGCTCCCATTCTGTTAGGGAGGCCTTTCATATCGACTGCTCGTACCAAGTTGGATGTCACGAATGGGTCATTGACTATGGAGTTTGATGGGCAACAAATGGAGTTCAATATCTTTGATGCCATGAAGTACCCTAAGGATGTACACTCGGTGAACTTCATTGATGTAATTGAGCCCATAGCTCAAGAGGTATTTGATGTGTGCGGAGGAGATGATGACATGAAATCTGTGTTAGAAAATGCCTTGGAGTATGCCGGGTTAGAGTTTGACATTTCCGATGAGATGAAGGAGGCGGTTATGAGCCTTTCTGACGATGCTATGTATGTCTCACCATCGGGTTATGGTCATCTACAGTTGGAGGTGCCACTTAGGAGAAGCCATTGCCATCTGTTGAGAAGGCACCTGTTCTTGAATTAAAGCCCCTTCCCGAGAATTTGAAATATGCTTTCTTGGGTGAAGGGAAGACACTTCCTGTGGTGATCTCTAGTGTTTTGACGGAGGAGCAAGAGAAGAAATTAGTTGATGTGATCCCGGGAGCGGAAAGAAGCGATTGGGTGGACTATTGCCGACATCAAGGGCATAAGTCCTTCTTTATGTACTCACCGGATTTTGCTAGAAGAGGGTGCTAAGCCGGTAAGGCAACCACAGAGGAGGTTGAACCCACCTATGATGGAGGTGGTGAAGAAGGAGGTTTTGAAGTTCTTTGAGATGGGGATCATATATGCCATATCGAGATAGTGAGTGGGTGAGTCCTACTCAATGTGTAGCCAAGCGGGGTGGAATCACTGTCGTCATCAACCACAAGGGCGAGTTGGTGCCAACCCGGGAGCAAACGGGATGGCGTGTATGCATTGATCTTCGTCGGCTGAATGAGGTAACTAGGAAAGATCACTTCCCCCTCCCATTTATTGATCAGATGTTGGAAAGGCTTGCCGGAAGGGCATACTATTGTTTTCTTGATGGTTATTCCGGGTATTTTCAAATACCAATTGCACCGGAAGACCAAGAGAAAACCACTTTCACTTGCCCCTTCGGCACCTTTGCCTATCGGAGGATGCCCTTTGGTTTATGCAATGCACCTGCGACTTTTCAAAGGTGTATGATGAGCATCTTCTTCGATTTTGTAGAGAATTTTATGGAGGTTTTCATGGATGACTTCACCGTCCATGGAGACTCGTTCGACCAATGTCTTGCTCACCTTGCTTTAGTTCTTGACCGATGTGTTGAAACAAATTTGGTTTTAAATTTTGAAAAATGTCACTTTATGGTGGAGCAAGGCATTGTGTTAGGACATGTGGTTTCGAAAAAGGGTATTGAAGTGGATAAAGCAAAAATTGATGTTATTTCCACACTTCCTTACCCTACAAATGTGCGTGAAGTACGGTCGTTCCTTGGTCATGCGGGGTTCTATCGTCGCTTCATAAAAGATTTTTCAAAAATTGCATCACCTCTATGCACCTTGTTGCAAAAAGAGGTGGATTTTAAATTTGATGATAAATGCAAGAACGCTTTTGATGAGTTGAAGGGTAGGTTGACATCTACTCCTATTATTCAAGCCCCCAATTGGTCTCTCCCGTTTGAGATCATGTGTGATGCGAGTGATTATGCCGTGGGGGCAGTTTTGGGTCAAAAAGTGGATCGTGCCTCTCATGTGATTTATTATGCGTCCATGACTTTGAATGAGGCACAAAGAAATTACTCCACTATAGAAAAAGAGATGTTAGCGGTGGTCTTTGCATTAGAGAAGTTTAGGTCCTATTTGCTTGGGACCAAAATCATTGTGTCTGGCCGTCATGCTTTGCTCTTAGGTATTCGATGTCTAAGAAAGAGGCGAAACCGAGACTCATTCGGTGGATCCTTCTGTTGAGTGAGTTTGACATAGAAATCAAGGATAAGAAAGGAGCCGAAAACGTTGTGGCTGATCACTTGAGTCGTTTGGTGAGAAAGGATGACAAGCCTTATAAGCAAGCCCCTATTAGGGGCGAGTTTCCTGATGAGGCTTTGTGGGCGGTTAAAGAGGTAATTCCTTGGTATGCGGATCTAGTAAACTTTTTGGTCTCTAATAAATTCCCCCAAGGATTTTCTAAATCCAAGAGAGACAAAATCCGCAGTGAGGCTAAGTATTATGTGTGGGACGAACCAAATTTGTGGAAGCATTGCGCTGACCAAGTTATTCGTAGATGTGTCCCGGAAACGAGGTGGCCTCTATCCTAAAGTTCTGTCATGAGTATGTATGCGGTGGTCACTTTGGTGCCAAAAACACCGCTAGGAAAGTGTTAGACAGTGGCTTCTTTTGGCCAAAGTTGTTTATGGATGCCACTGCATTTTGTAAGTCTTGTGACCAGTGTCAACGTGTTGGAAATATAGGACGCCGCAATGAGATGCCACAAAACATCGTAATTAATTGAGAGGTTTTTGATGTTTGGGGAATTGATTTCATGGGTCCGTTTCCTATTTCTTTTGGTTTTGTGTACATCTTGCTTCCAGTGGACTACGTCTCCAAGTGGGTCGAAGCGATCCCTACACGCACCGATGATTCTAAGGTGGTGGTGAGTTTTCTTAAAAGTAATGTTGTGTCTAGATTTGGGATGCCTAGGGCCTTGATTAGTGATAGGGGAACTCATTTTTGCAATTGGATGGTGGAAGCCGTGGTCAAAAAGTATAATATCACTCATAAGGTCTCTACCGCCTATCACCCCCAAACGAATGGCCAGGCCGAGGTATCCAATAGGGAAATCAAATCAATCCTCGAAAAGACCGTAAACCCGAATAGGAAAGACTGGAGTCTTAGGCTAGAGGATGCTCTATGGGCTTATCGTACGGCCTACAAGACACTTATTGGCATGTCCCCATATCTATTAGTGTTTGGGAAGCCATGTCACTTGCCAGTGGAATTAGAGCACAAAGCCTTTTGGGCGATTAAAAAGTTTAACATGAACTTAGACGGGTCCGGAGAGGAAAGAAAATTACAATTGAATGAACTTGATGAGATCCGGAGAGAGGCCTATGAAAATAATTTGTCCTACAAGGAACGAGCAAAAGCGTGGCATGATAAAATGATCTTAAGGAGGGAATTTAAAGTCGGTCAAAAAGTCCTCCTCTTTGACTCCCGCTTGCGCTTGTTTCCCGGTAAATTGAGGTCCCGGTGGACCGGTCCCTATTTTGTGAGGGAGGTATTCCCACATGGTGCGGTTGTGATCGCTAGTCTTTCCGGAGACCAAGAGTTTAAGGTTAATGGGCAAAGGTTGAAGCCCTATTTTGATGGGAGTGATGTTACTGTGGAGGATGTGGAGATGATAGATCTCTACGATCCTAATTATGTTTGAGCCATATGCTATGCGAGGGCATTAAACCGGCATTTGGTCTAGCTAAAGACGGTAAAGAAGGGCGGCTTACCGGGAGGCAACCCGGGATTTTCATTCCGTTGTTATTTTGGTTATTTTATATTTTTATTTTGTTTAGAATTGGTGCTACTAAGGGTTTGGTGTTGTGGTGGTGTGCAGAAAAGCAGTGGAGCGGAGCAAAGAAACTGTGTGTCCAGGCTGAAAAAAAAAAAAAAGGTTGAAAAAAATTGGCCTGGGCATGACTCGTGGATACATGCACGACTCGTTGCAAGAACCTGCACGAGTACAATTTTTTTCACGCCTCGTATCACGACTGGAAGGTGGGAAACGATTCGGGCTTAAAAGCACGAGTCGTGCTTTTATATTTTGAAAAAAATAAAAATAATAATAATTAAACAAAGGGACGTTAGTAGGTTTCTTCAAAATCTTTCTTCCCCATTACTCCTTCTTTCCCTTTTTCCTTCCCCATTAACGCTCCCACCACACCAAAACCGCCCCCGCCCCCATTCTTCTTCTTCTTCCCGTTCTTTTCATATATCCCCCTTCTTCTTCCTCTTCTTCTCTCTCCTCCTCTCCATAAACCGCCATCCATCCCCCGTCTCTCACCCAAGGTCGGCCGACCTCCCCCATTAAACCCCTCTCTCTCTCTCTAACCTTAAACCCACCAAATTAAAGCCGTTAAACCTTGAATTGAACCTACCCACCACCTCTCCCATAAATTCCGACCCAATACTCAACCATTCCTTCCATAGATTTCGCCCACAGTGCGGCAGCAGCCGAAACCCTAGAAGTTCAAAATTGGGGTTCTTGATTTAAGCTGTGCAAGCTTTGTTTGGATCAAGGAGGTGTGGAAAGCATTGTAAGGTAACCTTCGAAATTATTTCCTTGTTGAGCATTACATTACAGGGAGCTGTGGAGGCTCGGTTGGTAGTGACAGGGAGAGTTTTGTCTCGAATTGGTGTTGTTTGATTATTTTTGGTTTTTTACGTGGTTGTGTTGTGGGATTTCGGTTAGTGCATTGTATTGGTGTTGGTTGACTGGTTGTGCTTGCAGTGTGTGAGTATTGTCGTGGTTTGATTAAACATGGTAAAAACAAAAGGAAAAGGTGTTGACCCTCATCCTCCGTCCAAGAAACAAAAGCGGTCTGTTTTCTTGCCGGAAGAGCAACCCGATGATTTTATGGGCTTAAGAACTTTGAATGAAGCACAGAAAAACAAATGGAGGAACTTGTGTAAAAGGGGACGGGAGATTCAAATTACAAAATTTTTGAGCGTCCCGACATTGCAGAAGCTTGGGGTTAATGAATTGGTGATAGAATTATTGTTGAATGCGGGCTTAGGAGGATTTTTAGGAAAAAGTGCCGCAACCTATAAGCGGTATACTCTAGAGTTTTTATCTACTATGGAGAGATACGTGGATGATGAGAATGAGCAATGTGTGAGTTTTAATTTGAATGATGTTCGCAGGGTGATTAAATATGACGTCGTAAGGGAGTTGTTCGGAGTGGAGATGAGTCCTGAGGATGAACCGAAGAAGGATAAGTCGGTGGAGTTTTTCTATTTTGAGTTGACTGGAAAGTATATGCAGAGACCCTATGTAAGGGCAAAGGAGTTCTATCATCCGGCGTGGAGATTCTTGTACAAGGCCCTATCTATGACTTTCTTTGGCAATGGGGAGCCGGCCCAAACAAATGCCACTTCTATTGCCTTCATGCAGTGTGCTGTGTCTGTTGACAAAATCCCGGATTGGGTTGATTACTTCTTCAGGAGATGTGAGAGTTATTCGGGGCAGGCGAGCGGGAATATCCCTGTGGGAGGGATGATTACTTTGTTGGTTCTACATTTTTTGAAGAAGCCACCATTCACGGGATTGATTGGTGGTCCGAAATTTTATGACCACGAGTATTTGTTGAGGTATGACGGTGCTTTTCCAGGTGGATGGGTCGCTTGATGCGTTGTGGTTGACATATGGTAATGGTTTGAGAATGAGATGTGATAGTGATGCAGTTTACCCAAGTGGAAATCAGCCTAGGGATTGGCGTATGCCCGGGGTGGTTGATATCTCCAAGAGACAGCTTGCTATTGATAGGGGCGAGATACCCGAGAGTGAGGATGATGCAGAGGAAGAGCAGCATGTGGGAGAGGCAGGAGCCCAGGAGACAGGAGACTAGTAATTCGAGCCGCGAGGATCATTTGGTCAGTGGCATGAGATGCGAGCATATTTAGATGAGCAGAATCGGGCACATACGGCCCGATACGAGCGGATAGAGGAACATATGAGAGGGGCAGCAGCAGTTGGAGGCTTATGTGCAGCAGCCCGAGCCGAGGGTTTATGAGCCGGTCCCCGCTGATTACACCGAGATGATGGATGGCCGGGCAGCACGGAGAGGACAGAGACGCACTGAGAGAGGAGTTCGATTTGGAGAGTCCTCTCGATCCTTTTGGAGTTGCTGGCGTTGATGGTATTTTCCTTTCTTCCTCACATTTTATTTTCTTTATTATGATGTTTTTGGAGTGTAGGGTAGGTTTAATTCTTTTGGCGTAGGAGGTTCGGCTAGAGGAGTTAGGTTAGAAAATCCTCGTATTTCTCTTTTGGTGATATAAGGGGGGTCGGTGTAGTTACGAGGTAAGTCTTTTGCTGGGGCATTGACTTGGGTTGAGGTAGTAGTAGTGTGAGGTTAGCGTGGGGGAAGGGTAGGACATTATATTCCCCCTAGCTTTTTGATTGTGTGGGCCTTAGTTTGGATGACCCATTTTTTGCATAAATGGAGTGGGGATCAAACTAAGGCCATTGATATCAGTATTATTGTTGGAGTGATAAGGAGCGGATTCATTTTCCGAGCTTGTTTGGTTGACATCACTGATTGGGAGTTTAGAGGAGTTAGGGAAATCATTTTTCCCCTCGCGCATCTAATTTAGACACAGATTAGCGAGGATTTAGATATTTACTCGGGGACGAGTAAAAGGTCTAACCGTGGGGGAATTTGATAGGTTGGTTTTTATATATGGTAATTCCTCGATTTTCTTTGACATTTTATAGCAATATGATTATATTTTGTATTTATTTTAGTAATATTGCTATATTATGTATCAATGAGGAACAATGTAATAGGGAGATTATTGTTAGTAGAATTTATGTAAGTTGATGATGTTGATTTTGTTGGAGCACTGTTATTGAGAAGAGGTTATTTGAAAAGTCAACATTCAGTCAAGGTCAGGTCAACTACAGGCAAGGGGGCAAAGTGCAACAAAGCAGAGACTTCAAGGGTTCAAGGGCTAAGAGGCAAGATATTGGATATACGGGTTCTCAAGTTGGAGCACGACTCGTGGCTATTTGCACGAGTCGTTCAATTGATCTGCAAAGGATGCCCAAGGAAGCACGAGGCGTGGCACGAGTGAAGAGGAGGTGCACGAGTCGTGTACTCGTGCACGAGTCGTGTAGTTGTGCACGAGTAGTGGTGATATGCACGAGTCGTGCAAGGTGCGGTTGGTGATGTCATCAATGCAGTCAGTTGTACGCATATTGGAAGATAATTATTATTATTTTTCTCTTTTCCTTTCCTTATTTTTAGTTTCCCTTTCCTTATTAACTTAGGTTTTATGGAAAAGGATAAATACTTGTTTTAGAGAACAATTTAGGACGGTTTTTGTTTTATGAATTATTATTCCTGAGAGCAGTAAGCAAATTTCATGGAAGCTTAAAACCTTTTGCTTCGGATTTGAATCCTAAACCGTTTATTAATTCAATTGAGGTATTGATTTCTTTAATTCTGAATCCCTATTCATAGTTTTACTTGTTTTAATTGATTTTATGCTAGTTTAATCTTAAGTCTGTGTCAGATTAGGGTTTTTCATAAGTAGCATCTTTGAGATTTATGCACGTGTCGTGGTAAATTAAAAAGGGGGTAAAACTAGGTTTTGATCTATTTGAAAAAGAATAGTGAAATTCTTGATCTTAATTTCTTAAAGCTTCATCAATCAATATTGTGAATCTAGACTGTGTCAGTTAGGTTTAGGTATTGATTAGGGGAATAGGTGAGTGTGTCACTGCTTATAACCATTAATAAGAAAGAAATAGGGATTGAAATATATTCCGGATCAAGTGAATAGGGAGGAAGGGAAAGAAATTGTGCCAATGATATTGAATTGATAAACGGGGACGGAGACAAATCTGAAGTGTTTGCCTTTAATTGTTTTACAACTTAGTTTTTAATTTCTGTTTTAGGAATTTAATAAAATAAATTTTAATCCCCCAATCTTGTCAAGTGACAATTGTGCAATCGAATAACCGTTCTTCAGTGGATCGACCCTGGACTTGTCCTAGCTGCAGTTTTTGTAGCCGAGTATAGTCTTGGTAATTAATTTGTAGGCGTGCGACTTTAGACCTATCAGCTGGACAAGGAGAGGAGGGATGACTCGTCTTCTTTTTCCTTCTTCGTTCTGACTTCTGCGGACGTCTTGGAGTATCCGATTGAGGAAGGTGCTGAGTTCACCGAGGATGATGAGGTGGCTGGCGGAGGCGCCGAGATGTGGGAGTCTTTACCAGGCGGTGGTGCCGATGACTCAGAGTAGGACTCTTTTTTTTCTTTTCTGTTCATGTTAGTGAGGAGAGCAACAAAATATTTGTATTTATATGCACAATGTATTCACATGTAATGAACTCTTTTATTTTTGCTTTAGGGGTTGTTTCTACTCCCCTTTTTTTTATGTTCTGTGCATGTCGCACGAGCTTGAAATGTTTGTGGTTAGTGTATGGTGGCCGGAAATGGCTTTGGTAAGGCTTTTGAGCAGTTTGGGGCTGAAGCAGCTTTGACAGTTTCTTGAGCGACGGCGGGAGTGATGTCTCCTGGGACGTGTTTGTTGGATGTGGCAGGCCATTGCCGGGCTGGTGAGGACATCGTTCCCTTAGTTTCGGGGGAGACTTTCCATGGCATAGATCGCTTGGCGCTGGGGGCACGGTTCATGTGTGGAGGAAGCCCCTGCTTTTCTTGGCAGCTTTAGATGCTCTTCAGAAAGAATTGGCCTCAATTCTGCAAGTGTATCATCATCAACATATGTTTTTTTTAATTTTTTTTTTATATCCAGGTTCCCAGCTTCGCCGGACTAATCCTGGACCACCAGGTACCGGCCCCTCAGTATACTGGCGGAGGTAAATCGCGGGATGTGCCCTATGCAGCCACATATGGTGACAAATCTCCCACATTAAAAGTTGCACTAACAGAATAGTCACCGGGAAGATCAATCTTATAGGCACTCTCACCAACTCGTTCAATAACTCGAAATGGACCATCAGCCCGAGGCATCAACTTGTTCTTCCTTTTGTTGGGAAAACGCTCCTTTCGTAAGTGAAGCCAAACCAAATCTCCAACCTGAAATTCTGGTTGCTTGCGGTGCTTGTTAGCTCTCCTTTTGTATTGCTCATTTACCTTCATGATTCTTGCCCTTACTTGTTCATGTAGCTTCTTCATAGCTGCAACTCTTTCCTTGGCATCTTGCTGCACCATTTCAGCCTTCTTGATGGGAATCAAGTCAAGAGGAAGACAAGGATTCACACCATATACAACCTCAAATGGTGAATGCTTTGTCGCATAAGTGGGTGATCTATTGTAAGCAAATTCTGCATGAGCTAGCTTCACATCCCAATCCTTTTGAGTCTTGCTCACCAAACCTCGTAACAAAGTACCAAGAGTTCTATTAGTAACTTCCGTTTGCCCATCGGTTTGTGGGTGATGAGAGGTACTAAAAAGCGGCTTTGTTCCAATCAAACGCCAAAGGGTTCTCCAAAAATGACTAAGAAACTTGCGTCACGATCGGCCGACAATGGACTTTGGAACACCATGTAGACGAACAATCTCCTTAAAGTATAGGTCAGCAATATGACTAGCATCATCCGTTTTATGGCATGGAACAAAATGAGCCATTTTTGAGAAACGATCAACAACCACCATGATTGCATCTTTCCCCCTTTGAGTTCTAGGTAATGCCACAATAAAATCCATAGAGACATCTTCCCAAGGCTGCTCCGGAACTGGGAGAGGTGTATACAAGCCTCTATGAAAAGTACTCTTGGCCTTTTGACAAATAGAACATCTGCCCAAAATTGATTGCACTTCCCCCAACATCTTTGGCCAATAAAAGTGTTCTTGGAGTATTTCTAGCGTCTTATTGATCCCAAAATGTCCAGCAATGCCTCCTCCATGTGCTTCCCTCACAAGTAGTTCCCGAATTGAGCATTTAGGAACACATAACTTGTTACCCTTGAATAAAAATCCGTCTTGTAGCAAGTAATTCCCATGTATACCCTTTTCACATTCTAGAACAATAGGACCAAAATCTGCATCCTCCTTGTAATATTCACGTAACATCTCAAAACCAAGAAGTTTTGCTCCCAATATTGTAAGCATAGAGTGCCTCCTTGAAAGTGCATCAGCCACTACATTGCTCTTTCCATCCTTAGTAACCACATAGCCCAAGAAAGTAACACTAGGCTGCATAAACGAACATTTCTCCATCTTGCCATAGAGCTTATTAGCTCTCAAAACTTGAAACAATTGCTCAAGGTGTTGCAAATGTAAATCCAAACTTTTGCTGTAAACAAGAATATCATCCAAGTAAACAACAATAAACTTACCCAAGAATGGCCTCAACACTTCATTCATCAACCTCATGAAAGTGCTTGGGGCATTTGTGAGCCCAAAAGGCATAACAGTCCATTCATAAAGCCCATGCTTTGTCTTGAATGCGGTCTTCCACTCATCTCCTTCGCGCATGCGAATTTGATGATAGCCACTTCTCAAATCGATCTTCGAAAAAACAACAGAACCATGGAGCTCATCAAACATGTCATCCAACCTTGGCATGGGAAAACGGTATTTGATAGTGATGTTATTGATTGCTCTACTATCAACACACAAACGCCAAGTACCATCTTGCTTAGGAACCAACAAAGCGGGGACGGCCAAGGACTCATACTCTCCCGCACATAACCCTTCTCTGTCAACTCTTCAATCTGCCTTTGAAGCTCCTTTGTCTCCTCCGGATTACATCTATAGGCTGGTTGGTTGGGTAATGGAGCTCAGGAATCAAGTCAATCTGGTGTTCAATCCCTCTCGATGGCGGCAATCCAAAAGGCAATTCTTAGGAAAACATCACAATACTTATCAAGCAAGGATTTCAAAAGGGGGTCAATTGCGCCCTCCCCTTCTTTACCCTCAATCCTTTCTACAAATAAAACATACACCACTCCTCCACCTTCTAACTCCCTTTCAACCTCTCTCTCACTTGCAAACAGATTTTGTTTTTGTGGTGGGGGTTTAGTTGGAGAAGCTTTTGATGGGGGCAAAGGTAATAAGGTATACTTCTTTCGATTTACCTCAACCACATACTCATTCTTTCTCCCATGATGTACCACGCTCCTATCAAATTGCCATGGTCGTCCCAACAGAATATGGCAAACATCCATAGGTACCACATCACAAAGTACCTCATCTTTATAATTTCCCATGGAAAAAGAAACTAGGGCTGTTTGGTTACCTTTACTTCACTTCCATTCTTTGAGCCAATGCAACTTGTAAGGTTGGGGATGAATCTGCAATGGTAGTTGCAATTTCTCCAAAAGCGTAGTAGACGCAACATTAGTGCAACTCCCTCCATCTATGACCAGATTGCAAACCTTCCCTTGAACAAGGCACCTTGCATGAAAAATCTGCTCTCTTTGTTCTTCCTCAAGCGGTGAAGGTTGGGAGTGCAAAGTTCTCCGTAGCACCAAGGTCTCACCTTTTAGGTTTTACGTATTAATCGACTCATGCTCCTCTTTGTTCTCTTCTTCCCCCTCGGCTTGTAACGTAGCCTCAATCTCCTCGATCTCATGTAATGCCAAAATCCGACTATTTGGACAATCGATTGGTAATGACCATACCCCTTACACTTGAAACATTTCACCTTGTCCATGTTCTTTATAGTGTTCTTCACTTCAGCCTTTGAAGAAGTTGTTGGCTTTGTCTCCGTTGTAACCTTTTGAGCTGCGGACGAACTACTCGAACCACCTTTTGATGCGAGAATAATCCTTTGACCACGAGGTTTCTTGGCTGCCTTCTTCCCCCTTAATTGCTTCTCACACTTAATAGCCACCTTACATAACTCATCAAGTGTAAAACAAGGCTGCAATTCCACCATAGTTGCTATTTCTTCATTTAGGCCACCAAGAAAACGTGCCATGCTTTGTTACGTAGGCTCTTGCACATCACACAAAATACACAATTTATCATACTCCATGATGTAATCTTGCACCGATAAATCACCCCCTTCAGATTATTAAGTTTGGAAAAATTGTCTTGCAAATAAGAGCTCGGAAGGAATCTTCTATTAAGGTACTTCTTAAACTTCTCCCAAGAGGAAATTCGATCTTACCTTCACGCCTTCGCTGATTCTTCAAATTCTCATACCACAAGTAAGCATATTTACTAAGCTTCAATGTAGCAATCTTTAATTTCTCGCGATCATCGTACTCCTTGTACTCAAATACACGTTCAGCACTTCTAATCCATTCCAAGTACTTTTCCGGATCTGTACCACCTTCAAATTCTGGAATATCAAGCTTAAGCCCACGATCATCATTGTTGTTGCGCCTATATTGCCTCCTAGGATGTGCCTCACGCTCCTCTTCAGAAGATGAACCATCATTCCCAAGGTTCTGATTTTGAATTGGGGGATTTTGTTCAAAGAGATTAAGAAAACGCTGCAATTGTTCTTGCAAATCTTGAATTTGCCTATCACGACGCATGTTTTGTGCTTGCTCAAAAGTCATGCCGAATGAAATTTCTCCTGTAGTTGTATCGTCTCCAGCCATGATCGTTCACAAGATTAGAACTCGTGAAACCTGGCTTTGATACCACCTGATGTATATCTCCTAAGTATGGCAGCGGATAATGGATAACTTTTATGGATTGTGTTTTTGGTAAAAGGAAAATGATGAACAAGACGAAAAGATAGATAAGATCACCAACCAATTCTATAAAGACAAAGTCACCAAGAATGGCATAAAGATCCTTTTGGCAGTCACCCTCCCAAGATGGGATTAAAGACAAACCGAGTTTTCAGAGAACAACAAATGTTTCTCAATTATTGAATTCAAACATAACATGCCCCCAACTATTACATACTTAGCCCTTATATAGGCTGGACAAAAGACTCAAAATAAATGAGTACATGTTTATCTAAACTTGACTTCTCTCTCTAACTTTCTCTCTCTAGGCGAACTCTCTCTAGGGTTTCCCTAGGGTTTCACCATGGCTGACCATGGGCATAACTCTTTCATTCCTCAATTCCCACGAATGCAAGCAATAGAAATCCTTACTTCTCTCCATCAATCCTTCAGCAGTGCCCGCATCCAAACCCTAATTCTAATGGCGTGGACCAAACTTCTCATGCAAACCCTAATCCGTATTATTCAAACCCTAGCCCTATTGTGTCGGCACAAGCAACTCATGCAAATCCTAATGCTCATGTGCCGCTATCCAGTTCTCTGTCGTCGCAGCAATCTGAATCAAAAACTTCTTCCAAATCATTTCTTTGATCTGTTCTCTAAACCGTCTAAACCTTCCCATGATGGATTGATGCATTCATCAAATAATATGGCTGACCGGTAATTCAAAGCTGGTAATTATAAAGGTACACCATCTGTTAAGCTTTCAAAAGCTTTAATTGATTTGTTTGCTTTGCCTTTCAAATTTGCTCTGGTTGGTAAGTTTGCGCATGGAAGGCCTTCTATGGAGGAAGCTAGGATTGCTTTTGCCAAATTCCAACTTAAGGGTAATTTTAAGCTTGGACATTTGGATAATCGTCATTTATTAATTCGGTTATCTAATGAGGAGGATTTTCGGCCGTCTCTTTATGAAAGAAGTTTGGTATGTAACTCGTTTTCCTATGCGTACTCTTGCATGGTCTCTGCATGGAGGCTGAACTTGAATCTCCCATTGTTCCGGTGTGGGTGGGTTTCCCAAATGCCGGTTCATTTGATGAACAAGCGTTTCCTTTTCTTTGCGGCGTCAAATATAGGTACTCCTTTATCTCTTGATAAGGCTCATGCGGAGTTATCTCGGCCAAGCATTGCTAAAGTTACGATACAAATGGATGTAACAAAGAAGTTTCCTAATGAAATTTACATTGGCTGTGGGGATGCGTGCCCTAGTTTTTTCCGAGAAAGTGGAATATGATAACTTGCCAAAGTATTGTAAACATTGTTGTATGTTCGGGCATGATATTTCCGTTTGTAAAAAGGCAAATCCTAATTTGATTGGCCACTAAACCTTCGGGTGATAAAGGAAAATCTGAGTTGGTCTATGTTGCTAAAAGGTTGATGCTAGTCGGGAAGAGGGGAAGGAAAAACGGTGTGAGCAATCTAAGGAAGTCCACTAAGAAGTTGGCTAATGATCCTAATGTGATTGGGGCTTCAAGTGGCGCTAAGGTGAATGGTTTAGCGTCGAGAAATTGATGTAATTGATATTAGCTCGGGTAATAGTAAAATTCCAGTACACTGCGATGTTGGTGATGGGATGGAAGGTTCCCGTAAAGTGGAGTTTTTCCTTCGTTGGCCAAGCGTGGCGTTCCTCTCCACGATCTTTGTTAATAAAGCTCTTCAAAAAGCTTGTTACGAAGTTATTCATAAGAATGCAAGTAAGAAGGATGATGAGGTGACTATTATCCGAGAAAAATATTGATGATCATAGGCTCCAACGGGAGCGGCTTTGTGTCAATTTGGTGCACTGCGGAGGAGGCTGTTGCCACTCATAATGAAGGTTTAGTGTCGGAATTAAATTTGTCTCCAAGGGCTGTTACCTCATCTTTTGTCAGCTGATTTGGCGGGTTCTACTCCGTTTAATAATCCTATATCTCATAATGCGTGCTTAGATGGATTTACTATGGTTAAGTCTAGAAAGAATCGAAGTAAATCGGTTTCTCCTCCTTCTTAGTTTCAACTTTGGTGGTTCTTCACAGTACTTTCTTCTTACGGTTTACAATGGTTTCGTTAATATATTGGAATATTAGAGGTATTGGTAATAAGGCTTCTCTTCGTCGTGCAAAGAGGTTATTCCGTTTGCATGGGTCTTCTTTTCTTGCTATTTCGGAGCCTATGCTTCCTAATAATCAGATTTTCAAATACAAAAGATTGTTTGGGTGTGGGGGTTGTGCAGCGAATACTAATGGTAAAATTTGGTTGTTTTGGAAACAAGACGTTGATTGTAGGGTTATTCGGGATTCGGCCCAAGAGATCACTCTTCAAATTTCTCATTCTTTACGGGAGGACAATATTAATGTTACGGTGGTGTATGCTAGTTGTGATAGATACATTCGCGAGAGAGCTTTGGGATGATATTATGGATTTGAGTTCTTGCAAGGATCCTTGGTTTGTTATTGGTGATTTTAATTGTGTTCTCGATCAATCGAGAAGATGGGTGGTAGACCTATTAAGAGAAATGTTGTTCTTTGAGTTCTACGACATGGTGCAATTTTACGGCCTTATTGATCTTTGGTTATAATGGTAGTAAGTTTACCTGGGTTGATAAGCCTAAAGGGAAGCCTTCTATTTTTCAAAGACTTGTGAGCTTTCTATAATTCAGCTTGGTTAGATAAATTCCATGCTACTCTTTGTTTCTCATATTAATCGTACTTGTTCGAGACCATTCTCCCCTTGTTGTTCAAGTGAAGGTTCATGGAGATAATATTCAAGGCGGTTTCAGGTTCCTAAACATTTGGGCTAAGCATGAATCTTTCCGTTCTGTAGTTGAAAATTCTTGGAAGATGAGTATGGATGGGAGGCCGCTAGTTTCTTTTGCTAAGAAGCTTGCTAGGCTTAGAAAGGATATTTCAAATTGGAATAAGCATATTTTTGGCCGGGTTGATCAACAAGTTAAAGATGCTGAAGATGAGGTAAGTCGCTGTGAGCTTGACCTTCAAAATGATGCTAATGATAATACCAAGGCTGCTCTAAGTCTGGCTCAGGCTCGGCTTCTTGCTAAGCTTAAGATGGATGAAGATTTTTGGCGTCAAAAGGCTAATATTTCATGGATAAAGGATGGAGATAAGAATACGAAGTTTTTTCATTCATATGTTCGAAAGAAGAGGCAAAAACTATTTATTCATCGAATTCAGAATAGAGATGGAATTTGGCTTTCAAAAAAAGAGGATATCCAAAGTCTTCTTTGTTGATTTTTCTCGGACCAACTTCAAAGCCACATTGATAATCCCCATGATGATATTACGGATGTCATCCCTCGCCTTGTCAATGATGAAGATAATAAGGGGCTTATCTTGCTGTTCCGACTATGATGGAGATAAAAGATACACTTTGGTTGATGAATAGCCAAAGTGCGGCGGAGTCCGGACGGGTTTAATGGTTTTTTCTATAAGGAGTATTGGGACATCATCAAAGATGATTTTTGTAAGGCTATTTCGGAATTTTTCTCTGGTTTTCTCTTCCACGGAGTTGGTTTGCCACTCTCATTGTCATGCTTCCTAAAGTTAGTGCTCCTACAAAATTTAATGAGTTTCGTCAGATAAGTCTTTGTAATTTCTCTAATAAAGTTATTACAAAGCTTCTTACTGTCGGCTCGCCTCTCTTTTGCCTCGTATTATCTCTCCACAGCCAGTGGTTTTGTCAAAGGCCGTTTAATTCATGAGAATGTTCTTCTTGGGCAGGAAATTGTGCAATCTGTAAAGAAAAAGGTTAGAGGATCTAATGTGTGTTTAAAGCTTGATATGGCGAAAGCTTATGATCGAATATCTTGGTTTGCGCTAATTAAAGTCATGCGCAAGTTTGGTTTCTCTGAAGTTTGGAATGACTTAATTTTTCGGTGCATTTCGTCGTGTTGGTTTTCGGTGCTTGTCAATGGAGAATCATGTGGTTTCTTTCACTCGTCTCGCGGGCTTGACAAGGTGACCCAATTTCCCCTACTTTGTTTATTATTGCTGCGAGGTTCTCGGTAGAGGCTTTGAAATATGCTTCATTCGAATATTCCTCGTTATAGATACCGGGCGCATATTAACACTCCAATGATTTCTCACTTAGCGTACGCCGATGATATCATTATTTTGTAATGGGTCGAAGGACTCGATGGAAGCTCATATGAGATGTTTACAGTGGTATCAAGATTTTTCCGGGCAATTGGTTAGTATATCGAAGTCTTGTTATATCTTGGGCGTTGAAGATGATAATAGAGATGCTATCATTACGGAAGTGACGGGTTTTGTCAAAAAGAATTTCCCTATTTCTTATCTTGGGTGCCCTCTTTATGTGGGACGGAAGAAAATTTCCCTCTATGATTCGGTCATTGCTAAAATGGAAGATAGATTAGCTACTTGGAAAGGCAAATTATTATCCTTCGGTGCCAAGCTTACGCTTATTCAATCCTGTCTTCAAGCCATTCCTTTATATTATATTTCTCTCTTGGAGCCTCCTAAAGGTGTCTTCGCAGCAATGTATCGTATTATTGCCAATTTCTTTTGGTGTGATGAAGATGGGAATAGGAAATGCCATTGGGTTCGTCGGTCTCGTATGTTTCAACCTACTTGTGAAGGAGGTTTAGGTTTGAGGAAGTTTGAAGATATTGCTACAGCTTTTGCAATGAAGCTTTGGTGGCGGTTTTCGTGGATATAATTCCTTATGGGCTGATTTTATGATTGCTAAGTCTTGCTTTGGTATTCATCCGATGGATCTTTGCCCCATCCTCTTTCTCTTCTCATATTTGGCGTCGTATGTTACAAGTTAAAAATATCGTGGAGGCTAACATTGGTTGGAGAATTGGCAATGGGAGATTTCAATTCATGAAAGCGGCTTGGTGGGTTTCGGGATCTTCTTCACGGGAATCACATTGAAGTTATGTCTTTGTTCCAAAAATGGTATGCCTCGGAATGATCATATTCTTGAAGTTTATGGTCCGCATCTCCTTCGGATCTATGCAAACTCAACGAGATTTCCATCTCCAATGTTCCGGATCAATTATATTGGCTTCCATCTAGTAAAGGTCAGTTCTCTATATCTTCGACTTGGCGTATTTGTAAGGTTTCGGGCGCATGATGTGATTTTTGATTTTCTTTGGCATAAGCATGTCCCTCTTAAAATCTCTATTTTTATGTGGAGACTTACGCATAATGGTATTCCTACCTTGATGTTGCTATTCAACGCAAAGGTGTCTTTTTAGCCTCGGGATGTGTACATTTGTGTGGCTAGATCTCTTGAGGATGTGAATCATCTTTTTGCTCATAGCGAGATTGCAAGTAAAGTTTGGTCTACTTTTGCTAATATCTTTGGGTGTTCATTTATTTTCATATAGCATTCGGTCTATCCTCTCTAGCTGGTGGTTTGGTAAATCGATGGGTTTTAGCCGGGTACTAAGTGGCTCTGTCGGGTGATTCCTTGTTTCATTGTATGGGAGATTTGGAAAAGTCGTAATAAAGCTAGATTTGAGAATATTGATATGAAGGTTGACTCAATTATGAGGGTACATTCTTGATCAAGTTTCTCTTGTTGTTAAGGCCTTCCACATTAATTTTAAGTTCTTTCATGGAGATTTTGATATCCTCAGGCACTTCTCTATTTGTTCCAGCTCATCCTCTTCAAAGCGGTTGAGGTTTGTGGTGTGGAAATCTCCTTCCATTGAGTTGTTTAAGCTGAATGCGATGGGGCGGCGAAGGGAAATCTGGGTTGATATCGGGTGGTGGTGTGTTTCGAAACTCTCATGGAATTACGAAGTTTGCTTTTTCCAACTTCTATGGAGTGGGAACTAATATGGTGGCGGAAGCTAAAGCTGTCTTGGATGGCCTAAATTATGCTATTATTTTTGGTATGTCGTCGCTTTGGCTAGAAGTTGATTCGGAGATTCTTTTGAAGATCTTGATTATGGATTACAATATTCCATGGAACATTTGGTATGAAGTTCAACAAATTAAAAGATCATGTTGCGGATTCGTGTTAGAGTCTCTCATATTCTTCGTGAAGGTAATCGTGTAGCTGATGGTCTTGCTAACTTTGCGTCTTCTTCAAGATCAAATACTTGTTTCTACTCTCCTAAGGATCTCTCGCATGATTGCCGGGGTGCATATAGATTGGATAGAGCTTCCATTCCTTATGTTAGGATTTAATTGCTTTGTTGGTTTGTGTTTCTTTGGTGTTACATTCTTTGTGGTTGATGGGGTTTCTTTGCAAATTCTCGGTTGTTCTTTGGTGTCTCCCTTTCTTTGTAGCGTTTCTTGTGCGGCCGCCCAAGAGACTCGAGTGTCTTGTGCGGCCGCCCTAATTCCTTGGCCAATTATCGCTGCACAGTCCAGCCTCTGTTTTTGCTTAAAAAAAAAAAATAATAAAAATATGTACTCTAGTCTTCCCTCCCTTTATTGTAGAGGACCTTACGTCTTGTGTAAGGACTCCCCCCTTAGGTTTTTTCTTGGTGGTTGAGGTTGTCATGTCCCCCACCTTGTTTGTAATTTTCTTTTTAATTAATAAAATCTAGGGAGTACCGTCTCCTTTCGCCACAAAAAAAAAAAATAAAAAATGTTTATCTAAACTTAATCTGAACCAACATGAACTTGGCCAAAATTCACATTCCATGGATGTGACTGTTCAGATTTCTAACACATGGCTGACTTCAAATGGGCATAACTCCTTGAATACTCCGAATTAGGATGACTTTCAGCACTTGTTGGAAAGATAAGAAATAGATCTCTCAGCTCCTTTTTGAATCACTTAAAAATATTAAGTATGGCAGCAGTTATGGCCCAACGAATCTGCAACATCAATTCTGTCCGAAAATTGGCTGCTCCAAATGGCCCAAAAATATAATTTCCCCATCTTGAAAGGTTTCTAAGGCCTTGTCAACCATAATGTTTATCTCTCCCGTATCAGGAAGAAAGTGAAGAATGGCGAGGGGACAAGCGCAGATGGCACGGAATGACCTCCTAAGTATCCATTCATTGCATTACAGACACATTGTTTGTTAAATGTATTAAGCTGTCTTTCAGCATGTTGTGAGTTTGAGAGTAGACCGTGCTTGAACTCATCAAGTAGTGTTTTAACTGTGACGATTTGTGATTTACTTTTAAAGCTTTGTCGAGACGCAAAATCTCTTTCTTGCTTCTGGTCTGAGCCTTGATGGCGTCAATTTTTTGGAATTTTGTGTATTCCTTAGACCGAACCAATGAAGGCTGCCTACGTTCCCCTTGAGGGACTCAGGTCAACGTAGTTCGACCCTCTTTTGTGGGAGAAATGACTCGTAATGTACACTCGCAAGGGTGTATTTATTTTTGAAAAGGTGGGAACGGGTCCCCTTTTGTGTTAATGCCTTATTTGATATAGGCACAAAAGAAATGCTTTTGGGTTTGACTCTTTTGAGAGAGTATGAGCGTTGAAAAGCTTGTAAAAGTGTATGGAAGCCCTTGCTGACAGAAAATCAGTGTTTAGCTCTATTGTCCTATTTTGTAGAAAAAGAAGACTTGTCGAGACACTTGAAAACTTGATTTGTTCACATTGATCACATGTTTGCTTGAAACCCTTTGTTGATGTTCGGGTTATTCAACAATTAAACCTGATATGCTTTGATTAATCACGAGGAGAAAGTACCGGTATCAAGGATCGAGTTGGTCTGGTGTGAAAGAAGGTTTGTGTATAGGAGAGGTCATTGATGAGACCGGGTTTGTGGATTTGTATGTGTTTATGACCGGACCATTTCTGGTTGACTACGTTCCCCTTGAGGCAAGGAGCTCAGGTCGACGTAGTTCGGGGTTGAACTGTGTTTGGTTTGGGGCCAGGGCATGAATATTTGCGCGGCCTTTGGCGAAAAGGCTCGGAAGGTTGAATGATGAGGCGCGGGCCTTGAGGTGATTCCTTGACAAATCGTATTTGACGGCAGTTTCAATGAATCCATTGCTTCTTGATCGTTGGCTCTGGGTCCTTGACCTCATTTATTTTTGTGAAGCTTCTGCTTGAGCTCTTTTTTTGTAGCTTCTGCTTGAGCTTTTTTTTTGTAGCTTCTGCTTGAGCTTTTTTTTTTTTTTGTAGCTTCTGCTTGAGCTCTATTTTTTTTTGAAGCATATGAGGGCGAAGGCAAGCCCCTGCTTGAACTTTCTTGATGCGCAGGAGGGAGAAGGCAAGCCCCTAGGTTGTTGTCGACATGGGGTCAATCATTTTTTTTTTTTTTGTGACCTGTTTTGTCCTTTGATGTTTCCGCCGTCGTTGACTTGGTCAAGGTGATGGTGGGGACATGTTTTGAAAAGTGTATGGCTTGATGGAGGCCTTTGTGTGGTGTATGGTAAGGTGGATGAGGAGTTATCGATTGACTTTCTCACACCAATTAATCAAAACATTAATCATTTGTGGAATTACTTGTTGAGCAATGCAAGTGATCACATAGAACAAAACCATTTCATTAAATGTAATGTGGGGTGCAAAATAATGTCTCAAGTCTAGCAAGAAAAGAAAGAAGACTTATGTATGGAAAATTGAAGACTTAATTACAATGTCCGTGGAGGACTTAATTGAATGAGAAAAGTACTAGAACCTATGAGGTTTGACTGTATGATTCTTTTTGTGTTTTTTTTAGAGTGTAGGGGGGAGAAGAGGACTCGATGTTCTTTGGGCGAAGTATCAACGGAGAATTCTCCGATTTGCGTCTCTGTAGGCCCTTCAGCAGTTCCCAAATTCATTTTGGTTAGAACATTCTCGGCAGCTTGGGCCCGATTTTCCTCTCATTTGACAACATGCTTAAAGATTTGTTTAATGCATTGTTCATTAATGTGTCTGCGTCTTTATCAAGTGAATCATTATTAACTGTTTTGGTTAGTTAATTTATCATTTGCTAAAGTGGCAATGAGAGGATACTCAGAAAGGTCGAACTTTTATTCAAAGCATAGGGAAGCATATTGTTCCCGTTTGGGTAAGCCTTCCCGGATTGCCAATTCATTTGTTCAATAAAATCTTCTTATTTTCGCTTGCTAGAATCTTTGGTAAACCTATGTCTATCGATAAAGCCACTGCTGAATTGACTCGATCGAGTGTTGCTAAAATTACGGGTGCAAGTGGATCTCCTCAAAAGATTACCCGATAAGATTCATGTGGATTGTGGCGATTGTATGCCTAGCTTTTTTCAATCTGTTGAATATGATAACATGCCCTTATATTGCAGACATTGATCCTTATTGGGACATGATGAGTTTAATTGTCGAGTCTTAAATTCAGAATATAAGAAAAATAGCAATGTAGCAGCTCCTCAAAAGGCGAATAATGGTAAAAAGGTTGTGGAAAGCAAAGAAGCCAAACTTCCTGTTGACAAAGAGAAGAAAGGTGTAAATAATCAGGAGATTTGGATAAAGAAGAACAATGGTTATGGTAAAGATGGGCTTGCTGAAACAAGCAAGAATGGTGAGAATAAAGTGATTGATTTGAATAAAAAGGATGTCACTGATCCTAAGGCAACTTTTATGGCCAGAAGAGGTGTCTATCTTCCCCAATCGGTTAATGATGCTTTGTCAAAGAAGCTCTCAGCCATTAAGACAAGAGTTAACACCAATCCTTCCCATTATGTTGATGTTAATGTTCCAATTCCAGACCTGCAAGATCCTAGAAAATTGTGTACCCCTTTAGGTCCTTTTGTCCGGGAAAAATACTAAAAAACACTTCCTTCGCGAGAAACACATAAAATGTTTTTCGGAAGTCTCGGAACGGACTGGAAATTTACCAAAATGCCCCTTAGTGCGATTTTATCATTTAAAGTGCATAGAATGATCCCGGCTTGGCGAAGCCCCAGTTGACAGTACAAAACAAACCTGGAGGGAAATCTGGTAAGGAGAGCCGGAGGGATACCTTAACCAAAGCCCCAGCTTGAGGAAATTCCATGCAGCTTAATCGCAGACAGAGTCATCTTGTGGCCAAAGAGGCAACTCATCATTTCAAACCGCAGTCAATCAGTCGCTGGACAAGACTCAGAAATGTATGCGTGCAGGGGCACATCTTTCGAAGGTGGGAATAGATCCTGATATCTGTGTATGACACTCTCGCTTTTGGGTTTTACTCTTTTGGGAGAGCATAAGCATCACAAGGTGTGGAGAAGTGTATGGAAGCCCCTACCGGCCGAAAACAGTGTTTGGCTCTATCTTCCTATGATGTAGAAAGAGAAGACTTGTCGAGACACTTGAAAACTTGTCTTATTCGTGATGATCACAAAGTTGCTTAAAACCCTTTATTGATGTTCGAGTTAGTCAACCGCCAAAGCTGGTATGAACAAATATTTTTATCAATCCTGAGGAGAAAGTCAACTGATATCGAGAATCAAACTCGGAAGAATGGAAAGTGTATAGGGAATGGTCCTTGAGGAGACCGGATCTTCGAGATCCGTTTGTGATTTCGGCCAGGACCGATTATGGTTGCCTACGTTCCCCTCCTTGGGAGGAGCTCAGGTCGCTGTAGTTCGGGTTTATCCCGAATGAATAGAATGAACGTTGGAATTCGAGGATCTGAGGACCTTTGAGGATTTTGGGAATTGAAAGAACGTGTCATCTTGGAGTGTCGATGGGAGACACGGATGTGAAGCCCCAGTGGGACGTCCACGGCAAGTGTTTGCGGAGGAGAAATGAAATATGCTCACATAAAACATCGAACGAACAGATGGAATTTGCACAATCTTCACTTGACGGTCCCTTGAGCCAGGATGGATTTGGCTCCGCTTTAAGCAACAATCTGTTTTAGATCTCGACGATATTGGAATGAAACTGCCATCCGGTAGGAACTGCGACTGGGCTTCTGGGTTTCGACCGGTCTTCGGGTAATTTGGAAAATCATGACCTCTTAAAATGAGAGGTCGGCTAGGCCTTTTTCTGACTGAACCTCTAAAGATGAGAGGTTGGCTTTTGGGTATGTGTTTGGGATTTCTAAGGCAAGGGAATCCATGATTGCATCTTCAATGCCTCTAAGAATGAGAGGTCAATCTTGGCTTTGCCAAGGGCAAGGGTAAAGGTAGTGGGAATGTCCTCTAAAATCGAGAGGACGGCTTGGGATCGGTTAGAGGTAATAGTGAGGGGACATCCATGCTGTCTCTTTATTCACTCTGAGGCTCCTCTTGAGTAACGACCGGATCCTTTGACTTTTGCTTTGAGAGGATCACTGGGGACTAGGCTCTCTTTCTTTTCTTTTCTTCTTTTTAATTCTTCTTTTTTTTATCTCTTTCTTCTTTTTTTTATTCTTTTCGAGAGAGAATTTCAGCTAGTCCCCAGGATGGATCATTGCTTTCTGCAGTTCATTGATTTTGGAGACGGTCATTCTTCTTTTGAATTGTGGGAACCTCAAGGATAGTCCCTCTTCTTCTGGCGATGGCTAAATGGGTTTCAAAACATGCCGATCTTGAACTGAAAGGGTATTGTTTAGTGAGGGTATGGTAATGGTTTTCCTAAGGGTGAAGGTTTCAACCGCAGTCCCTACCGGATGATCCAAATGAGATTGAGTCATCATTGCTTGCTTGAGCTTACATCGAGGAAGATCCGTGCAAATTCGTCGAGCAACGAGATGGTGAAGACGATGAAAGGTATGTGAGCACATGGGACGCGAGATGGGGAGTTGGTGAGCCCCAATTAGAGAATGATATCAGTCGATTTTCTCACTCCGATCAATTTAAACATTAGTCATTTCAAAGCATTAGTCGGTGAGCAGTACAAGTGATCATTTGGAATAAGACCATTTCAATCGAGTGTAACGCAGGTGTGCAAGTGATGTCTCGAGTCTAATAAGAATAGAAACAAAGATTTTATCACTGCAAAGCAAAAACTGGTCTAACTTGGACTCGACAGACTCATGTCCGACAGTGGACATTCTAGATCCTACGAGGACTGATTGACTTCTTCAACATTGGATGGATGGAAGAGCATCATTGCCATCAGTGCGGTGAGGACCCTTCTCAATCTTTCTGTCCTTCATAAGTCGCCCTCCTTATCTTTAGCAATCTGAGCAAGGGCCTCCCGCTTGCGAGGAAAAATAGCTTCGAGGGTAGCCCGCAACTTTTCAATGGACACACCATTTGCACTCTGCTGACCCATGGGATATGAATTTCCAGGCTGGTGGGCCATAATCTTCTCTGCACCGAGCATTTTGGATTCAGAATCAGATGGCCGACCGCTCGGGTACTTGAACTGCTTCCGCCTCGGGAATATAGACCAATGAGCACCGGGAACGGGAGCACACACCCAACTTGCCGTAGCCTTGTAGAGGTGAAGAGGGTGTATAGACGGAGGATAGAGAACTTTGAGAAAGTATGGGAGAGGGAAGAGCGGGAAAGGAGACGGACTCGTGCAACACTTATTATTGTTCAAGTAAAAATCGGTGTCTTTTAAGTCCTAGGAACGATTGGGAGAGGTTAATCCTTTATTTCACGCAATCTAGACCTCGGGGGAACCTAAGGACACATCATCCACAAATATACCAAATGTATTGGTTCAAAATTAATAATAGGCAATGATACCTAAATAAAACCGAAGCATTTATGGGACGGACGAGCAGCCCTAATTTCTGGAGAAATTTGGGCAAAGATAACGTATTCCTGAAGAAATTCAAGGAAAATCTGGCATGACCCCTCGTCGGTGCACGTTGACAAAGCGACATGATCTCTTGTTAGAACATGCCTGGGAACAACATGTCCTTTCGTGAAATCATGTTGCGTTGGCAACATCCCCACACGTGCTAGGTTTTGGGTAGGTACGAAGGTCTATTATAAATTTTGAAACAATTCATTTTAGGGTATTTTTGAAAATGGCATGTTAAAACCAACCGTTTTGGGTAAGGTTTAAGTGTGGCGCCACCTATAACGCGCTAGGGGGATGGGTTTGACATTAGGCGCTCAAGCGTAGGTGAATATTATCACCGTCCGCGATGCCGTCAATCGCATTCGAGGGTTCTAGATCTACTTGAAGTAGTGTGTGGATGACTATCTTCCTTTATTTATGAAAATGATTTTTTATTTATTTATTTTTCTTTTTATTTTTTTTTTTGAAAAGGGGGTGATAAAAGAAAATAACACACACACACTCCCACAGAATATGATAATCAAGGATCAATAATATTGATCATGGGGATCACCCACAATCACAACATGTACAAAGAAATCAAATCCTGCAACTTGGCCACTTCTGTCGCGTGACACAGAGCAGCTAAGGCACATTCTGTCGCGTGACAGAAGAAGCCATTTCCAGAGTCCTGAACAACAAGCCAAAACCAACCCCGGCCTCCAAGCACAATGCAATACCTCACCCCAAGACTAAGACAACATAAAATCTCAAATTTCCCAAGCAACAAATGGCATACAACAAAGATGGGACACAAGGAGGGAACGGAATAAAACAAAGCACATAAGATGCATTTAAGCACATAAAATGTCACACAATCAAAGCACACACAAATGAATGAAATGAACGTTGAACAAGGACGAAAGTTTGACCCACTTTTGAAAACCAAGTTTCAATATCCCCAGCAGAGTCGCCACTGAATGTGCGCTCGCCGAAAAAATAATAAAATAAAAGAGTCGCCATGCCGTTTTTAAGGAAACATTGAAAACCTTTTAGAAATAGAAAATGGGTTCGGGGGTCAGGTTACGTGTTGGGAAGAACCGAGAGTTCACCCAACACGCCTCGTTCGTAGACGAGTCTTTCTATGTTCAACATTCAAGACATTCAAACGTGTGTGCAAAGTGTGTGTAACAAGATATGTGTAAAATGCATAAGAGTGCTTTGTTTTATTACTCAACAAGGGGAATTACAATTTGTAAGCCATTTTCCATGGCCCCACATCCCACTTACAAAGAGGACAAACAGAGCTTACAACTGAAAAATGACTTCTGCGTATTGACAAAGAGTGTCGCGTGACACAGGATCTGTTGTGCAGATTATGTCGCGTGACACTAACTATCATATGCAGGAGCCTTACAACATGAAGCCCAGGACTAATAGGGATCTACACAATCACTCTAAATGAGTGTGGATATTGAAGATCCACACTCTATCTGGAGTGACTAGCAAACAGAATGAACAACTTACATATGAAAAATGACCTCTGCAGAGCGACTAGTTATGTCGCACCACACAGGACGGATAGCCCGTTGTGTCGCGTGACACTACATGTCCCTCTACAGAGACCTTACAATGTGCAATCAGATCCACCAGAAACCAACTCAGATCAAATTATCACAACAATACAAATCAGTATAACATGAATCACCAATAGATTGACCAAAGGAGTGTGGACATGGAAGGATCCACCCTCCCTTGACAATCACACAATGAATAGAATTCAAATCACATCATGAATACCAAATATACCAAGCCAAACAAATTAAACAGAGAGATGGCAGTTGGGTCTTGATAATTGGAGGCGGATGGAGCCCAATTATCAAGTCCGGGAACAGATTGCAACGGAGCAAACACAATAGAAAATATGAGATAAAAGTGAGGGAATAGATTCGTTACCCTCGTAGTCCACGCTCCTTCAACCACGTTAGGTAGAAGGATCTTCAATCAGCTTCGGAACGGAACGAGCTTAGATCTCAGATTTGGTAGCTCGGCAATTCCCAGTACGTGTGCTTAGGCAAAGGCTTGGAACGGACTTGAACTCTGGAAGCAGGGGAAGGGCTTAGACGGTTTTTGGGAGGTTTTTGGTGTGGATTTGGAACAACGGTGGCTATGGTTGGCGGCTTAGGAGGCTGTAAACAGGGGAGGAAGCGACGTTGACGGATTTGGTTGGTGAGGTTGCAACGGTGAATAGAGAGAGAGAGACAGAGAACGGTCGTTGGGTGATTTGAATAGGAGAAATTGGATCGGGGAAGAAGGAAATTGAAGTAGGGGAAGGTAGAACGGTGATGGAGGTTGAGATTGGGTTTGTCTTCCGGTGAGGAGAGAGCTAGGCTAGGGCGGAGATTATGGGGAGAAGACGGTCTTTGGTTCGGTTTGAGTGTGAGGGAAATTGGATCGGTGATAGGCTTGGATTGAAGGTCGCCGGTTGGTTTTGATGTCAGGGAGGGGATTAACGACGGGCTAGGTGCAGAGGATGACCGGGGCGGCAGCAATGGTGAGGGAATTGTTCTTCTGCGTTTAGAGAGAGAGGAGAGAGAGAGGGGTCTTTTACGTCTTGAGAGAGAAAGGGAGAGTTTAGAGAGAGAGGCTGTGAGTTGTGAGAGAACTGTGTGTTGTGTGTGTTGGTCCCCCTTGACAAATGAACGTAAATTGGTATTTAAACAGTTGATTGGGAAATGCTTTATTTGGTCGCACGACCTCTCGTGTCCAATTTCCATGCTTCAAGTTGTCGCACGACCAGCTCGCCCGTAACTGTTTCTGGCGCCAAAACCCGCTTCTGGAATATTCCGGGTTAATTCTTTAAAAGCCCAAATCAGTTAATTCCCTGTAGGTCCTTTTGTCCGGGAAAAATACTAAAAAACACTTTATTCGCGAGAAACTCATAAAATGTTTTCTGGAAGTCTCGGAACTGACCAAAAATTTACCAAAATGCCCCTTAGTGCGATTTTATCATTTAAAATGCACCTAAAAAGGGTTGCGAATTGGATTGGCGTACTTACACCTTCGTAGATCAACCCTTGGATTTCTTTCTTCAGAGTCAGACACTTGTCTTTCGTGTGACCATGATGATTGTGATATTCACATAACTTGGTCCTGTCAAGGTTACGTGGGTTCCTCGGCTGATAATTCTCGAGAGGCTTGAGAAGGCCTTGTCTCACCAAATCGTCAAAAACTTTGTTCATGGGCATCCCGAAATCATCAACATGACGTTTCTGACCTAGCACTTCTTGATTCGATCTCTTACCATTATGAATATGGCTTTCTGTTTTTGGCTCATGGAGGTTCTCGAGCGTCCCATCTTCTATCAACTTCTGGATCTCATGCCTCAAATAACGGCAATCATCGGTGTCGTGCCCGTGGTACCGGTGGAAAAGAAAATGCTTAGACTCATCCAACCGAATGTTGGGGTCCCTGGGCTTCCAATTCTCCAGTGGCTTTATCGATTTTCTTTCATTAGTTCTTCCAAAGATCTTGCTTAAAGGCATCTCCACATTGTCATAATGAAGGGAGCAAAGTTTTCGGGAGACATTGTTGTTCTCAAGACTTGGATTTCCATTGTTCAGTTGGTTCCATTGTTGGATTTGTCTGAAGGAGGCTGTGACATTCTTTACTTTGTGAGGAACTGGTGTTGAGTCGGGTGCAGTTGCTGCTTGGTGCTGGTGACATTGGGTTTTGCATGGTAGAATCATTTCTTTGCTTGGTTCGACATCTTGGGTCGAGGGACTACTGGTACTCATCATGAGATCAAGCTTTCCTTGCATTTGTTTCACTTGCTCCATCAATATTGCCACATGGGGGTCAACGGGAACACTCGAGTTACTGGAACTAGCAACAAGACTTTTATCAGTTGAGGGAACCACAGCAGCAGAACATAGCCACATGGCTCAGACTGATTATGTGAAGCTGGAGCATAAACTAGCAGGTACTGCTGAAACTGAGGAACAGGGGTAATGAAGCCCAATCCGTTTTGAGGGGCTGAGGGTGATGGAGCCCTGATGGCCTGAGACACTGGGAGGAACTGGAGGGCAGTAGTCCTTGGTGGGGAATCATATGTCAAAGGAGGAAGGTATTGGCTGTAGGATGGAGGGTATTGGTTATATGACAGAGGGTATGGGGGGACTGAGATCACTGTTTCTGGAGTTTCATCTTCAATAATGACCAAAGAACCACTGGCTTCAACTGTTACATGATGATGTTGGCAATGATGATGTTGCTGTTCCAAACATTACTGCTGGAAAAAATGATGATGTTGCTGTTCCAAACAATGCAGCTGCGCATGTCCCTATTACCGAGGATATTATGGGTGTGGGCTCGGATAAGGCTGCCCATATGGGTGTTGCTTTAGGTAATGTCAATGCTCCTCCGAACGATGAGGAGGCTATAATGCGCAACATTGCTAGATATAGGGAGTCTCATCCTCTCCAACCTTTCGTGGCAGTGGAACCAGTCTCTCCAGAGCGTTTTTCGGCTTCAAGGGCCCCATATTCATTTGTTACTGATATGGCTGGCTATACTCCTTTTACTCCGTCTCACAAAAAGAATACAAATGCTGATGGTTTCACAATGGTCTCTTCTAGAAAATGGCGTGGAAGGTCGGCTTCTCCTCCTGATAATTTTGTTTGATGGGTTTTGGTTTTCCCCTTTCCCCTTTGATAGCTTAGGGTTTAGTTCCCCCCTTCCTCTTGTTTTGGGGCGGTCCATATGGACTTGCACCCCTCCCCTTAGCTTTCTTGATTTTATTGTTGGCTTTAAGCCCCACATTGTAGATTTCTTTCCTTTTCCGGTGGTTAGGTTTTATGTCCCCTACCGTGCTTTGTTCTTTTATTTTATTTATAAAATCTAGGGAGCTACGTCTCCTTTCGTTTAAAAAAAAAAAAAAAACTCCCTGACGGCGGAGAGCACCAATAAGCATGGCCAGCTGCTCTTCATGAACCTAATCATCGGATTTCCTTCACCATCACTATTTTCTGTCATATCTGCCATTCTAAACCCCTGAGTAGACAAAACTGATGATTCTGCCGAACTGTCTGAACCTGAGGTTTCCGCACTGAAAAGCCGCTGACCCGGTATTCTCACCCACTTCTTTCTCACTGCAGAAAAGAGATAGGCAAGGTTTAGACTGGGGGTGGGCTAGGTTTAGGCTCGGAGGTAAGTGTTTAGGCTAAAGGCTCAAGTAACATGCACTTATTGCTTAAATTTTGCTTAACACATTTTCTCCTAATCCTAATTGATCGGAAAGGATTTGACCGTGAAAGTTCGGGATTACCTATTTGACCATGAAAGATTGATATCAGAGGTTGGACCGTGAAATATCGAGATCGAAGATCGGAGATCGGACCGTGAAGGTCTCGATCAAAGATTTGACCGTGAAAGGTCGGGATTAAAGATTGGAGATCGGAGCGTGAGGGTCTCGATCAGATATTTGACCGTGAAAGGTCAGGATTAAAGATTGGAGATTGGACCGTGAAAGGTTGAGATCGGAGATCGGAGAACGGACAAGGTCGCGATTAAAGGTTTGACCGTGAAAGGCCAAGATTGGAGATCAGACCATGGAGGTCGCGATTAGAGATTTGGAGATTGAACCGTGAAAGGTCGAGATCGGAGATCGGACGAGGTCGCGATTAAAGAATTGGAGATTGGACCGTGAAAGGTCAGGATTGAAGATCGGATATCGGACGAGGTCTCGATTAAAGATTTGGAGATTGGACTGTGAAAGGTCAGGATTGAAGATCGGAGATCGTACCGTGGAGGTCGCGATTGAAGATTTGGAGATTGGACCGTGAAAGGTCAGGATTGAAGATCGGAGATCGGACCGTGGAGGTCGCGATTGGAAATTTGACCGTGAAAGATCAGGATTGAAAATCGGAGATCGGACCGTGGAGGTCACAATCAGAGATTCCATAAATAGGACCATGCCATTATGATTCCATTAATTGTTCACCTGGATCAGTGGGTTCCGTCACTACGTCTATAAGCCCCTCGTTTTCCACCTGTATTTCGACCTCCCAGGGTTGACAGCCCCGGGCGAGGGTCCTATAGGGCACGCGGATCCCACCGATCGAGAGAGAAGAACGCTCCTAGGGTCTAGTGGATCATAGGAACTTTTAACGCACGAGCGATGGGGATTATAGTCAAGGCAATGCCGGGAAAGTCTTGTCTTTCAGCCTTAACAAAATTTCGGCAGAGTTTCGCTTACGCGATAGACGTTTTGACTTTGGCGTTGTCCAAGAAAATAATAGGCATAAGTCGGACGATAAAAGTAGAATGACATGGCGTCACATCGAGCTTTGTTGCATACTTCACGCGAGTCAAAGTCAAAGTCAATGCCGGTTCAAGATCTTGCCAATTTTTCCTTGACGAAATTTCGGCAGAGCTTCACTTGTGCGAAAGATCCTGATTTTTGGCACGGACTCAGACTTGACTCTTACATATCCCGTGCGGGTCAAAGTCGAAGTCAATGCCGTAGTCAAGATTCTGTCAATCTTTCCTTGGCGGAATTTCGACAGAGTTTCGCTTGCGCGATGGATCTCGACTTTTGACATGGGCTAGGGTTTGACCTTTACGTGTCTCGTGCGGGTCAAAGTCAAAGTCAATGTCGGAGTCAAGATTCTGCCAATTTTTCCTTGGCGGAATTTCGGCAGAGTTTTGCTTGCGCGAAGGATCTTGACTTTCGACATGGTCTAAGGTTTGACCTTTACGGGGGTATGCAATGAGGCTATATGACACGGTCTAGATCAAAAACCAACCAAAAAGTCACGGTTTTAAAATGTGTGACACGGACTAGTGCATTGGTCGACACTGGCTGCCATGGGGAGTTTGGGATGATTCCGTGACTGCAGCTGAACAACCATCCCGGGTTAAAAGGACGTGGGTGCAAAGTGTACAGGATATATATGGTGCACGTAGTGTGCAGCCTCCTAAAAATGTTCCTTTTTGAGTTAAAACAGAGATTTTCAGAAATGTGTTTTAAAGGAATGTTTTTCGAAACGGGGGAAATGCAATAATTAAGCACGTAAATTTTCTGTAGCCCGATCAGTCTTGGAACTAAATAGCCCCAAGCTGCCAAAGCTGCTAGATTAACCTCAGAAGTGTCCTGGTGGAACTGCCCAAAGAAGCCGCCCGGCTATGATCCAGGCAGATCAAGCCCTACGGCTGGATCAAGCAGTTTTCCAGGTTCCAATTTTTTTTTCATTTCCAGGCTGTTCCCCAAACATTTTGGCTCCTTTTCAGCTTCAGAATGCTCCCTGTTCAGTATTCAGAATATGCAGATCTGTCTCTCCTCCAAATAACTCTTAATGGATTTTTTGATATTTTTGTGGGTGCTTGCGGCTCAAGTTGTCTTGAGGTCTTTTGTTTGTTGTTCCCCTCCCCCTCCTTTTGTAATGGGTCGGTCCATATGGTCTTGTACCCCTCCCCTTAGTTTTCTTGCTTTTATTGTTGGCTTTAAGCCCCATATTTTAGTTTTCTTTATCCGGTGGTTTAGGCTTTATGTCCCCCACCATGCTTAAAAAAAAAAAAAAAAGTATTCAGAATATGCACAATCCCAAAAACCAAGATGCATGCAAAAATAAGGAAAGAAAACAAGCACGAAAATTGGATCCGCGGCGGAAGGCTAACCCACAAAAGTTTTTTTTTTTTTTGAAATGATACCGGTACGTGGCATTGTTCTACCATAATTTATCCCCGACTCCACAAGGAGGCGTTGAAGAGGAAATTTAATGGTTTCCACCTATATATCGAGTATCATTTTTCTATTTTATTTAAAAAAAACTTATTTGAGTCCCCAGCAGAGTCGCCAAACTGTGAATGTGGACCCAAGATCGCAGGTTTTTGTTGAACCGCTTTCTCGTGTAAGGGGTCACCGCTTCACATCAGTTTGAAGACATCCGGTTTAATTGAAAAATGGAGTCGCCACGCCATTTTGATTTCCTCAAAAATTTGAAAAAAAGGAATAGGGTCTGGAGGTTAAGTTACTCCTTGGCAAAGGCAAGTCTTCCTAGATCCTATTTTCGTGCTTGTTTTGTGCTTGCGTGTGTGTGTGTGATTTGAAAAGGGAGGGAATGTGCCAAGTTATCTTCCGGACTTATAAACCATTTGAGTTGGTTATCGCTCGGGATTCCTTGGATTTTGAAGTGTTCGGGATTTTGATCCCGTGCTCATCTTGGACTTATGATCATCATTAAGTGACCTTTTTTCGCCCTCCCGTTGGGATAATCAACCATATTAGGCTTGAAAGCCTTGGTGTGTTTTAACCCAACGTTCTTTGGGACAAGGTCATATGTGATCGGAAGAGAGGGACACCTTTTTTATAGTCCAAGAATGAGACTCTTTAGAAAGGAAGAGCCTTTGCCCATCAATCCTACATCTTGAGACGATTTGAGCTTTAGTAGGGACATTTATGCTCGTCTCAAGTGATGATCGGAGATGTAGGGGCTAAGGTTCGTCCGCTTCTAAAGGGAATTTGACTATGGCATCTTTAGTGGAGGAAACGATGTAAAGATGAGACCTCTACACCGATCCACCCCACGGGATGCTTCAAGTATCAAAGGGACTAAGGGGAGGGGTATAAAGATTGGATCTTTATACTCGTCCTATGTCTTTTGTGCCTTAAGAAGGTCACTAGACAATCCTCGGAGAGCGATCCAACCAAAAGGGACATGGGGGAGTTGTATTGGAAAGTAAAGATTTACATTTTTTATGTACAAAGAAAATGGACTTCACATCATCATGTGGTGGATCTTCCCTAGAACAAGCCACGTGTGGACCCTTGTTCATCCTTGGGAGAGGATCCCCGATGAATCCTTTGTGTGGGAAAATGATATTTAAAGCACAGCTTGATGTTAGATTACAACTTGGAAAAGGTTAAAATCAGATTACAGCTGAAAAGAGGAAGTCTCTGCAAACTGGCCAATGTTGTCGCGTGATACAGGACTTGCATCATCCTCCCCAACCTTTCGTGGCAGTGGAACCAGTCTCTCCAGAGCGTTTTTCGGCTTCAAGGGCCCCATATTCTTTTGTTACTGATATGGCTGGCTATACTCCTTTTACTCCGTCTCACAAAAAGAATACAAATGCTGATGGTTTTACAATGGTCTCTTCTAGAAAATGGCGTGGAAGGTCGGCTTCTCCTCCTGATAATTTTGTTTGATGGGTTTTGGTTTTCCCCTTTCCCCTTTGATAGCTTAGGGTTTAGTTCCCCCCTTCCTCTTGTTTTGGGGCGGTCCATATGGACTTGCACCCCTCCCCTTAGCTTTCTTGTTTTTATTGTTGGCTTTAAGCCCCACATTGTAGATTTCTTTCCTTTTCCGGTGGTTAGGTTTTATTGTCCCCCACCGTGCTTTGTTCTTTTATTTTATTTATAAAATCTAGGGAGCTACGTCTCCTTTCGTTTAAAAAAAAATAAAAAAAATGGCAAGTTGTGTCGCGTGACACCTTTAGCCATTTGCAGAGACTTTTTACAAACACATTTCCAGACACAGCAAAGCAACAACATAGTCAAGTTGCTTCACTGATGGATATCAGAGAGCATGTATATCAATAAAGAACACTTCGAGAGGGTGTGAATATGAGGGATCCATACTCATCTCTTGTGTTTATGCAAAGCTATATTAAGATAACTAGATAACATGCAATACTATGGAAAAAGCTAATGATCTAAACGATTTAAGGCTGGAATAGATATGCCATGATTAGATCTCAGCCACTATATCGTATTTAAGGCTATTTGGTTGATTAAACCATATGTATTTATTTGAAAGAGAGAGAGAGAAGGAAAGAGAGCGTTACCCTTGAAGACCACGACTCCTATATCAAGTTAGATATAGGAGCCTTCAAACATCAGCTTCTGGAGCTGATATCAAGCCTAGATTAAATGAGAACCGTTGGTTCTATGTGTATGTGGTATAGGACCAAGAGAGGGAGATATAAAGATTGGTTTTTTGTGTGTATGAGAGTGGGTTAATAGGGGATTAGGGCTGTTTTTGTGTGTATTGGACATAATTTGGGCAGAGTAACCTTAAGGGGTCAAAAGGGATCCTAAAATGAGAGGTGCAGACCTCTATTTATAGGCTGCATGGGAGTGGCTTGGTATGTCCCACGACATTACGAGCCATAACCGTTTCCTTCTAGAAACATGCAAGGTGGCGAATTGGAATTTGTCAAGGCACGTTATGTCGCACGACAGGACAAGCCTCAACCATTTTCCTTCTAGAAACCTGCAAGGTGGCAAATTCTAGAATGCCCTTTTCAGCGAGGTCCTGCCTAGAATTTTAATTCCTAGCAGATCCTTCCTTCCTTGGAAAGCTTGGAAAAGTTCCCAAATCGCCCCTGAACTTTATGAAAGTTCGGGGAATCGCCGGGAAACTTAACCGGAAGGCATGAGCCAGATTTGGGTACTTACAGTTATGCCCTCTTTTGAAGATTTCAGGGCCTTACTCGGGGGGCCGAAAGTGCAAGTCATTTCTCTTCCTTTGGTCGGGAGTGCGACCGTAAGCGTGAAGCTCACGTATTTTCTTCAAGTTTCGTTTGAGGAAGCACAAATCATGATGTTTGATTCTGGGTATATTGATATTTCTGGACTGCCCAAAAGATTTATGAGTGATGATGAGAGTGATGTCTCGTGGAACGCATTTGCTTTGTGCATGATAGCTACGCTTTTTATGGTCAGCTCCCTTGGGGTATGTGACGGCGCTTTATTATATGTGGTAGGCCACTGCCAAGTCGGGGAGGACATCGTTCCTCTGGTTCTGGGGAAACCTTCCATGGTATAGATTGCTTGGCAATGGGGGATAGGTTTATGCATGGGGGAAGTCCCGCTTTGCTCACTTTGTGGCTGCGAGAAAGGCTTCAACCTATGACGGTGCCTCCGACATCTTTCAGTCCGTGGACGTTTGCTCAATGGCCTCTTATCTTGGATATGGATCAGTCCGCTTGGGAGAGGTGGATGGCTTGACTTGGCACGTATCACATCCGTTGGTGGGTTCCTCATTGGAGGATTGAGACTAGGAGGGCCTTTCAGGAAGGTTCCTATGTTTTCAGGGTTCCAGAGTTGTCTCAGTCTTCTTTCTACATCCCGTCCCTTGTTTCCAGGCAGTTTAGGATGAGGCACGAGCCTTTCCTGGGCTGGAATGACATTGCTACTATGGAGGTAACTTCCTTTTCTCTGGCATACCCATCCATTTTCCTTTTCATTCTGAGGATATGGAAGTATTCCGCCTTCCCTCATGTGGTACTTCTCAGATAAAGGGAGAGTACCGTTTTGACTACCGAGTACTTGGACTGGTATGAGCAGCATCTCGGGCAGACTCAAGTGATTCTGGGGAGCAGGCGCAAGGCAATTCAGGGGCAAGATTTTCGTTTAAGCTATAACCTTAGGAGCATGGAAGCTTGGGCTAACCCTCAGGATATCACCGGGGATGCTTTGTTTGATTATGAGACTAGAGTTGATAGATTGGCGGAGAGGGTCCCCTTTTGCAGACTCATAGGGAAGAGATCCTAGCCGAGGCACGGACGAACGAAGCTCTGAAGCGAATTGATTGCTTGACCCGACAGGGAGGACTCCTGGACTCATAATGAGGGAGACATAGCTAACTCACGTGGAACGAAGGAAGACTTGACGGGGACGAGGGAAGAAAGGGAAGAATGGCAAAGGGACAAGCGTGAGTGGCGCGGAATTAGCTTCTGAAACTCTATGTATCCAATCATTGTCATTGCAGACACATTAATTGTTAAATGTTTTAAGTTGTCTTTTAGCATGTTGTGAGTTTGAGAGTAGACCGTGCTTGAACTCATCAAGAAGTGTTTTAAAAGTAATGGTTTGTGATTTACTTTTAAAGCTTTATCGAGACGCAAAATCTCTTGCTTGCTTCTTGTCTGAGCCTTTGATGGCATCAATTTTTTGGATTTTTGTGTATTTTTTAGACCGAATGAATGAAGGCTGCTTATGTTCCCCCCGGACTGAGGGGCTCAGGTCTCCATAGTTTGACACTCTTGTGAGTGAAAGGGAGATGGAAAAGGGGGAGAATGGTGCAACCCTGATTTTTGCCTAGACTGCCTTGTTAGGGTTTTTCAATCTAGCTGGGTATGTTTTTTCAACACCTTTGCATTTTGTTTTTTTTTTGTTTAGAATGTAGAGGGGGGAGAAGAAAGCTCAATATTCTTTAGGCAAAATATCGGCGGAGCATGCTTTCGTTGACTGGGTTCACGAAGGGATTCCCGTCCAGATCTGTTAATTTTATGGCACCTCCTGAAAAGACTTTCTAGACCACGAACGGGCCGATCCATGTTGGTTCCCATTTTCTAAGTGGGTTGATACTGGTGGGAGGCTTTTCCTTGAGCACCATATTGCCTTCCCAGATATCTCGAGATTTGACCATCTTGTCGAAAGCTCTAGCCATTTGGCCTTGGTAGGCTCGAATAGCACTGAGTGATGGAATAGCACTCGGAGCAATTCGTCGTGCCGACATTGGAGCCATTCCACTTCGTTGAGTTCGTTTTCGAATACTACTCGGAGTGATGGAATTTCCAACTCTAAGGGCAATACTGCTTCCATTCCATAGGTCAGGGCGCATGGGGTTTCTCCCGTGGCAGTCCTGACTGATGTTCGGTAGCCCCAAAGTGGCAGATACAGCTTCTTAGGCCAATCTTGTCCTCGTACTGTCATTTTTCTGATGATTCGCTAGGGTTTTATTTGCTGCTTCCACGGCGCCAATAGTTTGTGGCCTATAAGGAGATGACTTATGGCGCGTTATCTTGAACTCAGCCAACAATCTGTCGCAGTCTCCCTCGAAGTGAGATTCGTTGTCTGATATGACTTCATTTGGGATGCCGTATCGACACATGACGTTTTCTTTGAAGAACTGGGCGACCTTCTTGGAAGTTAATACCTTGTAGGACTTGGCTTCGACCCATTTTGTGAAGTAGTCGATGGCTACCAAGACGAACTCGTGGCCATTGCTGCCGGGCGAAATGATCTTCCTAATGACGTCGATTCCTCAAGTGGTGAAAGTCCAGGGAGTGGTCATGCGTAGAGGTCCTGAGGGGAAAGATGGTTCAGGTTGGAGAATCGCTGGCACTTGTCACAGCTTCTGACAAAGTGGATGCAGTTTGCTTCCATGGAGATCTAGTAGTAGCCTATTCAAAGAATGATATACATCAGGGCTCGAGCATTCATGTGGGGACCGTAAGCCCTATTGTGGACTTTGTCTATGAGCTCAACCGCCTTTTCATTGTTGTGGAATCGGAGGAGCGATCCTTGGTAGAGCTTCTTGTAAAGCATATCCCCCAGGATGACAAAGTGAGAGGCGAGGCGCTTTAGGGCCACGATGCTCTTGGCTTTGATTCCTTCTTTATATTTGCCTTCCTCATTTCTGAAGGAGGTTTCTCCATTTTTTAGGTACTGGTAGATTTGGTTATACCACGACTCGTGTATTGGCTCAGGTCCTGCCTCGATTTCACAGCAGTAGGCAGGAATTTCCTTCCTTCCTACTTTGAATGGCTTTACTGACTCCCCTTCGGGGATCTCTATGAGTGAAGCCAAGGTGGCTAGAGTGTCTGCAAACCAATTTCGGTCTCTTGGCAAGTAGTGAAAGGTGACCTCCTTGAATTGCGGGATAAGGTCTTCCATGCACGCATGGTATTTTTGCAAACCCGGGTCTATCATTTTCCACTTGTTGGAAACTTGATTGATGATCAGGACTGAGTCCCTGTAGACCTCTAACTCTCAGACATTCCTTTTGAGGGCGGCCTCCAAACCGGTAGCACATGCTTCGTATTCGGCGGCATTGTTGGTCTTCTCAAAATTTAGCTTTATGGCGATTGGGGTTTGCTCATCTTTTGGGTCTACCAAGAGCATTCTGATGAGTTTCCATCGATTTTCACCCTCAAGTGTGAAGATTCCTTCGTCCGGAAATTGTGGTTCGGGACCTTTGGCTTCGTCACTTGGGAAGTCGGCCAACTGTTCAACCATTACTCGTCCTTTGATTGAATTTTGGGTCACTTACTTAATGTCGACTCTGCCAAGAAGAAAGACTATTTGGCTAGTCTCATTCACAGTGAGGGTTTGTCGAAGAGATATTTGACCGGATCCATCTTAGAGACCAGGTACACTGTGTGCGATTGCATGTAGTGTCGCAATTTTCCGACCACCCATACTAGAGCTGCGCAGGTCTTCTCTAGGGCTAGTAGTTGAGCTCGCTACCTTAGAAATTTCGGATCACGAAGTAGATTGCGTTCTCGATTTTTGACTCTTTCATTCTTGGCCCAGGATGGCTCCAACTGCGGTGTCAGTCACAGTCAGGTACAGTAAGAGTGGCTTTTCTTCATGGGGAGGACAGAGGATCGGAGGATTCACAAGGTACGCCTTTATTTTCTCAAACACGTCTTGACATTTTGGGTTCCACTCGATGTCCGCATTATTTTTCATTAGCCGAAAGATTGGCTCGCACATGGAAGTCAGCTGATTCATGAAGCGGCTGATGTATTGCAGGTGGCCCATGAAGCTTTTTACTTTCGTTTGGGTTTGCGGTGGTCTCATTTCGATTATGGCTTTGATCTTTTGGGGATCAGCCTCGATGCCCTGTTCTGTGACCATGTATCCCAAGCTTTGCCACAGATTACTCCGAATGTGCATTTAGCAGGGTTCAACCTCATTAAATGCTTTTGAAGACAATCGAAGAACTTCCTCAAGTCGATGAGGTGTTGTCCGTCTGATCCTTTTGAGTGAATGATCATGTCATCGATGTACACCTGTATCTCTTTGTGGATCATGTCGTGGAAAAGTGTTGTCGCTGCCCGTTGGTAGGTAGCCCCAGCGTTCTTCATTCTGAACGACATTTTTGTGTAGCAGTAGGTTCCCCATGGTTGGTGAAGGCGGTTTTCTCTTGGTCTTCTTCGGCCATCTTGATCTGATTGTAGCTGGCAAAACCGTCCACGAAGGACTTAACCTCGAAATTGGCCGTAGTGTCGACTAACATGTCAATGTTCGGCAGTGGAAAGTCGTCCTTTGGACTTGCTTTGTTTAGATCTCGGAAATCCATGCAACAAACAAGACCTTCCCATTGGCCTTGGTGACCGTGACTATGTTGGGAAGCCAAGTCAGGTATTCGATCACCCTTATGAAGCCGACGCGGAGCATCTTTTCGATTTCTTCTTTGACTTGCAATGACCATTCTGGCTTGATCCGGCGCAGTTTCGGCTTGACGGGCTTGGCCTCGGGATTCAGGGGAATTTAATGCTCTACTATGGCGGGATCTAGGTCGGGCATGTCTTGGTAGGACCAAGCGAACACGTCCACAAATTCTTTGAGTAGTGCAGTCAATGCTTCTCGCTCGGTGCTGGTGAAGAAACCTCCTATTTGCATCTCTTTAGGCTCTTCAGCAGTCCCCAAATTCACTTTGGTTAAAACCTCCTTGGCAGCTTGGGCCCGATTTTCCTCTCATTTGACAACATGCTTAAAAATTTGCTTAATGTATTATTCGTTTAATGTGTCTGTATCTTTATCAAGTGAATCATTATTAACTGTTTTTGATTTGTTAGTTAATTTATCATTTGTTAAAGATGCAATGAGGGGATACTCGGAAAGGTCGAATTTTTCATTTAAAGCGTAGGGGAATACATTGTTGGCTATGAACTCATAATCATCCAGCGTAAGGCCGTCAGATGACTCGAGAGACTCAAATTTAAATATATCGAAGCTGGACTCTAGGAGACGAGTGGTTAGACCAAGCTTTTCAATCATTTCCTCCTTGCTGGTTGTAGGTCCGGAGAAGGTTGCAATGGTTCTGGTAGCCATTCTTTAACTGATACCATCCCAGGGGGTAGGCTTGCCTTTGATTCGACTTCAAAACAAACTGAAGTGGTATGAGGCTGTTCATTTGAAGATGTCCCTCCATTGGTGCTACTACCAGATCCCGAGGGGTTTTGGTGATGGAGCTCATGGAGAGATTACTCTAGGATGGCGACGCACTCACTTCTTTGGAGTTTATTCTTGCTGACGTTGATTATCTTCAGAGAATATGCTCCCATGGCTAAGGTTTTTTCTTGGATTACATTTACGATATCTGAATCGTGGGGCATGCTATTTTTCCTTCCTTGACTAGGCTCCGAAGGATATTGCACCATCTCTCTTCCAGGTTGAGCACCGGTACATTGAATTGGACTATGTTGTCGTAGCCGTCTTCAGGGGATTCGAGTGTGTCAATATGAGGGTTGACAAACTCCAAGGTATTGGAGGTAGGCCAGCTTTCTTCGGGAGGATTTCCAATGAAGTATGGGTCCATTCCTTGGTCAAGCTCCAACTGGGCGTCCATCTCTTGGTTCTCCTTTAAGCATTCTTCACAGTCGCATTGATCCGACTCGTCATCTTGACTCATGAATTCTTTCCTCTCTAGCTCATCACGACTCAACGCGTTGATGTAGGGATCCCTTTCGAATTAGATCGTGATCGGGGCCTCATCCGCCAAGGGGTACTCAGTCATATCGGGACCTTCTTCTGGGTCGTACCTTGCTGGCCATGCGCTATCCATCGTGCTGCCCCCATGTATCACTTCGAGGTTCCCCTTGATGTTGATGAACTTTACACATTGGTGTAGGGTTGAGGCCACTGCTTTCATATGGTGTAGCCAAGGTCGTTCCTGTAAGGCGGAGAAGTTGGACTCGATTTCCACAACTTGGAATTCCACCGGCTCTTCTTGCTCATCGAATTGGAAGTCCAGAGTTATTGCCACCAAAACAGTGCGGGCTGTGTGTGGGGAACCGCCCCGGAACCTTAGTCGTTCCCCAAGCGGGAGGGTCCCCTTGCTAGCAAAATCACTTAAATTAAAAAACTTTTGTTTACTTCAACCATACATACTCGACTTTCGCTAGCTAAGTTAAAACGACGACACATCTCAACTTGGAGATAGGTTTATAAAACCAACTTCATAAAAACAACTTTATTTAGTTACACCATTTACACGAATGAAAACGTTTTACAAAATAGTACTAAATTCAAGTCCCCAAAAGAGTATTATCCACATAATACTCCCCAGCATCACTGGTTCGGGCCCCCTATCTCAGCGCGATCTAAAACAGTAAAAGGGGGAAGGGGTGAGAATAAATCTCAGTAAGCTATTATGATGCAACAAGATGCCATACAAGATGCAACACATAACATGGTTACACACAACATATTGATTAAAGCGGTAAACACATTACTTTACCTCAGTTTATCTTTTTCGTCTGAAAAATATGTCGTATAATGTGGGAGTATTAACTCCTCTGTTTAGTGAACTGTTTATACATATTCACCATCTTATAAGACTCATTTTTCAGAGAACTATATAAGATTACTCGCTATTTGTAAATGCTTTTGGCTAAGTACAGAAGCTATCACCCCAACTGTGGCCACAGAAGGGGACAGTCACATGTATAATGTAATTCGATCAACTCATAGAACATTTTCCATAATTGATCGAATTTCATTATACCCCTAAACATCAACTGATAAACACATTCAAGCACATAAACCGATACTTGAAAATAAATCCACACTCGGGATATCAATCAATCAACATGGTAATATTACTCATGTTCAAACCAACACAATAGTGCAACTTATGATTCAATATACTATTGAATAAAACACCATGAATATATAACCAAAGAGGCAATAAAGTTGTTTTGTTCAAGGTAGAGTCATCCATGAAAATGTTCTCCTCCGCAAGAAATTCTGCAATCTATTAATAAAAAGGTTCGTGGCTCTAATGTGGCTTTAAAGTTGGATATGGCAAAGGCGTATGATAGATTATCATGGTTTGGTCTTATTAAAGTCATGAGACTCTTTGGCTTTAATGAAGTGTGGATTGATTTGATATATCGGTGCATTTCTAATAGTTGGTTTTACGTTACGGTTAATGGTGAAAGTTGTGATTTTTTCAATTCTACTCGAGGGCTGAGACAAGGGGATCCTCTTTCCCCATATCTTTTCATTATTGTTGCGGAGATGATGAGTAGAGGCCTGAATCATTTGCATACTATATACCCTCGTTTTCGGTTCTGTATTCATATGAATACTCCTATAGTTTCGCATTTGGCCTATGCGGATGATGTGATTATTTTTTGCAATGGTTCTAAGAGTTCTCTTGAGTGTCACATGAAATATCTAGAGTGGTATCAAAGGTTTTCGGGTCAGCTTGTCAACATTCATAAATCTTGCTATATAACGGGTTCTACTTGCAATAGAGCGGATGATGTGGCTGCCATTACGGGGTTTACTAAGCAAGATTTTCCTCTCATGTATTTGGGCTGCCCTTTATACACAACATTTTTGCCCCTTAGAACTTTTGGCTGGGTAATCTATAAACAGAATAACAAAAAACTTTCTCTCTAGCTTTTTCTCTCTAGGCGAGCTCTCTCTAGGGTTTCCCTAGGGTTTTCCTGGCCGGCAGCTATGGCTGCTCCGGCGCCCTTCTTCCATTCTCTGAATTCAAGCAATAGAAACCCTTACTTTTCTCCGTCAATCCTACAGCCTTGCACATCCCCAAACCCTAATTCTAATTGCGTGGGTCAAAGCCTCCATGCAAACCCTAATACCCTTGCACCGTCATCCAATTCCTTGGTGCAAAAGGTCTTGCCGCAATTGGATTCTTCTAACTCTGAAATCGCTCAGACGTTAAAGCCTTCTTCTAAATCTTTTGCCGACCTGTTTTCTCAACCGGTGGATCCTTCCAAAAACGGAATTACGTATTCACCTTCTGGTAATACTTCAGCTATCCCTACTGGTGTTCATAAAGGTACGCCTTCAGTAAAACTTTCTAAAGAATTAATCAATATATAAACATTGTTGTGTTTTTGGTCATGAGGTTACTTCCTGTAGAAAGGTTAACACTAATTTGGCTGTGACGAAACCTACGGTTAATAAAGGAAAATCTGAGGTGGTTTATGTGGCTAAAAAGATAGTTGAAAAATAGGAGGAGGGGACGGATGTGAATGGCCATATTCCTTCTTCGAGTAATGAAAAAGCTGATGGAGAAAAAGATATTGGATCAGGAAGTGGGGCTAAAATAGATGGTATTACTAACGAAGATGAGGTAATTGATCTTGATTCGGGAGTTGCTCAAACAAAGTTTCTGGCTCCTATTATGGCTAGGAGGGGACAGACCTTTACCGATTCTTTGTTAATATGGCCCTCCAAAAGCATGTGCGGCTGCTAGTCAAGAACAGGTGAAAATTAATAAGGTTGATGTTACAACGAACAATACCTCTGATGAAAATATTGCTCTGAAGATTGAAGCCTTTAAAGAAAGGAATGGTTTACTTAATGGGACAGCTGATCCAAAATCCAGTGACGATACTCATAGTGATGAGCAGAATGCTACAATTGAGGGCCTCAATATGTCCCCGAGAGGCTTTATTACAGACCATGCTGGGTCCACCCCTTTTAATACTCAAGGTAATACAATTGTTGATCAAGATGGATTCATTAAAGTCAGCTACATGAAACAAAAGAGCCGCTCGGCTTCTCCTCCTTCCTAATCTTTCTCCCAAGTGAGCTCGTTTACTTCTTTTTCTTATGTTATAATGGTTGCGTTAATAAGTTGGAATCTTCGTGGCCTTGCTAATAAGGCTACTATTCGTCGTATCAAAAGGTTGTTTCGCCTTCATAATGCTTCTCTTATTGCTCTTTATGAGCCTAAGCAGGATTCAAATATGTTGCCTTCTTTTGTTCGGAAGCTTAATTGTGATGGAGGTGCTTCAAATGATGAAGGCAGGATATGGATAATCTGGAGACATGGGATCAATTGTAGTTTTTTTTTTTTTTTTTTTTGGCAAAAGGAGGACGGGACCTCCCTAGATTTTATTAATAAAATAAAAATTACAAAGCACAGTGGGGGACAAAACCAAACCACCGGAAAAGGAAACTAAACTAAAATGTGGGGCTTAAAGCCAACAATAAAATCAAGGAAGCTAAGGGGAGGGGTGCAAGTCCATCTGGATCGCCCCAAAACAAGAGGAGGGGGGGAACAAAACCCTAACCTACGAAGGGACGAAAGAAGATCCGGCTTATGAAATGAAAGCATTTCTCCTGATTGAGTTAGAAGTACCTTCCTTGAGGGATTTACTCCTGTTTTTCCTTGAAGTGACTTGAATGAAGCCTTCGTCAACAAAGCATTCTTTTATACAGGGCCAGCATATGGGGTAGATCCAGCCATTTCAGTAACAAAATTCTCCAAGATATTCGCAGCCCTTGGAGATAAATTCAGCGCATCCATATTATCATCCACCTTAGGTAGGACTAATTCAATAGCATCCATAGCATTGCACTTGGGAACCTCCCCACCATCCACAATGTAGCCATCAACCATCGCCGAGACAGCAGCCTTAGCCGATCCCACACCCAAAAGATTGGATTGAGAGTTAACAACAACAACATTATTCATTGGAGCAATATTCATACCATTACTATTTTGTACTTCCTCCTGAGAACCTTCATTTCCTTCCACTACATCATCTTCAGCTACCACCATAGCCGAGCCATCACCCAACTGGACATCTTGTTTTGCGTTTATCAATGATTGAGAGGGAACCGTAAAATCTTGCTCAAACACCCTAGCCGAGCCATCATCCAAAAAACCATCAGCATTTGCGATGTCCATCTCAATACCATCATTCCTTTTCACCACATCTCTAGAAACTTTCTGCAGAATTTGATTTACAGCATTGGAAAGCGGCACCCCCCCTTCGAGCAAGGTATGTGGCAGCCCCCACCTTTGGTTTTTCCCCAGTTTCGATTGGATCAATCTATTGGATAGAATTCTCAGTAGTTGGAGCGGTTTCATGAGCAACCTCATTACCTTGAAGCTTCTTTTTCTGATGTACAGCCATATTAACCATAGGAACAGCCCCATTAGATTTCTCTTTATGAACTGTTTTCTGGGGATCAATTGTAGTGTTTATCATGACAATGAGCAAGTTCTTACGGTTCAAATCTCTCATAATCTTTGGCCTGAGCCCATTTTATTGTCGTGTGTTCATGCACGCTGCAATATTTATGATAGAAGGCCTCTTTGGGAAGATCTTATTAACATCAGTTCTACTACTATGGCTTGGATGGTTGTGGGCGATTTCAATGTTGTGTTAGATCAGAATGAAAAGAAAGGTGGCCGTCCCATAAAAGAGAGCTTTGTTGCGAAATTTGCAGCCACTATTCAGGTCGCTAACCTCATGGATGCTGGGTATGAAGGCTCTAGATTTACATGGTGGAATAAGCGCACGGGGAGGCATTCTATTATGCAGCGTATTGATAGGGCGCTATATAACAACCAATGGTTACACATGTTTCATGATACTACTGTCACTCACTTAAATCGCACGTGCTCAGATCATGCTCCTCTTCTTATTTCAATTAAGGTTACAGCAGATTTCACTCGGGGCAGTTTCAGATTTATAAATGCTTGGGTTACTCATCCGGAATTTAAACAGCTGGTTGATTCTTCGTGGAAGGTTTGGATGGATGGTCGGTTTGCTTTGGGAAAAAGTTAGCTAGACTTCGTAAAGTTATCTCGGAGTGGAACAAACGAGTTTTTGGGAGAATTGATCAGCAAGTTGCCAATGCTGAAGATGAAGTGCTTTTACAGGAAGCTAATTTCGAGCACGATCCTTCGGAGGAAAATAGGGCTGCTCTAAGCCTTGCTCAGGCTAATCTACAACATAAGCTTTCTATTGAAGATTGTTTTTGGAGACAAAAAGCAAATGTCAAGTGGATAAAAGAGGGAGATCGCAATACCAGATTTTTTCATTCCTATGTCAAAAGAAAGAGGCAAAAGCTTCACATTCATCGAATTCGGGACAAAGATAGAACGATGTTAACCACCAAAGAAGATATTCAAAGAGAAGCCACCAGTTTTTATGCTCACCAACTCACTAAGCGAGCCTATATCTTGATGGGGATGATCACTACTCAATGTTATTCCTTCTATTATCACAGATGAGGAAAATGATATGTTAACGGCTGTTCCCACTCTTGAGGAAGTCTATTTTTTTTTTATTTTTGGCGAAAGGAGACGGTACTCCCTAGATTTTATTAATTGCGAGAAAAAATACAAACGAAGGTGGGGGACATGACAACCTCAACCACCGGAAAGGAAAATACATAGGGCTTTAAAGCCAAAGTAGAAGAAAAACCAATGGGGAGGGAACTATCAACAAATAAGCTACCCAAAACAGCCCAAAAAGACAAGGCCCAACCCAATCCAGTCCGGACCAACATCCAAGGGGAGCGGACGCTCCCACCCAAAAAGGAGCGGACGCTCCCAGCAGGCAGAAACATCCAAGCAGAAAGGGACGAGTCGTCCTCAAAAAGACGGTTCGTAGTATGAATGGTCAAAGTGCTGCCGGTCCTGATGGTTTCAATGGATTCTTTTACACTGAATGCTGGGATATTATTAAGGATGATCTTCTTCGAGCCATAAAAGAATTCTTTACTGGATTTGAAATGCCTAGAAGCTGGACCAGTACTCTGATTGTTACTATTCCCAAGGTCAATGCTCCGTCTTCATTCTCTGATTTTCGGCCTATTAGCTTGTGTAATTTTTCGAATAAGATTATTACCAAGATTTTAACTTGTCGATTGGGTAAATTCTCCCTCGAATTATTTCAGCCAATCAGAGTGGTTTTGTGAAGGGTAGATTGATTCATGAAAATATTCTTCTTGCCCAAGAGATGATGCACTCTATTAGAAAGAAGGTTAGAGGTTCTAATATTGCTATCAAGCTTGACATGGCTAAGGCGTATGATAGGCTTTCTTGGATTGCTATCATCAAAATCTTGAAGAAGTTTGGCTTCTCAATTGAGTGGGCTGACATTATTTATCACTGCATCTCTAATTGCTGGTTCTCGGTTCTTGTGAATGGGGAAGTTAGTGGTTTTTTTCATTCTACTAGAGGGCTACGCCAAGGTGACCCTCTCTCTCCCAGTTTATTCATAATTGCGGATGAGCTTCTTAGTAGAGGCCTAAATTATCTGCATTCCACGTAGAGGCAGCAATCACATCATCTCTAGGAGCAGCAGGTTTACCCGTGACAAAGCAAGATTTAGTAATGCTCACTAGTTGACCCGTAAACTTTTGATAACCTTCCAAGCATCTCATATGCATATCAAGCGATTCTTTGGACCCATTGCAGAAAATTATAATATCATTCACATAAGAGAGGTGGGATACAATAGGAACATGAGGATGAGATTTATACCGAAGCCAATTGTACGTGGAATGCTATTTTCCATGGTTCTTAGGAAGATGGAAGATAAGCTCGAGACTTGGCAAGGAAAAATTTTGTCTTACGGGGCTAAGGTAACGCTCATTAACTCTTGTCTCCAATCCATTCCTCTTTATTTTATCTCTATTTTAGACCCTCCCAAGGGAATAATTACAGCCATGCAACGTATTATTATGAATTTCTTTTGGAGCGGCTTGGAGGGTCAGAAAAAATGCCATTGGATAGGGTGGAAAATTATGAGCTGTCCAAAAAATGAAGGGGGTCTAGGGTTCCGAAAATTTGAATACATTGCTATTTCCTTTGCTATGAAATTATGGTGGAGGCTGCGAGGTTCTGATTCTCTTTGGTCTTCTTTTCTGTTGCGAAAGTATTGCTGTCAAACTCATCCCATGGATGCCGTGATTACCTCTTTTGCTTCCCACATTTGGCGGAGGATGCTTAGAGTAAAAGACATGATGGAAGCTCGGATTGGTTGGCGTGTAGGCCAAGGTTTAATCTCTATTCATGAATCTTGGATGGAGGGTCATATTTCTCTCCCATTTGATCACCAACAAATTTTCACTCTTTTTGAAGACTCTCTTCCTCGCCTGGACTACATCCATGAGAGGTATGGTACCCATTTAGCTTCTTTAATCAGCTCTCAACATATCCAGCTCAATGATCAGTCGGATTCTATTATTTGGAAGCCTTCTACGTCTGGAAATTTCAGTATCTCTTCAGCTTGGAAGGAATGTAGGCATCCCAAGCCTATTAGCTTGGTGTTCTTGGCTATTTGGCACAAGCATCTCCCCCCTAAAATCTCCATCTTCGTTTGGCGTCTTCTCCATAATGGTATCCCTACTGACATTGATGTTCAAAATAGGGGCATTCAGTTAGCCTCTCGGTGTATGTGTTGTGAGAAACATCAGTCTGGGTATACATTTCTATAATGGTAGCATCAACCAAATTCTCATCTCTTGGTGGTTTGAGCCTCCAAAAAATTCCAGCCGCTTAATCAAATGGGTGTGCCGAGTGCTTCCATGTATTATATTGTGGCAGATTTGGCTACATCGAAACAAATGGATTTTTGAAGGCAAGGTCCCCTCTCATAATGGCCTGATTAGTTCTATTATTTCCGAGTTAACTTCCATTGCTGAAGCCTTCAATGTTCAGCTTGGTAGTTCTTCTTCTGACCAACATATTCGTGATCTTTTTAAAATCAAGCATAATATTTCTAGGTTCCCGTTGGGCCGGCTGGTAGTGTGGAATAATCCTTCTTCTGGTACATTTAAGCTCAATACGTATGGCGTCTCTAGGGGTAATCCGGGGGTTGCTTCTGGAGGTGGAATTTTTAGAAATTGCAATGGGGAGATTATCTTTGCTTACGGCTGATTTTATGGAGAGCAAACAAACATGTGGTCGGAAGCTATGGCAGTGTTGAATGGCTTGGAGCTTGCTATTGAATTTGCCATTTCAAATTTATGGATTGAGGTTGATTCAGAAATCCTTATGAAAATCATTCTGAAAATATATCATATTCCTTGGCGAATTCATTACATTATCAAAAAGATTCTATATTTGATGGATTTTCTGGAAGTCCGTATCACTCATATTCTCAGAGAAGGTAATAGAGTTGCAGATGGTATTTCAAATGCAGCGGCTGACTCCAAAACTCATATCAATTTCTTTGCCTTTGATGATCTTCCCAAGGCTGTCCAAGGCGCTTTCTTGCTTGACAAAGCTGGAACCCCGTCTTTCCGCATTTAGTATTTTTAGTCCGTAGGTTTTTCTATTATTTATTGATGTATCTTTTATATTTTAGCTCCCTCCCCCTTATTGTAGAGGATCTTACAGGTTGTGTAAGGAATCCCCCCTGTTTGCTTCTGGTGGTTGAGGTTGTCATGTCCCCCACCATGTTTGTAATCTTATTTTTCGTTATTAATAAAATCTAAGAGTACCGTCTCATTTCGCCAAAAAAAAAAAAGCATTTTTGCCCCTCTCATTCGGAAATTGGAGAACCGTTTGGCCTCGTGGAAGGGTAAGCTTCTTTCTTTTGGTGCTAAACTCACATTGATCAAGTCTTGTCTTGCTGCGATCCCTCTTTACTATATCTCTCTCATTGATCCTCCTAAAGGTGTTATACATGCTTTAGAAACGATTATTAATCGAGATTTTTTTGGAGTAATCATAATGGGAATCGTAAATGTCACTGGCTTTCTTGGAAGTGCATGAGCTGCCCTATTGATGAAGGTGGTTTGGGGATTAGAAAATTTGAGGATATCTCGCTCGCTTTTGCTATGAAATTGTGGTGGCGTCTCAGAACCATTGATTCCCTCTGGAGCCGTCTCATGTTGGCGAAATATTGTTGGGAGATTCACCCAATGGATGCTACTCTTACTTCTTATGCCTCGCATGTTTGGAAAAGAGTGATTGAGGCTAAGCCTTGGGTGGAAGATAGAATGGCTTGGCGCATTGGTAGAGGGGAGATTTCTATTCATGAAAAATGGCTTGATGTTCCTATCAAGAATATTCCCCTTGCTCACGTGCAGATTTTTACTCTTTTTGAGAATGGTTTACCTCGAGCTCTGCATATTCAAGAAGGTTTTGGTATGCATTTGCTTTCTTTAATCAATTCTCATGCCATCTCTGTTTCCAATACTCCTGATACTCCTATTTGGCTGCCGTCTCCCTCTGGTAAATTTTCTCTCAAATCTGCTTGGCAAGAATGTCGCTCTAGTAGGTCTCGATTCTCGGTGTTTGATTATTGCCGGAACAAATTCATTCCTAAAAGATTTCCATTCTCCTTTGGCGGACTTTGCATGGAGGGCTGCCCACAGACGATAAAGTTAAACGGAAAGGTATTTCTCTTGCTTCTAAATGTGATTGTTGTGTTGCTGGTAGTGAGGAATCTATTAAGCATATTTTTGTTCATGGCAATTGTGCTAGTAGGGTTTGGTATCATTTTAATTCTATGTGTGGCATTCGGTTTCTAGTTGGGAGTTTAAATCAAGCTCTTCTTTGTTGGTGGCAAGGGCCTTCTCATCCTTCATCTTCAGTTACTAAATGGTTGACTAGTATCATTCCAACTATCATTTTATGGGAAATTTGGATGGCTCGTAATAAATGTCGTTTTGATAACTCTCGGATGTGTTCTAATAGCATTATTCTAAGGTTTGCTCCTACATTCGAAAATTGTTGATGCTTTCTCTGTGACGTTTCCAAAAATGTATGGTGATAATCATTTAATGGCCGTTTTTCGGCTGAGCCCTCTCCCCCAGGCTTCTCGGAAGTTTAGATTGGTTGTGTGGAATTATCCTGATGATGGTTGGATCAAGATTAATAGTGGTGGGGTTTCTCGTGGCAACCCGGGTATTCTTGGCTGGGCGTAGGTATCTTACGGAATCCCCAGGGAGATTTCATTTTTGGTTTTTCTAACTTCTATGGTGTCCAGTCTAATATGATGGCTGAGGCTCTTGTTTTTTTTTTTTTTTGGCAAAAGGAGACGGTACTCCTAGATTTTATTAATAACGAAAAATAAAAATTACAAACATGGTGGGGGACATGACAACCTTAACCACCGAGAAAAAGAATCTAGGGGAGTTCTTACACAACCCTGTAAGATCCTCAACAAAAAGGGGGGGGAATCTAAAAACATAAGAAAATACATCAATAAATAAAAGAAACTACTGCCTAATAATAGGATACGAAATCCGATCAAAGTAGAGAAGGCTCTGGCACGGCTTGGGGCAAGACTCCAACGATGGAAACTGAAAATCTGCTTGCTCGGCCCGGCGAGATATCACTACAAGAAAAATGGCTTTTTCCGGCACTTTTAATCCGGTACTTATTTTTGTATGCCACCAATTTTAAGCACTTTTTTAATAAGTGCCACAAATTTTCGGCACTTTTTTAAGAAACTGCCACAAATATCCGGCACTTTTTTAGAAGTGCGCTAATTTCGGCACTTTTACAAAAGTGCCGCTAATTCTTAGGCACTTTAGTATAGGTGCCGCTAAATTCCCGGCACTTCTTTAAAAGTGCCGTAAATTTTCGGCACTTTAACAAAAGTGCCGGCTAATTTTCGCACTTTTAAAGTGCGGAAAATTATGGCACTTTTGTTAGAGTGCGCAAGTTTTCGGCACTTTCTTAAAAGTGCTGCTAATTTTTTGGCACTTTATTAAAAGTGCCACGAAGTTCCGAAACTTTGTCGAAAGTGACGCTAGTTTCTAACACTTTTAGTAATTTACAGTTATTTTCCGACCGAAAAATATTTGCTCACTCTGTGTGTGAAACTGAACCGGATTAAATATAGTAAACAAAAAAAAAAAAAATTCCCCATTTTTTCAAATAACGTGATCGTTGATGTCAAAATATAAAAAACGTTCATATTTTTTTATATAAATAAATCCCAGTGTTATACATAATTATGCACATCTTTTGTTTCAATATCTGTCATTCTAGTTAATGTAATACTAGTATAACTGAAAGAAAAAAAAAAGCTTTCAAGCCCGCCCATTTCTAAATATGAAAATGGCCCCCACGATTGCAATTCGCTAAGGTTGTAAACGAATCGAATCTTTTTTATTCGATTCGGTATTTGAATTCGATATTCGGTATTCGTATTCGAAATATTCGAATTCGATTTTTATTTTAATTCGATAAGTATTTGAATTCGAATAATATCTCACGATATTCTATTCGAGTATTCGCAAATATTATTCGAATAATATATATATATATATATATATATATATTGAAAGTGTTGTGAGTGTGAAAGTAAAATAGGAGAGAGAATGAGTGGAGGGAATAGTAAATTATAGTGGGGTAGGGTTAATATTTTAATAATATAAAGTTTCCATTTTAGGAAAGAAACAAAGTGTGAACCATGTAAATGGACGCCCAAAATAGAAAGTGTGAACCATGTAAATGGACGGAGGGAGTATATATATATATAATTAAATCTCATTCTAATTTATTTCTAACTTCTAACCCTAGAGAGAGGCGATGACAGAGAACGACGCCGTAGACGGCTCTCACGTTCTCGGCTTTAAGCTGGGCACCCGCATTAACTTCGCTTCATTCCCTGCCGACCGCCGTTCACCTACTCCGACCCCACGCACGTCTTCATGCACTCGCAATTACAGACAACACCGCCGTCCGCCAACTTCGCTCACGATCTTTGCCAATCGCCGCGCACGTCTTTCTTCACAACAAATTTGTAATCTCCTCAGGGGAATCCAATAGCGACACACGTGCCTAACAAACGGTTACGGATTGGCTCCTCGGGTACTTGCTACAACCTTTGCTCTTTTTCGTCTCCATTTTCCCAATTTAGAATTTTAGATGTTATATAATTTGGAATCAATTCGTAGTATTGAATAATATTTAGTGTATAAAATTTCGAGTTTATCATAAAGCTGTTTTGGTGCCCCAAGTTGTTCGGCAGAAATGTCTTACGAGGAAGCTGTCTTGTGCCCAAAACTAGTAGTAA